>JAODKL010000040.1:18356662-18367349 GCA_026780765.1 Petrocephalus schoutedeni | reverse complement strand
TTCCGGGATAGGCTCCGGACCCCCCGCGACCCTGAACAGGATAAGCGGGTTGGAAAATGGATGGATGGATGGATATGGTGGTACAGTAGGTGCTCACTGCAAGAAGAAGCCCCCACCGATCACACAAATACTGCCCCAAGGAGGAATAAATAAGGGAGAAATAGGACAAACAGAATATTTAATATCCCTATGCGGTCCAACATCAGAAATTCCCATCCCAAAAAAAGAAGGTGTTTGGAAAAAAAACACTGGGGACTCAAACTTGCAATAAATGCGAGGAATGTAGAGAATGTACGTTCCCTTAATTTCAGGTTCAGCTTGGCATCTTCAAATGCTAAACATCAGATTAAAAGAAAAAGTTCTTTGCAATTTAGATTATCTGTTTTTAAGGGCCTGTTTGCACTTAGTTTTAGTTTTAAAGTGCTTTGCTGCCTATGTCACTTCCGCTAAAAGGTGAAATGGCCCCGCACGTGGTTATTCTGACGGGAAAGCATTATAACGCATTAGTTTTTATACTACAAAAAATGGTCAAATGGGTCCCAGACTACCTCAGAAACCGGTTCCAGTGATTGGATCACAATGCATCTAGGTGGTTGTTTACACTTGTATGTAGCGCTGGTATCTTGTGATGCGATCGTCCATGACATTTAGAACTGTGTAAACAGGACCTATGTATCATCGCTGTCCAGTAAAAAGCACATATCTCGAAAATCCTATTATATCAGGACCGTTAAAAAAATACATTTTCTCAGAAACTACTTTACAAAATAAATCTAAAACAACATAATGAGACACTCCTTGCAAAACAAATAGAAACCTATATTTACACAGCCGTCAGTCAATGGTTTAATGTTTAAAATGGACTTACTGTATGCAGATTGTTGTCAGCGAGGCAGAAATGTCAGTATCAAAAAGATAATCAGATCTTGCTTTACATTTGCAATGTTAGGTTTAAGTCAGGTCCCTTGAGTATCTTTCTTACTCATTTGTCTCACTGTGGATAATAACCTTAGGTACTTCTCCACTTTCACCCACTGGCCGTATATGCAATCAAGAACATTTTTCCATTTTTAATAAGTTAATAGGTTTAATAAAATTTCTATCAATTTAATAAAATTTATTTAAAAATCAGTGACTTATCAGTGGAATAACTTTGAGGAAAGAACAAAAATATAGAACTACCTATACATATGGCAAACACACACAGGCCTATACACAAACATGCAGAAGCACATACTGAGCATATCAAATAAAAAGCAGATGCCTTCTGGGATGTTTATTCATCTGTCAGCAGGACCTTTATTACACATCCCAAAGAAACTCTGAGTGGCTCCAAAATGGCAGAATGTGCAGATAGGGCAGCATAAGAACGGTGTTTTTAGCGGAAAATGGTAATCATGAAATGCATACAAGGTTCAGAATCAGCAAGTTACCAAGAAATACAGGATTTCACTCACAATGTTTCATGCAGAATTATAAGTGGATGGCGTCTCCTTTTAATCCTTTATAAAAAGAACATATTTATTAATCTGTGCTATACCCACTGCAGGTCAAAGTCGCTATAACTCATCTGTAATCAATTCCCGGAGGATGAAAAAGAGATGACACAACACACAGACCACTCCTGTCCCACGTCACTCGCTCTCTTCCAAATCATGGGAGTTGTGGAGCCTCACAGTGTTTCGACTGCTACAGCAACCCACAAAGAGATGCAGAGAATAACTGGGAAGTCAGACCAAAGATAATAACGTAAATAAACCATACCACATGCAGAGTACGTTTCCTGCACTCCAGTGTGCAAAGTTCAAAGAGCCACCGTGATACAGCTTCAGGACCCTCTCACGATACAACCTACTTTACAGCGTCCATGGGTACTGCGCTGCATATTTCCACAATTAAATTTTCTGTGATAATAATAATCATAATTCTGATGGAACAAATAAAAAAATTCTGCATGATATGCCTTTGTCACTACGCTGACAATGATTGGGTCATTCACAGAACATACATACGTATACAATGCATGAAAATGTAAAAAAACTTCTTGGCAATGGGTTCTACTGGCCAGACCTGATACCGGCTTAGTCCCTCTGCCGAGGACAGTTTTGCAAGGTCACTGCCACATGTTCACATGCATTGAAACATCGGCATCAACTCTGACATAGTTATACGACTTTCACGGCCCGATGATTGCCAGTCCGGAGACGCACTCCGCTGCTTCGCCACGCCAGAGCCTACAAGCCCAGATTATAACGCGCTCGCAAGCGTCAGAGTGAGACTGAGAACCACTTATCCAACCGCTCGTGTGGCTGCCTCAATAATGTGCTCCCACCCCCACACGCCCAAATGCGGGTCCCTGACAACAGGCAGCAGCAGCATCCACAGGTGGCGGGGATAATCCCCTGGAAATGGGCTCCGGCGCCATCACGGCTCGCGAGATCCGAGTGGGCAGGGACGCACAGCCAGTGAGCCGCGCGCATCAGAGGTGAAATTGCTTATCTAAGCTTATTGAAATCGATGAGGCTCAAAATGTGAATATAAAACAAAGAGACAGGCAGGCAATGGCTCATAGTGTTGCACAGAAGACAGTGAACCTGCAGCCCCCTCAAAGCCCCACTCCCTGTGCCCCCACCGCCTGCCCGTGTCCCCTCTCTAATGCTCCATTCTGCGGAGGGGTTGCTGAAGAAGAGAAGGTGAAGGCTTGACCCTGCTTGCCAGCCGTGACGCTTCTTAATTTGTAGCTTACATGCGCTCCCCGTGAATGAATGGTGCCAGTGAACCGCCCGGCAGTAAACTGGTCAGTTAAGCCTAAGGTGAAGTGTAGCTACACTAACCTTCACGATGAAGAGAGGACGGGAAACTTATTGCTTTAACTTCAATTTAGAATAGCCATATTTGCTGCAAAACACAGATTCATAAAGCTTAGCGTATGGTACGGTGGACAGTCATGAACTGATTTCCAGTGTACGTTAATAATTTTTTTTTCTGTGAAAAAATTCCAATGTAACCATAACCAGAACAGGTCGATTATGCTAAATCTACTTAGGCGAACATTCCCCGACCGGCAAAATCTACCCAGGAGGACCATCCCCCGCAAAATGGGGGTCTTGTCTGTTATTTTATATACTTAAATTATATATAAATATTTCCTTAGGATGAGATGGGTAAGATCAGAAATCTTAGTGAATGACTTCCCACCTTTCATTACAATCAATGTAAAGGGAAAGTCAGGCCAAATGTGTGTGGATGGGACTGTTTTGAAAACATCGCCCTTCCAGGTGTCATTCCAGCCCAATGTTAATGAATTACTTGGCGCTGCAGGTGAGCTGCAGATCAATAGAGTATACCAGGAAACAGACATGGCTCCCGCCTTGAATTCATTACAGTGTAATGGGGAGGTCACACTGTACACTGCACTGCTTCTTGTAACCTGGCAAAAACATTAGCACTTCCATCTGAAAGACCATGATAGCCAAAATTCAAATTCCAATACAATATATTTCTTTTATACACCAGCTAACAAAAATGCCAGTAAAAATGTGAAGTGCATTCTCTATTATTGCCAGTTACAGCAGCATACAAAGATCAGTTCTTGATACAAAAACTGTTTTTTTCCAGATATAAATGGCAAATTTGGGTTACCTATTCATTAATTCATACAATGTTACCAGAATGAACACTCCCAGACTGATGGCTGGTTTTTGACCCAAAAACAGGCTAAGAAATTCATACCAAAAATAGTATTTTTTTTTTTACATTTCAAGTGAGTAAAAATTAGGGTAACACATTCTATGAAGTCCATATTCATAAAGCCATATTCAAAAATAACTGTTCTTATAATTCATTGTAAACATTCATACAGTATTATTAGCACGACCATAAATATTTATGAAAAGCCAAAACACATTATAGTCATGTTTCTCATGCATTGCTCTATGAACGTCTCATCTATAATGCACTGTAGATACCTTCATAATTAGGGATGGAAATCGATAAGAAATGATTGATGTCAGTGTCATTATCGATTCGTCTTATCAATCCGATTCTTTATCGATTCCCCTATCAATTCCTGATCAAAGTAAAATAACTAAATATTAATTTATCACTGATTTTGTGGACATGTTATTAGACTTGGTTACCTAAATATTTATAAGATAAAAACAGTAGCTTTATGCAGTTTTCAGCACCAAAAGCAGATGTTTTATTAGCTGTCAGAACCCAATCTCGTCCTCCGCATTAGCATGTTGCTAGTGTTACCACCTTTGCCAGTTTAAATGGCTTTGCACTGGTTACAAACTGCACAACGGTCGTCTTTCCTACTAAAATGCAACCACGCCTTGGACCGCTTCTCCCGCTCCATGATGTAGAATTCAAGTTGCGGCGTGTGACTTCGTGTGACGTCATTGCGAGCAACGCCGAAATGTCCGGAGGAATCGTTAGGTTTGAGGTGCGCAATTCCGATGCATCGCAAATATTAAAACCTGTTCTACCGATTCACTGTCATGGACAGTGCCTATATGCTGTCATGGACAGTGCCTATTTGCTGTTATGGACAGTGCCTATATGATGTCATGGACAGTGCATATTTGCTGTCATGGACAGTGCCTATATTATGTCATGGACAGTGCCTACTTGCCGTCATGGACAGTGCCTGTTTGCTGTCATGGACAGTGCCTATTTGCTGTCATGGACAGTGCCTATATGATGTCATGGACAGTGCCTATTTGCTGTCATGGACTGTGCCTGCCATGACCCCGCCCTCCTCCACCTCCCCGTTGGGCCAGCAGGTATTGCAGGCTATTCTGCCTTTCCCCCTCTTTTTGTGTGTTTTTTACCCATTCCTGGGACTGCTGCATAGCTCAGTGAGCTGAGTGTGCTGCACAGTCTGTGAACCAGTTAGTTGTGGGTTTGATACTGGCTTGACTAGTCACCCCTGTTAGTGTTTATTGGTTCCCTTCATATTTACTAGGTGCTTCCTTGGTACTGTTTTGGTTTCTTCTTAATTATTCCTAGTTGGTGGTTTGTGTTCAGTTTTGTATTATGTATTATTTGTTAAATTCCTAGTGATTTGATTCTATCTCCTAGTTGGCCTGTTGAGACTTTTAGTTCTCTGGTCGTTTATCATTATCTTTACCTGTTGCCTCTTTCCCTGTACCTCATGATTGCTCTACCTGATTGCTTATTGTCCTACACCCTCTACGACTGCTTAATTGTTTCATGCTTCACTCCTGTCCCTTGGTTGCCCAGTTCAGTTTGTGTATTTAAATACCTGCCTGTTTCTTTTGGTCAGTGGGTTGTTGAGTTAGAGTGTGCCAAGTAGTTGCATGTTGTTGCTCCTCTGTTTAGGTTCTAGGTCTGCTACTGGTGTTACCTGGTTACCATTCTTTGCTTTTTCCTTAGTCTTTTTTTTTTCGGTTAATTCCTTATTTTTTCCCAGTTTGTTTTCTGACCCCTTGTGGTCCATTTGTTTTGACACATTTTCCCCAGTGCTTTATTGGTGTCTTAAATAAACCCTTGTTGTCTCAGGGCCATAAGTGGATCAGCAACCTTTTCCCTGCCTTCATCACACCCCACTCTGACAATTTGTTAGGTTTCTACAGCAACTTGCCAAAAGCTCTTATTAAACATCTGTAGATGTTTTCACTTATCAATAGGTTGTGAGTATAGATCCTTCTGCACAATCATGTGTGTGTGTGTGTGTGTTTGTTTGGTCATTAGATGGAATAGAAACCCAAGGCTACGTGTTGAACAGAATGAACTTTAAAAGGGTACAAATCTACTTTTTATTTTTTGCATTTTTCTTGTCTTATTAAAAAAAGTGGACTCCGCTCCAACTGGGAATAGAATCCCAAAATGGCAAAAAAGCAATGCTTTTGAAAGCCCCATCATCCCACACTGCTGTCCGTGGCTGAGCGGAGCTGGAGGTGACTGGGCGAGTGGGCGTTCCGGACGTGTGGCTGCCTGTCTGTGTGCTGTATGTGCGGCTAACAGCAGAGGACTGAAGACAGCTGGAGACTCAAATGTTACCACGAACCCAAGAAGCCTCATAAACTCACCACACTGAGGTTTCCACCACTGACAGGTCTGTAGCCACACGCTTCTATGGACAGTGTGGCCCATCCTGGTCCGTGGCCAACAAAATTACTCCTTCAAATTTTTTACAAAGTTGCCTGACTAATAAAACAGATAAGCGAGTTGGCATATATTTTTAATTTTCTTTTTGATATTCAACAGCAAGAAAGGACCACCTTTCCCTTAAGAGCACAAGGGATGTGCCATTTATATGCTGTCAATGACTGTTTCTAAGGGGGCCACTGTTATGCTCCCCTACAGCATGCAAAAACAGAGAATTGTTTTTTAGTGCTCCCCAGTGATTGTCCCCACTTGGCCACCAGTGCTGCGTTTCAGGGCAGTGGGGGGGACTCACCAAGCCAGTGCTCCCTAGTGATTTTCCCCAGTTGGCCACCAGTGCTGTGTTTCGGGGCAGTGGGGGGGTTCACCAAACCAGTGCTCCCCTGTGATTGTCCGCAGTTGGCCACCAGTGCTGCGTTTCGGGGCAGTGGGGGGGACTCACCAAGCCAGTGCTCCCTAGTGATTTTCCCCAGTTGGCCACCAGTGCTGTGTTTTGGCGCAGTGGGGGGGACTCACCAAGCCAGTGCTCCCCAGTGATTTTCCCAAATCCTTCACGGTACGCATCCCAGCCGCGGAAGAAGTTCACCGAGCCATCCTCTCTCCGCTGGATCACCTGGATGCCACAGAAACGTGGGGGAAGAGATTATCAATCATGCAGACGTGTGCATTTGCCTGCGGTGATTTTGTAAGCATATTATAGGCCATTCATGCAAATCATTCAGAATAGTGTGTGTGTGTGACTCTGAAATGCCATACTTATGACATCAAAACCTCACCATCAGTGAAACATATTACTTACTGGAGTGACCTCGATGCTCTACTGGGCTGTCATTGGTGAGTAAGTACAGCACAAAATCACCTGTCATCCCGTCGAGCAAGGTATTGGATTTATATTGAAAAAATCTAAAATGCCAAATCACAGAAAGGATTCTGGCTAAAACACACAAGACACCTTGCCTTAAGCTGCTTAGTGCAGCTGTGGAAAACTTCTGATGACACAGTGCATTGATCTGCTGGCCTCATTTTCATGAAAAATTACAAAAGAAAACCTATAAATGAGTAAATAAAACGCAATGGCAAGGTTTTCTCGACTTTCAGATGTTGATGAAAAGGCAGTGCGGATGCTCGATGACTTCAGGTTGTTTTATTGGAGATTAATCAGCAAACACTGGATCAATGGATGCTTTCAAACAGCCTGGAAGGCAGGACCTGTCGTCCATGTGACTAAAAGGGTACAGAGAGTGCTGTGATATCATGTTCCTCGCTGCCACCTGCCCAAGGAGGATCCACCTCCTGTATCGATGTTGTGCACTGGCCACCTTCCCGAAATCTGCTACAATGGCAATATGCAGACAGACACATGCTTGTAAAGTTGTCATGGACGCTGTGTTGATTGAATGCTTTTGTGGTAAGGGATTCATCTCTGAGGTCTGTAAGCATTTTCTGAAATATCCACAGCAGGGCCAGTCTATAGCTTTAAGGGAAATGCTATTTATCCTTTTATTTTCTGGTTTAATTGTAATCACCGCAGAGATTCTCTTCGAAAGCCTGAATTTAAGTGCCGAGCCAGAAAACACATCCGCGTCAGTATAACTCATGCTTGTTTTATGTTTCCATCGTGGAGCACTGAAAATGAACCAAACCTTCAAAGGCCTTGGTTCTGCATTTTCAAAACTCTACGTTATATAAAAAGGCAACATAGCCAGACTGCATTTTTGTTCTACCCTCTAGTGCCACAATCTGAAATACGCAAAAAAAAAAAAAAAAAATCACATTTGCAGTCATAGAAAGTTAGCCTTTTCCTGAAATCCCATGTGTTTCTGGCATATGATCTCTAAAAACAGTCGCTATCCCCAATACAACATCTCTGATCTGAGCAGGTGCTTTGGGCATTATTTAAAGTTAATGAATGCAGTTGGCAAACAAAATGTCCACTTGCTCCTGCTCTCCCCCAGCTCTCTCTCACTCTCTCCTACTTTATCATTCCCCCAATCACAGCATAACCAAATACCTTTTAATTATTCACCATAATTCCCGTAAATGCTTGCTGAGTCACCTCTGAATATTCATCCAGATGTCTTTGTTTTTAAAAACACAGGTTTCACGTACATAACTGACTGATTCGGCAGTGAAAATTTATTTTAAAATGTATTTAGATGATTGAAAATGTGTTTCTTATCTCAGGTTGAGACACACTGCAAAATATGTGAGTATCTGTGTGGGGTGGGGTGGGGGGGTATTTCAGTTGGATGATGCAGATGATTATAATCTCCCAGAGACCCCAAGACTGTGGGACTGAAATGCTAGATTTACCTAACCTTAATCATAAGTAACCAAGCAAAATACAAGACTTCTGACATTTTTAGTTTTTTGATTGCAGTCAAAGATTTTCATAAAATTGAGTTTCCCCTTGAGAAGACAAACAAAAGTCTTCACAAGGTATAAATAAGAGGTTTTTATCACATTGTGGGGACATTTGGTCCCCACAATATCTCACATCACCCACACACACACATGTGCGCCCGCACACACACACACACACACACTCACCCCAACAGGAAGCAAAGCAGTGTTCTCTACATCTGCTACCATGTCTTTGGTTAGTTGTGCCTGATTTCTGTGGTCAGCGAGTTTACCTTCCCCAAGCATCCCCCACAATGCAACTGCTCATTCTGCTAATCAGACAGGGCAGAGCAAAGGGGGCGTGTGAAAGCCACATCTGAGCACGGGGTGAAGGCTCTGAGTAGGAGCCACGGTCGCTGTGTGAGCGTGACCATGGAACACTCCTCACAGCAGGCCACTAATGCACTCAATCAGTTAAACCAATCGTATGCCATCCTGTCTGCTGGGGAGGGTCCGCGGGACCCGGGCGGCTGCAGAATGCGCTTCTCTCTGCACTCCGGTCTCAGCGGGTCACCGCCTGGCTGATTCTGTAAATTCCCAGCACCCTCTAGTTATCTCTTAATTAACTGCCATTTCAATTTGTGGACAGAAGATGGGGACATGGGGGTCAGGAGCCCTTCCTTGCAGATGGCCGCAAATAAAATACCTAGCCATGATACCTGGTTATGGAACATGTACAAGTGGGAAATATAAAAGGAAACTTAAATATATAAATATATTTTGGATTTAATTCCTAAGTCTAGACTGAGAGCCACTGGGGCAAACAAGAGTTTTCAGAATGTAGATGATGTAGATAAAATCGAATGTCATATATAGGGAGAGATATCAGGTATCTTAAGGAGCAGGACCGATTGTGTAAAATGTCATGTATCATAATGTAATTAATGGAGCAGTTTTTATGTTTTTGTTTTTACGTATGTGCAGCTAAAATCCACTTCATGAATCATTGGGCAATTTTCTGGGCTGTTATCTCGCACGGGTTGATTTCAAATTTATTTTGACATGTTTGCTCCTTTGCCCTATTTAATAAGGTTTCTGTTGAAATATAAAATCTGTTCAGTGTGAGTTATTTCCAGCACGGCATATGAGTTTTACTCCCTCTGGGAGGCAATGTTATTGTGATCAATTAATTCTATACGCAGTGAGCCCCTACATATGCATGATGTTATTCCGTAACAGAAGAGGTGGGGCTTGCAGCTAGTTGGGAAACTCGCAGATACTTAACAATTACGTAAAATACCAAAAGGATTTAAATTTTCTATCATCAATATATTATTTAGCTGAAATGCTCACTAACTTGCTGAAATGTTCACTCAAACAGTGAACAAGACTGTGAAATCGACTGGGTCATTTATATGCTTACTGTGTTACCATTGTTAGTTACTAGTGGTCCTCAAATCAAAATGTGAAATAATTAATGTATATATACACACTTTATAATTGGTCTAATTTTTGTGCAACTGTTAATTCTCAGAAAATGTTCAAATATCATACTCTGACACATCTGAATGATAATATTGGTAAAAGCAGTTATAAGTCATATTTTTGAACTATTCGATCGTGCTGGTATCTTGTCATAAGAAATGTACAATGTGTTTCCATAAGCAGTCGGATGTGGAGATTCATATACCTTGACGGAAACATTACACTGATGGCCAGGGCCTGCTCATGATTTAGTGTCTAGCGATAGTGAGTGTAATTCACTGCTATAGCAGTGGCTAACTGCCAGTGTGATGCGAGTGAACAGCCTGCACTCTGAGCTGAAGAGTGTGGTGTTTCCCTACCTGAGGAAATACTGATAAATCTTCACTTTAATCACTGTTTGTCCAATGAATACGGGGTTGAGGACTCCTGTTCTCTCTATCGGTATTGTGCTCATGACTAGATTTCCATGCCATATTTAATGCGATCCCAGTTGCCGTGTCTGTCCTTGGTAAGATTGCTGGAGTTTGAAAACATTCAGGAAAAAGTTTTCCACAACAGATTATGATTCCCTGTCCCCGATGGAAAGGGCCCACAAGGCTACAGCCAAGAGAGGCTGCAAACAGGCTGGCGGGCTGGCAGAAGGTAGTACTTCATATGCCAGTGAGATGGCCTCCGTCTGTCAGACTGACAGGCAGCAGAACGTTAGGGGGCTCCCTGCAGAAGCTGG
>JAODKL010000040.1:18313779-18356223 GCA_026780765.1 Petrocephalus schoutedeni | reverse complement strand
GGGCACTGAGAGCTGTGAATTATGAGCAGGGGCCACTCCTCTTCATCCCACAACCAATGCCACGGCTCTTGATCCTTGAGAGTGAGCTTCTGCTGGTAATGAAAAGTGCTGGGGCACCGAGCAGTGTCTGCCCTTAACGAGTCTGCCCTGAAGCATGGTGGGCTGGGAGAAAGTCACTGGCAGCCAGCAGCTGTGTCCTCCAGCTAAGACAGACTGTGTCAGGTGACAGAATGACTACAGGGGGAGAGCAATGACAAATCCTTCACTTTGTCATTTAAGGCAGAAATCCGCTGAGAGTTCATCATAGCCCAGTGCAGGCGAACATAGTTTAAGCTAACTGTGCTAAATATTCAATATGTGTGTCTGGGAATCATATCTCCAGGTGCAGCAAAATGTGTGCCTTTCACCAAAGTGACACCGCTTGCAAAACGGTAACTCAGCACGCCTACTGCAGGCTAAATTTAAACTGCCGAGGTTCCGCTAGGCTAACTTAAAGGCTAAATTTATACTGTGTTTTGACTGTGTAAAATGAAAATCAGCACGGACCTCTTCAAGCACTGACCCCCCCAAAGCTGGGTGAGAGCATGGTGTGGTGCGGGCGCCTCGTGACTGCTAAGAGCAGTGTGTTCCTCCTTGGTGTGGTTCCTCCATGGTGTGGTTCCTCCATGGTGTGGTTCCTTCATGGTGTGGTTCCTTCATGGTGTGGTGCGGGTGCCTTGTGACTGCTAAGAGCAGTGTGTTCCTCCTTGGTGTGGTTCCTCCATGGTGTCGTGCGGGCGCCTCGTGACCACTAAGAGCAGTGTGTTCCTCCATGGTTTGGTTCCTCCATGGTGTAGTGCGGGCGCCTCGTGACCACTAAGAGCAGTGTGTTCCTCCATGGTGTGGTTCCTCCATGGTGTGGTGTAGGCGCCTCGTGACCACTAAGAGCAGTGTGTTCCTCCTTGGCTCCTCTCAGCTCCCTAGATTTTGCTCGTTCGCAGTTTAGGCTGTATATTAAGGGCGGGGCTGCATATTATTGGCAGAAAGCCAGGCCATAATACTATCTGGCATGCAGCTCTAGGTGCTCAATTTTGAGAAAAGCACTTGTAGATTCCGCACTTGGCATTTTCTCTCTGTCATGCTTCGATTTGGTTTCTGAATTAGTCTCTTATCTCCACAATTGGACTCATTTCTGAAGTTGAGCTGCTCTGTACTCTTTATACTGCTGTCCCTGTCCCCTTTCTTCTTCATGCCCTCCTTAGTTTGTCCACACCTAGTTACTCATCCTCATCAGCAATGCCTCCCACCTACCATTTCTTACTGCCCTATTGCTTGCTGTACTCTGTGTCTGCTCCTGCTTTCCCACTACCTGATACCTCCTAATGTGACCATGCCTTCTGCCTATTTGCTGAAACTCCTCCTAAGCCATTCTTCCAAGGAGCACCATTCGCCTTCACTGTTGGTACTGGGTGACTCCAGGCACAGCAGTGGTTTTCCTGATTGCTAAAGGCAGAGTTCCAGCCATCTGGGATCTTAGGGGCGCACATACATGAGACAGTTACAATGAGGTGCTCTATAATGGCCGTCAGTTTCTTTCGTGATCACTAACTGAAGGGGATGAAAACATCATTAACTGTCCTAGAGTTACCCTTCAACTTCTTGAACGAATATCCTTTTTCCAATTATATTCTTCCTTGGATTGTGTGCAAAAGGTTATGCAGCCAGTTGAATTTATCAATATAAAACAAAGAATTCCTCATTTACCAGGTTATTAGTCTGATCAATGTTTCCCAAAGTCACTGTCTGTTGGCACAATACCCCTCTGATGGTCACTGACATTAGGGGCTAGAAGGAAGATGGTGTGCCATGAGGGTCATGGTCTCGCGCTCAGCTTGCGTTCTCTGGACAGTTTGGGATAAAAAAAAAACATTTTCCACGAGCAGGAAGATTGTGTGAATGTCACAGGTCAAACTGGTCAGAATTCCTGAGTGAGATTCAGAGAACATGACGTGTAGCTAATGCCTTACTGCCGTTCCTTTTGGCAATTACCACTTTTACTGTGGTCAGCAGGATTCATACTGTGAAGAGATAAAAAAATCCTTTCTTCTTTCCTAACTCTAAATAGGCAGATGCAAATAAGTTAAATATTAGGCCCTTTTCATTTTGTGGTGGCATTTAACTTCAGCTTTTATCACCATTGCAAGCAGATGCAATGTAACCTGCAGATGTCTGAATAGGCAGAAACAGTGACCTTCTTTCAGCAGAGTGTCTTCTGTGCATGTGCATGCAGTGCCATTAAAGAGGTATTTATTAGAAAACCCCACTAGACCTGAGCTATTCATTGACTATTGCACAAAGGTGTACACTAAAACTGTGCATTTTTAGTGCTTTAGGACAAACTCTGGAACAGGGGTCTTTATATGTCTTTATAGTAACTAAATGCATAGCCAACGTACTTATCCAGCGCATGTTATAATTCTAGCAGTTTTTTTCAGCTCCTCCTGGGACTCGAATGTGGAATGTTTAAGCTATAACGCTGCATCCATAAGTACCATGCAAACAGCTGCTGTGCTGCTATTATTTCTCTACAGTCTCCATGTCTCCGTTTATAGGGATGCACTAAAGAGAGGAAGTCGACCCATTTACGCTCCCCCATCCTCAGTATTGAATCCCCATTACTAGGTGCTCAGAGAGTTGGCACGTCCTCGGCACCCGCTGGCGACACCCACTCCCAAGCAGCCCCTGCACCTGGCGCAAGTCCTGAAAGGAGCAATGCTGACCTCTCTCCTTTTATTCTGACTCAAGTCTGGCACACATACCCCAACCTCGTCTTAACGTACCCAAATCCCCCCTCCCCAATACTCTGACGCGCTGACACAGCTAGGTATAAATTGCCTCCATTACATCATTTTCCTGATGAGCTGTTTCACTTTCCGGACTGATTCAGCAACTGATCTCGGAGAGATTACAAACCGGTATTTGCTGAAGCATTTTATTAACTGTAGCTGCACAGATGAATCCTCCTAACACTCAGAGCAGAATTTTAACAGCAAAAATGAAAGACAACGTTGCAGAAAATGCCACCTGGCCAAGCCTAGTCACTTTCTGGTCACAAGCATGGTATGTGGAGCATATGTTGTGAGACAAATGAGACAAATAATTTCAGACACAGTTACAGCTGCTGTGCACTTTGTCACATTACAGGACTATACTATATTGCCAAAATTATTGGGCCGCCTGCCTTTACACACACATTTACACTTAATGACATCCCATTCTTAATACATAGGCTTCAATGCGGAGTTGGCCCACCCATTACAGCTATAACAGCTTCAACTCTTCTGGGATGGTTTTCCACAAGGTTTAAGAGTGTTTATGGGAATTTTTTACCATTCTTCCAGGAGAACATTTGTGAAGTCAGGTACTGATGTTGAACGAGAAGCCCTGGCTCGCAGTCTCCGCTCTAATTCATCCCAAAGGTGTCAAGGCTCTGCTCAGGCCAGTCAAATTCCTCCACACCAAACTCGCTCAACCATGTCTTTATAGACCTAGCTTTATGCACTGGTGCCCAGTCATGATGAAACAGAAAGAGGCCATCCCCAAACTGTTCCCCCTAAGTTGGGGGCATGAAATTGTCTAACATGGCTTCATATGCTGAAGCATTGAGAGTTCCATTCACTGGAACTAAGGGGCCAAGCCTAACCCCTGAAAAACAACCCCACACCATAATCCCCCCTCAACCAAACTTAACACATGGCACAATGCAGTCAGACAAGTACTGTTATCCTGGCAACCGCCAAAACCAGACTCGTCCAGAGCCGGTGTGCTTTACACCACTGCATCTGATGCTTTGTATTGCACTTGGTGATGTAAGGCTTGGATGCATCTTTCACAACTGTTTGTAGACGCAGTCTGCATGCCTACTGTAGGTGCTTGATTTTATCCACGTGGCCATGGAAGCGATTGGAACATCTGAATTCAATGATTTGGAGGGGTGTCCCAATACTTTTTGCAACACAGAGTATATGACAAAGTCTACTTGTTTCCAAGTAGACTCCAAAAAGGATGATGATAAGAACAGCAACAGCAATAATAATAATTACTATTATAATAAATTCAGCCTTGTGCCCGGGATTGTAGAGAATGCATTAGATGTGTGGTTCTGGGGAAATAGGGAGAGAAACACTGTGAAAAGCCGCTGAAATGATTCTGCAATATATATATATATATATATATATATATACAGTATATAAAAGAGAGAGAGAGACTGTACCCTCGATCAATCAAACATGCTCACATTCCACTGCATTCCACAGCTAAATATTTCACAGGCGGCTGCACTTAAAGCATCATCAAGCAGCCATTAATTATGAATGAATCATTCATTTCTACCCGGTTGCTCTTAGCGAATAAAATAATAATAAACAAACCATCATATTCCGATAAAAGCGGAAACTGCAAGGAAAACTCAGAGGTACTGGGGAATAATGCGTGATTCCTTTCTCTTTTTTCCCTTCTGCTGAGACCAACATTAAAATTCAAGCCTGTTTGTAATCAGAGAAAATCATTAGGCTGTTCAGGATCGATGGCTATCCTGGTACCTCTGCTCCAGTCGTGTTGGACATTTTAAACATCAAGTAGCAAGGAGAAACGCGGGGTCCCAGGACATTAATAGTGCGACTCTAAGAATCGTACTCATGTAAAATTTAAACCAAAGATGAAAAAAGAAAGGGCAAAACTATGACGACATTTTCTCCTTTAGCATTAACGCTACTTTTACCTATGCGCAATTTTTTATTTTTTTTTATGAAAGTTCGTGTCCAAAGATATTGGTCCAGATCCTCCCCCGGAATGTCTGCCACTCTGATGGTTCATTCATCCCCTGCCAACTACCATCCGGTGAAAATGCCCCATGAACACAAGGCCACCCAAGTTTTATTGCTCTGGGAAAAGGGAAGCATTACAGCCAACGAGGAAAAATCTCTCAGAGGAACCGATTCAGACAGACTCGTCAGCTTCGTCACCTTCAGTTGTCGCCTGTGAAAAGTCACTAAATAATTCACAGTCAGACGACCACCAAGCCATACTGGTTGAGTTTAAACTGTCTTTTGGTACATTAATGATATGGTATTAACCTTCTTCATTTGGAATAACGATTTTGAATTTCAAAGTGTTTGACTTGCCCTAGTGGGACTTCACCTTGCAGCGTGAAATGAAAACTGCACATCAGTGGAAAAAGTGTATTTATTTCCTACGCAGATTTCCACTGGGAAAGTTATTCGATAAAACCGTCGCCGGATTTCTTTCTGGATTCACATCACTGGGCAATATGAAAAAAATTGATTTTGCAACAATGCAAAATATTACTTTGACTAACCATACCACAGAACTATCATGAATAGAATATTGGCAGAGTCAATGATTTAATTATGAATCTCAATTAAAATGCAGCTACATTTAGGACTTTAAATTGGGTATTAGGCCGATAACTGTGGTGAAGAAAGGCAGTGTTCTGTACAAGTTCATGGAGCTTGCAGTTATTTCTACTGTTGTACTTCGTCTTGTCTTTTTCGATATTGTCTTGCCGAAGGGTTTTGTAGTGCAGTGGATTGTGATGTGAATGGGGAAACTGATTCCAGCTGCCATTCTGGGCTGCCCGGTTTGGCATGCTCACCTAGATTCTGTCCAAAGTGACATTCAATATGGACCTCACCATCCCCGTTAAACACAGTGCACCATGACAGGTCTGAAGATGAACCAACCTGGTAAAAATAACCCCAGCTATAATATACACCAGGATTTAGGTTCAGGTCCTCAAACAATGATCATAGTCTACGTCCCAGCCCAAGTCATGGGTCTGAGTCTTAAGGCGATGAAACATGGAGCGCTCACATTCCAGTGCACTGGTATGAGACCTCCGATGCTTTAACAGACACAAAATAGTGCTACTCATATGGGGGCAGAGCACTTCTGTGTGGCATCTGTCTCATTCAGAATGATATATATATATTTTTTTTTGGCCTTTTATATTTAATATATGTTTTTCTGATTATGTCTATATGTAAGTACATATTATTAGTACTTCTAAGCCTATAATGGCACCTACAGTATAACTAATAGTTCCACAAAAGCCATATGCTCCCCCTGCTTGAATGATCTCTGTGTCACTGGCTGCGGGAGGGAATGTCCCTGTAATGTCAGCTGTCCTCTCTGACAGGATATGGGCACGCAGGCCAGCATTTGCCACTGTGGCTTCTCCGCTCGCTCAGTGAGCAGACTCTAAGTTGCGTGGTCCCACCTTTGACAGTGAGCAGCAATCCCATCATTGGCCAGGCGGGCCGAGGTCAAAGGGCGATGCTTTTATCTATGCTGCGGGGAGGTGACAATGCCTGACCTGCAGATAAGGGAATACCACCACAATTCTAGCAATGCTAATTACAGCCCAGAAAGTGTACGGTAGGGGAAGGGCAGCATTCATGCCGCTGTTGCGGTAGCAACCTTTTTTCATAAGCGATTCAATTTTATACTCATAGGAGCTGCTACATCACATTTACAGTACAACTGCATGCGTTTGTCATATTTTACAATTGTGTGGAATAAGTCATTTTCTTCATTAATGTATGCTTTTTATTTTATCAGCTTGCACCTTCTGCAAAAACAAGTGAGTGCATCACCACTTAAACCATATCACCAGCACTCCTTTACTGAAGATATTCTCTTGCTGATTCGGTCATGCAGGGCTGCATCTATGGCATCTATCTACCACACTGTTACTCATTCAGCTTGATGCGTCATTCCTGCAGCAACATGTCTTAAATGGATTACATTATGTGAGCTATGCAGTGAATAATAATAATAATAATAATAACTGTCCTCTCTCCATTCTGCAGCTGGACTGCAGTGTCACATCCGAGGCTGAGAGTGACTGTCACACACATTACCCCAACATTAGGCCTACAAAGTCACCTTAAGTACTTTTCTTTATGTAACACTGGCTGAAACTGGACTAATGTTTCAATGCGCTGCTTATGGAATGACGCCCGGGGCGTACAGGAAGCGGGAAGGGAATACAGTCCCAGACAAACATGACTCCAACGGCTGCCTTGCAGTTGTTTACACTTTTGATGATGGCAATGAAACTCTGTGCTCCATGCTCCAGCTCTCTGCACCACTCTGCAAGGTTCCTGCCTTTTTGCTAAAGTGCCTAGGGGCTTATTTGATTCCCTTGCACAAAGTGTGTGTGTATGTGTGTGTGGGGGGGGGGGTGATGGAGCTATATCCCCCAACCAGTCTTCCTGCCATGGTATTCACAACCCACCATCAGTTCAGAATTTCTATTAACATCTATCAATGACATATGTTCATATTTAACTAGAGGGTGTGGCTACACGTAAATGTCTGTGTTCATATTAATAGCTTTGAAGGTAATGTATGATAATGCATTAGTGGGGCTATGGATAGATAGATAGATAGATAGATAGATAGATAGATAGATAGATAGATAGATAGATAGATAGATAGATAGATAGATAGATACTTTATTCATCCCCATGGGGAAATTCACATGTCTGTGCGAGTCCCATACTCACATGAGGGAGAGCACCGGCATCTCCTTGAAAGCGTGCATGGGTGTGTGCGGGATATGTGTACCTTCCAAGACGCCCCCTGCCTGCACTGTGTAATCCAGCTCAGCAGCCCTGTGACTCTACCTGGCCCAGCATCTCTGGGGTGTGCAGGGTCATCCAGCCGGAGGCCGGTCGTGATGAATAAACTCGGCACGACCATTAGCACTGTGTGACAGTTAACTCCTCTCCTCTTGAGACTCCCACTGTTGGAAGGTACTTAGCGGATTAAAAAGCGCAAAAGAGGAGGAAAAGCCACTGGATGCATGGAGCAGGGAGCAAAAATGTAAAGGGGAGCAAAATGTTTCTTTTTAAATTTTGTGTGATTATTGCAAGAATGCATGGGGTGAAAATCTGAAAATTAAATCTAACTAAAATCCATTTTCTTTATTGTTTCAGTTCAAGGAGATGGACTCAATCAAGCTGGCCCTCTTTGCATATGGGAATGATTGCTCTCTGCCGTTTTTAGTTCTAGCTGATCCTTGGAAAGACAGCAATCTTAGAAATGCTTCCCCATCAGCTCCTGATTCTGAAGTAACTAAAATCACCAACCCTGCTTTTGGACTGAAGCTGCCCAGACCAACTAAATCGCTTTAAATAAGAGCAACCATTTCAAACTGGATGGCACAAAATAATCATGTGCTTCATTCTCTGGCCTCATTAATTAATGTTCTATCAGCAACACATGCTTGAATAGTTTTTAATTGTAACCACAAGCTTATCCTCATCCATTTCTCTTCCAAAACCAGCTATCTCATACCAGAGCCAACCCACAGAAGCATAGGGCACAAGCAGAGGAGACCGTGGATGAGATGCCAAGCTGTCTCTGGGCACACAGAATGGCACAATATGGTCTGAGGTTTATTGCTTCTACTGTTAACCAAAACTGTTGGAGGAAACAACAGTAACTACAGGAAAGTGTGCAGATATGGAAAGAACACACAGAAGCTCCACAAAGGTACTGTCAGAAGTGGGATTTGAATCCCCCGCCCTGGAGGTGTGAGAACACAGTTCTAAAAACTAAGCAAGCTCCATACACGACAAGGAGCCATCATAAATCTTTTTAAAAGGCCACAATTTAACAGGCCAATCCGTTGAATTTTCAGAGAAGCACTATGAATGCATGAACCCATTCTGTGCCGTGCCATTGCATGCTGCACACTGCCATCAGCCAGGCAGAAGTGGCCCATCACAGCTACCTGCTGTAGGCCCCGCTAGGCTCCTTGGGGGCCCGTGGTGATTTGCAAAGGTGTTGTCATTCCCCTTTCACTGCAAATACAAAACACTAATTACAAATCTGCCTGTATTCAATCAACCTACAAGCCTCCAGAGACCCTGTTCTCCTCTGGAGACAGACATGGAAGCTGGAGGAAGAAAGTGTGGCTGCCTGGAGACATGAGGCCAGGGAACCCAACTAGGAACGGTGCTGTTTCTACACGATGCTTTGATGGGGTGGGAGGTCACTGGCGATGGTGATGAAAAAGACATATGGTACAGCCTGATCCTGCTAAGGCACTGCTATCGGGCAAGTGGTACTTCTCTAATTTAAACAGAACACGTACACAGTAGCTAGATATGATGACGCTTCCAGGCAAAAGATTTTTAATTTCACCACCATGAATAAACTAGCTAACGTGCATTCATATAATGCTCATTATATACAAGTAGCTTCTACAAAACACAGAACGAAAACACAGAGCATTTTCCTTGTAGGCAAAAGACAAACACACCCATCTGTGAAGAACTGTATCACTTAATACAACGTGTAGTACAAGACTCAATACTGAGAAGTCACAGTACTGGAAGCTGGTATAATGCTTTTATTAAAAAAGGAAATGGCAAGATCCATTACACACAGCATAAAGTATGCATCACAGGGATTTTTATACATTTGTGCTGCACCAATTAGAAGACATTCCCACATTTTACCAAATATCTCAGAGTTTGTGCAGGTTACTGTTGCACGGGATACCAGTACTGAAAATGTATGACCGTACCGCATTTTTGGTATTACATTACATACATATTCTTTAGTACTGGTACTAATTACACTATTATAGACATTGCTAATGCTATATATTGCTAACCGTCGAACCCGAAAACACGGACTCAATATTTGAACCACTGCCAAAACTGAATTATACTGTCAGAATTGCACGCATCATGTTATATAGAATACTAAAATTTCAGCAAGATAAAGGTGATCTTCCTAGCTTCAAGCCATTTATGTAAGGGATCTTATAATATAGGAAGCACCCTCTGAAAATCCATATAACAAATCTTATCCACACAGATCCCACTCTCCCCCCTTAACCCCCACATACTCTCCTTACATACAATTGCGATCAGTACAGCCGACCCAATCCATTCCTTCCAGGGTCATGTATAGTGTATGTGTACGCATGCGAGTATTAGTCTCATTATTGACGTCATGTCTGTGTTCCGTACCCTGGTACGGTTAGCGATCACACTATATCTGTACTGCACCTGAGTCTGACTAATCATGCTCTGGCCAAAGTGGGCCAGGCCACGGTTAAGCGTACTGTGCTGGGCACGGTGCGGAGCGATTACACTACGAACTGGACTTTGAGGGTCAAACATGCTCAGGTACGGTACGGATCAGCTAG
The DNA here is from genome assembly GCA_026780765.1 of Petrocephalus schoutedeni. Lineage (NCBI taxonomy): Eukaryota > Metazoa > Chordata > Actinopteri > Osteoglossiformes > Mormyridae > Petrocephalus > Petrocephalus schoutedeni. Next base: position 18,345,995 of record JAODKL010000040.1, on the reverse strand, counting down.
CGTGTGTATACCCTTACTCTGCAAGGGTGCATCATATTACCACTTCACAAAAACATTATATGGATGAAAATCTACACCTGATACAGCAACGCAACGTAGCAGCTGAGGAGAGAGAGGGAGGCGGCAGAAGCCATCTTGTGAGTGCAGCCATCTAAATGCATTCCCAGGATGTTTTTCAAACTTCCCAGGAACACTGTACGGGTCAGTGGTTCTCGAACTGGGGGAGCAAGATGATTTTCTGAATATTCTAAAATAAAGTTCATGTACTCGCCGCCAGACCCCCCGCCCCGCAAATTTTATCGGTACCAGCAGAAATTTACCCCCATTCTTCTGTCGTGTAAAGTATTTTAGCCAAAAGATTTGTAAGCCTGCCACCACGCCAAGGTGGCAACAATCTCCGCCACTTGTTTACTAAAGAAAATTATGATGCACCAACATCTGCAGCGTAACAGGAATATAAAGTCAACAGAGTAAACAGCTGTTATTTATTTCTGCATGTCTAATTTCAACCTAAGGTTTATGTTGACTCTTGTGGGCCTGCAAGTCTGTATTTTCACTACATTGACTACAGGTGCTATGCTCTAAGCTCAAATACATAGATAAACTAATTGTACTAGATTTTACTATTTTAATAATTAAAATTAGTATAACCATACTTTCCTCGTAAACATTCTAGATAGAAAAAAAACATAATAAAAAGAGTATCACTTACAGTACTCAAATTTTCCTTTCATGAGGAAAAAAAAACAAAAATATAGACTCTTCATTAAATATTAATTTCAAAAGCATCACAATTGATATATTGTGACTAAACTCTGGGATATTATATCTCATTATGTAACAGAGCATATTTCAATCCTAAAACTTTCTAATATGGCAAAGATTTTACCAGTTGCTATGAAAATAAAAATCACGGTAGTAAATACCCTTTACTCAACACTGGCCTATATGCCAGATAAATGCCACTTTTGCTATAGCTCTGCATGCGCTCTGCTAGCATCCGAATTATTTTCATCCTTGCTGTTTAAATCATTCATGAACATTTTTTTCTTTATAAACATTGCAATACTAATTGCAGAAATGGATTTTTATCTCCAATATCATGCATCCTAATTACAGAATACTAAGTACTACGAGATATCTAACAACATACAATGTAACATTCAGCATGGGGTAGTAAAGTGACATGTGGCACAGCGAAATTCTAATATGTGCAACATGTGTAACCTAATATGTTTTGTGAGCGTCACGTCATGCAAAGTATATTACCGGCCTAAATGTCCTGGCAGCCAGGCAGGGCTTCACCACTCCAACATAACAGCAATGCATGTTCGGGCCACAGGCAAGAAGAGAACCCCCCCTCGCCCATCACCCCCCCGCCCCCCCCGATAGCAGCAACACTTACCGTCCAGCCGCCCCCCTCTGTGGTCATGTCGCAGAAGACCTGGAAGCCAGTGGGGTAGTGGGTGGGAAACACCGAGTAGATGCCATCCTCTCTCTGCCCACTGGCGTAAATGTCACTGCAGTCCCGGGGCCTGGAGCCTGCGTAGGGGTGTGTAGGTGGGGAAACGGCCTTAGCTATTGTTACTAATGAATCACTGTAGGTGGCTTAGGTAAATTATAATATATCTATGTCTCTTCAGCTCCTTTGCAGCTCAATGCCTGTGTTCTCTGGGATACCCACCCCCCCCCCACCCCCCCCGCACACAGCCCCCTCCCACCCCTTCAGGCACTGCTCTTAGGTAGGCCTTCCAAGTGGCTTGCTTTGGGGCGGGACTGGAGCACGCCCCAGGGGAGGAACGGGGTGAGGAGATGAAAGCATGGCTCGAGGAGACCAGACGCGGGGGGGGGGGGCAGGGGACTGTGTTTGATCAGGCTGGGTGTATGTTAGAAGTGCAAACAAAAATGAGCAGTACATTTATAGCTCAATAAGTGGGCTACACAAATCTATGTATAAACAATATATGGATAAAATCTATGGATATCTATTATGGGATGGCATTGTGGGTAGGTTGGCTCTTAGCCCATCCATCCATTTTCCATAACCATTTATCCTGTCCAGGGTCGCGGGGCGTCCGGAGCCTATCCCGGAGGCTCTGGGTGCAAGGCAATGAACAACTAATCGCAGGGCACAGGGCATACAACATACACTCACACATGCACACCACTGGGCAACTTGGTAACTATGCTCTTAGCCAGAAATGAATTTTGCTGGGGGGGGTCCAGCAAATTTTTCAGGGGGTTAAAACTTTTTTTGTTTTATTTCATTTTATTACTTTGCTATGTGTCTCGTTGGAAGTAAACACACTTTGGGGGGATTCAAACCATTTTTACTACATGACTACCTGTGGGTAGCGGATTTGTCTCTTATTTCTGTGCATACTGGTTTGAATATTAGCAATGCATTTTCTCTTTCTTCATATAGCCCCCCAGTCCAAAAACAAGCTATGTGTGTGAGTAGAGTGGACTGTCTGGAGATTAACTGGCCTTCCTTTAGGGCCTATTCTTCCTGAGATGCGGTTGTACGATACAGTTATACCAACTGACATTGAAAATAGTTGGGTAGCTATTATGCTTTAAATACACATCACTGCCAGGTTGTTTTGAATAACCAATTCTGAATTTTTGCCAAGGGCAATTAAACCTTTTGTAGTGCATAGATAAGGAATCCAGGTAACACCCACCAATCGCAACAGAATTCAGAACGGAGAATCCATGCCAGTGTGTTGATAATTGGCCATTCATTCACTTTTATTTCCATTGGGGACACCCATCAATTTTTTTTCAGTGTCAAAGGGTGCTGAACAAAATATAATTTTTAAAATATTTTAGAAAATAGCTGCTTTAAATGCAACATTTTGATCCCATTATTAACAATACTTACAGTATGATTAATCAAGCTGACTTATATTTTTAAATGTTTTCATTGAAACCGAAAGAGTTCCTTCCTTTTGTTTACAGTTGATTAAAATGTATTAACTAATGTGCTTTTATTGTAAAACTACAAATTGTGATACTTTATAAGAGACCCCATAATCTGGCCTTAACCACAAAGAATTACCGACTTACATTTGCCTTCAAGCAGTGCTGTTAGGAGGTTACTCAGTTCACACCTGCTAGGTGTTAGCGTGTAGACAAAGCCACGAGATCTGATGAGATCTAAACAGTAAGGAATAACTCAAGGGGGAAATTTCAGGAATAACAGTCACACGTTTTAACAATGAAGCATTTCACGTTGGCACTACTAAGCACTGATCTGTCATCGGAGACTAACTGCGAATTGCTCACACGTGAGTGGATTTTAGTAATGCCCCTCCGCAACAGTGGGGCTGTCGTGCAGCAGAACCGCCCTGTCTGGTTCCGACGGCCAATGGGGGCTGTAAATGCTGTATTTGTGGCTCCCTTGGGGGTTTTGAATCGTGTGCTGTAGAACCTCTGCATAGCGTATTTCAGTCATGTAATTTGTTAAGTTATATGACTTAGTCACATTTTATATTTCATTTGCTTATTGCAAGGATTAACGCATCTCTCATGTTGGGGTGAGGGTGCAACTTTAGATCCTACTCTATTCTATTCTAAGCCTAAAAAAACATAATCTAGACCAGCAGTGTAGGACCGTGAGTGCTGTGAGTCCCTCATTGCCACTTCGGGATGCTGTAATGTCCCTTACCGTTGGCACAGCCTTTGGTTCTGGTGCCACGGACCGGAGCTCGCTGCAGGTCTGCTTTCAGCCGCGTTTTGATGCTGCCCGTCTCCTTCTGCATGGAGTTGAGGGCATCGCTCACAGAGTTCACCACCTTCACCATGTTCACCTGGCTCTCCGACAGCAGCTGTGCGCACACAAGAAAGGGCCTTCAGACTCTGATGGTGAGACATCAGGGAGTCCCTGTGATCACAGTGTGGCGTGGGAATCTGCTATGAGCTGGGCTTCATTCTCACATCCAACATGTAAATTCAAGGCCATACAGAGTAAGAAGATGCTGAAATGGTCTGATAGGTATGTTTCCTGTGATTTAATGAAATTGTTAAAAAAATTGTGTTTTTTCTTTTCATTTTAAGTGTCACCACAACCACAACAATCAGCCAGTGTTCTTTTATTTATTTTAATACAGTATCTAGCCAATGCATTAGGAATTTTTGTTTTAAATTTCATACATGGCACTGTACACTTTAATAAAATCACAATTTATTTTTATCATGTGTGATGTCTATAGAAGCCATAGTCTTAGAAATCACCTAAAAGTTAAACTAATAAAAAATAAGAATAAGGAAAGTATGAATAAATGAGTAGTCTATTGCTCAGGAAGTGAACTGTCACAGTTTATTGATCATTATAAATATCCCACTTTCAAAACACTTATGTTCACTAGAGAAATAGGAAGACTGCCAAGCCTACACAGTTTGAATGGTCTTCATTCTGCGTACCTGATAGGATATACCAAATAATGTGTTGAGTGTAGGAGTTCAATCCCATGCAACAAATTAAACAGACCGCTGATTTTCTGATTTGTGTAAATATAATAAAACATATACCATCCTTCTAAAATCTGCGTGGGCTAATCTTTGGCTGCTGTATCTGATGGGCTGAGTCCCCGGACTGAGTGATTCCCTCCCTGCAGTCGCACCGAAATGCTTGAACTAGAGAGTCTGAGCTGCCGCGCCATCCCTCCCCTACTATTAGCCCAAACGAGCTCGGCACATTAAACTGCGGGTGACATCCCATTCTCCAGCATGCCGTGAGTGTCAGTGTCCTCAGCCGTGAGCGTGTGATGGCGATGGGGCTGTGGGGGGCGCTGGAGACGCTGCGCATTCCCCCGTCTGGCACTGATGGAGACTGACGGTGAGGACTTTCTTAGCCGGCGGCGTGCGCCACATCACCCCAGGCTCTCTCCGAGGAGCACGCTTGGCGCCAGTCAAAGAAGCCCTCAAACGATCCCCGGCCCTCTTCTGAGGCACCACCTCTTGTTACGACATGCACTCCACTCCACGCTTGCCCATTTGTCGTGCCTCTTTGGTCCATACAGTAGCAGAGCCTGAACCGCACTGAAATCCTGCTCTCAAGACACTGATAGATCACATTTCCCTCCCAGCACAGAGGAGATTCTTGTGTTTTTAAAAATCCGCTATTTTCGTGTAAATTTAAATCATTGCGTTCATTAATCAAATAGGTTCATGCTTTCTTCTGTTATCGTGTTCATAATATATCATCTTTTCTACCTAATGAAGCATTCTAATATGGAACAGCAAGGCAGAAATTTGCCCTGAATCAGAGACTGATAAACAAGGGAAATTCTAAAGAGGAAAATTGCTTTCTGTTTCAAGTTCTGATTATAATAAACAGTGAAACACACTCTGGGTGCATTTAATCATTTAGTCCATAATGTTGACTGTTAGTTTTTAATTGTAAATTTACTTTTTATCATCCATTTTCATCTCTGTTGACACACTTACCAAACAGGCTGCTATACAGTCTAAGAAATCACGAGTATGATGCTATTGGTTTATCTGACGTCTCCATCCCATAAAGCTGATGCTGACATGATCAAGCCGCCCTTACTATTAACAGTGGTTGATACTCAAAGGCACATATTTAGGCAGGAGGTAGATGCCTTGTTTGGGGCCACACTCAGCATTCAGCGCAGAAGAGCATGGCCGCCAGCTGGAATTAACTTCACCTGCAAGGCGAAACATGAGTCACCTTCCCTCTTGATTCCACTGACTTTGCCAGGTAGAAATGGCAGAGAAAGTAATTTGCTCAACCGAGTCCTCTTTCTGCCCAGCGCTGGAGAGCACTTCAAGTGAAATCACTAGGAAACCAACTTTTTGCATGTTTCTGGCCTGCCTTGATAATAAGGGGCAGTGGTCAACGTGATTTTAAAAACGACAGTTGAATTTAGCTGGTCTGCATCCAAAGCAGACTCTTAGTTGGAGCTGAAGAGGCCTTAAAACATCAACAAAAGGGCATGAAAGGAAAATGGCAGTGCTGTAATTGTCTAGTTTAACTGGCAGTTTTATCAAATAGTGTAGCACAGGTACTCCAGCCCTCCACACTACACTCCGCAAATGTCCTCCCTTCGGCAGCGGAGTGCTCTCCGCTGCAGTGTTGGCCGATGGCCCTGACGGGAACTGCTGCGTGCTAATGTGTCACCATTAATCATCGCACCCACAGTCGTGGACGACCAGCACCCAAAGAAGCGAATGGCCCGTGTTGGGAAGGACACCAGAACTGCTCTGGAGTTCACATGCAGAACTGACAACGGCCAACCTGCCATCATACCCGAGACGAAGGCAACAGAGAATCTCAGCAAGCGAGGGTACAGTGTAGCTGAAGGACCTCTAATTATTATGGGATGGCCCCAGGTGGAACATGGTGTATGCACTGGACTGACTACTCTCACCCTTTCTGTGTCCTCGGTCTGCACCCTGCTGTGCCAACCATTCATTTTAAAGCCGAGAGTGAATCACCGTAACTGGGGCACCTGCTGAGGAAATTATATATATATATATATATATATGGTGAATTTTTAGCCCATTGTCAAACAGTCATACTTGATATTTCCTTTCTGTTGTGCTATAATCAGAACAACACTTAATTTCGTGAGGGACAAGAAGCCTCATTTGCATTCTCCCCTGGGGTTGTCACATCAGGTTTTCAACCTTTGAACAGCTGGATGGAAAACATGAAATATTTTTAAAACATTGATATTTTTAGACACTCCTTGGCGAGGAAATGGCTCAGTATTCACAAGACACTCACGGGGCCCTCTTACTGTCGACGGGGCCGTGAGCTAAGGTAATGAAAACAGTGTTCAGCATGTTGTTGTGGATTGACCAACGATGCTGAGCTTTTTCAGTGGATGACGACAGGCTCAGCAGAAGTATAGGGCATATATAGTTTACAGTGCACTGATAAGTACTTAATAGCCACAGGTTGGGGAAAGGTTGCAAAGGACACCGTGGGTTAACACAAACCTAAGCATAAACCTTATCAGAGATCTTTATGCAGGCTCAGCCAGGTCTGGCAAACCCTGCTCCTGGAGATCTACCACCCTGCAGAGCTTAGATGCAGCCCAAATTTAACACACCCGATACAGATAACCAGACTCTTCAGTCACACCTCAGTATCTGAGCCAGCTATGTTGAAGCTAAGCCTAAGCGCATTATCTGTAGAGGTGTGTCAAATGCAGGCAGTGCCTAAGCTTTGTAGGGTGGTGGATCTCCAGGAGCAGGAGTGGGCAGCTTGGCCTAGACGATGCCTTCGAGTGAAGGACCCGTGAGCATAAGAAACACAGGAAGCCAGGAATGAACTCTGGGATTTGCGTGTAATGGCAACAAAATATGAGGTGAAAAATCCTCTTCAAGTATTCGTTGATATGGGATCAATTCCATTAACTCCACCATTAACTACTGTGGGAAAAATGTCAGTCAGATTATCTGAAATTCTCTTCATTTTAACATAATTCACCTCAAGCGATTTCTTGAACTGGAACAACAAAATGTATATTTTTGTGTTGCAAATTGTTTTCCACTCTCACTGATAATATTTTGAGGTGTAACTAGAATATTAATATTTAACTGTAGCAATAAGCTAACACCCGACTACCTTCCTTTAGTGGAATATTATTTAGCTGCAGATATATACTCAGAGTATACTCAGCTAGTCAAACAAGGAAAAAGAAGATCAAATCTTGCTTTGAGGCAGTAAACATAGCATACTCGCAGAAGGAAATTGAAAAGAATATTGGTTGGTGAAATTTTAGGGCAAAATTCACAAGTGGGCTCTATTGCAGTCCTTCAGAACATACTTTATTAGATCAGTGATTTCCTGGACTGTCATGGCCAACTACCACATTCTTCCATTGAGTTATAACCTGCTACTACAATCTGTTCCTCAAATACAGACACCCACGCATGGGGAAGGGGACTGTGTTTAACCATCTTGCTTATAAGTTAGTCAGAATAGCCAGTATTGTTGCAAAACGGAAATTATCAGCCTGGACTCCAATAGACAGACATATGTGAGTACTCCTCAGAGTCCATGTTAATAAGCATGGACATGTAAGATAAACCAAAACTGAATTTAAGTTTGGAGACATCAGAAAGGACAAAAAAAAAACAAGCTTTAGCTAAGCATAACGCCCATGCTATTACAAAGAATTCAAGCCTTTCTCAACCTTTGCGTTTTCACTGAAAAAAAGAGACAAGTTCTACAGGAAATGAAGGCAGTTGCCATTGGAGACATACCTTCAGTTTCTGTAGTCAGAACTTTTTTAATGGGGGCAATGAGAGATATCTGCTGCGGCTGGGTGTGTGACAGTATTATGATGGAAAATAAATCTACCTGGCCTTCAACTTATGAGCAGGTCGCTGAGTGACTTTGCGGTTATTTCATGAGGGACGTGTAATAAAAAGGTATCGGGAATGGGCCTTTCTCTCGAAGCCTGACATGTCATCTGCTGCTAAGATGCCCATGAATTTGATCCTGACCTCTGCTTCCAATGTCGAGCAGCTAAGGGCACTTTTCCTTTGCTTCCTCTATTGAACCAAGAGGAGAAAAACCGGTCCCTGGTCTGAGGGCACCTCCTACCAGCCTTATGTGTTGGCCACAAACACAGCATTTAAAGAACGTGTTACTTCTTTATATGTGACAGGACACTACCTGTCATATCCAATAACCCCTACAACTTTAGAAAGCACATCCCTGGCAGTCTGGCATGAAATGACTGACTAAGGTTTGTTGCTAAAACCGACATTAGCATATGAATGCCTGTGACTCACATTTGATTTCAAGCCTTTTGTATTTTTTTTCTGAACTTGAGAGCAGCAAAACATATGCTGGCGTATTGTTTATAGGTCTGTGTAGGAATGCCGCAAGCGTGGACATGGAAAGGATAGCTCTAATTATGCACTTATTTCATGCTTTAGCCTAATAAACATGTAAATTGGTTTCATCTGAATATTTAGCAATGTTAATGACCAGTTAATCTTATCATTTATGCTTTTCTATGCCGGCTTTGAGCCGGATCTTCTCCGGACTCCTCCTCCGGTGACAGCAGGGTCAGAACCTTGTCGTGTCTGTTGTCAGGTGCTTAAACTCTCTTTCTGAGAGAGCAGGAGCGCCTAATAAGGCAGCGGCTCCACACAGAGAGAAAGGAAATATAATGCAGGAGCCTCTTGTCAGACATATTCACACTCTGCACACACCCAGTGTGTCATATGTATCTCCTTCCCTTAAACCCCAGGGGTCCATGGAGCACCATTCTAATGCACCTTGTGCTTAGTTCACTGGTAGTGAAACTCCACCTTATCGCATCTGTATTTCATTTCCTTTATACTAGGTCGCCTTTCTCCCCCGTTGTACATCTTGAGTATGCTACTTACCCTTCATGGCTTGGTTAAGTGTCCTGCTGGTTTTAGCCCTGATGTCAGTGTAAGATTCCAAGCTGTAGATCAGGATGTCAGCTCAGAAAATAAATAGCAATGATGTCTGAAAGCCTCTTAAATTTGCATTGCATGGACAGATTTGACTAAGTGCTGCTAAAAAAAATTCAGAACCCAAATGATTAAAGTACATGATTTATTAAAGAGCATGAATAATATTTAGGGAACTCCCTAACTGAACCGAGAACAGCTGGGAGCAGTAATAAATGCTAAAATATTGACCTCTAGATGTTTAACGAATTCAGTTGGACCTATTGTTAATAAAGAATCTTTCAGAGTAGCTTCCATTGGGTTCCCAGACAAAGTAATATCTCTCTATCATAAATTCTTCCCTGGGAAAGTAATGTAAGCGATGGCCTACTCAGAATGTAGAGGGTGGACACCAGTGTAGAATCCAAGTAGAATGCACAAGGTAGTCTACTATAAGACACAAGATCAAAGGTATTCTAGTGAGATAGCAGACTGTTCCAGTGAGATAATGCGAGGGGCGTGACAAATCATTTTTGGTGGGCCGCTCACCTGGATTAGTCGCCCCTGCTCTGTCTGCAGGGTGTTGAGCCCCTGTCCTAGGTTTCCCTGGCCACGCCGCAGTAATTCGTACTCCATCTTCAACTGACTGGCGTGGGCAGAAAGCTTGGCTACCTCTTCGGCCAAGTTGACGAGCAGGGCGCGGTCCTGGCCTTTCACCGACTTGAGGTCGGAGTCGTGGTCAGTGAGCGAGTGCAGCAGCGACGTCTGGACGCCCTCCAGGCGCAGGAAGTTGCTGTTGTAGTCAGGGCAGTTGGGGTCTATGAAGATGCTGATGTGCGAGCCGTCGCCCCGGTCGACGGTCACCAGAGCGTTCCCCTCGTTCTGATTGGTGCTGATGAGAGGTGGGCCATCGGAAACAGGAGGAGCTTGGTAGTGGTTCATGAAAAGGATGGTGCCCGTCACAGTTACAGCCAGAAGAACAGCCACAAACAGCAGGATGGTGCACAGAAGGTAGCTACAGCTCATCCTCTGCAAAGAGAAGGCTGGAGTTAGACTGCATTTCCATTACTAAGGAAGGGAGACAGTGCAATCCAAGGTCACATGCAATAAAAATAGTCATTGCACTGGATAGCAGGTGTGACACCATTTTTACTCAAACTTCACACATGGTTTCACAGAGCATATAAAATCAAGTATTGTTCCGTCAAAGAAGTTGAGGAAAGGAGAATGGTGTGGCTGGGGTAACAATTAAATGAGCTAAAAGCCATGTTCCTCCTTACCACAAATGGCAATGTGGCAATGACATATTTGTAAAACTTTACAGAAAGGTTTCATGTGTTGCTTGGGTAAATCAAATATCACAAGACTGTAGCTGTTGATTTATAATTTCCATACACAGAGATCTGCTGAATGTAACATGCATTGATGCTGATACACTGTAAAATAAATACCCACCCTATCCATCCATCCAACTTGCCTTAGGAGACCCTACCAGAGGCAGTTGCCTCCCAGCAGCATAACTCCTACGATCACAGTGGCACACAAACCCCCCCACCATGATAATGAGGACAAAAAATTTAGTGAAAACTTCTGATTTTGTTTTATATTATTTCCAAACAATATACAGTTGAAATAAAACATTGTTCTGAGTTTTTTGTTCAGACTACCTTAATGCTATGTTACCTTCAAATAGATGGAGATATTTATATTTAAGTGGCGCATTATCGGGTAGGGTGAATAATTTGCACTGCATTTCGTATCCCATTGATTTTTAATCCTTTGAGTTTTAATGTGACGCTGTGTCCTTTGAAAGAGTGCATATGCTTGTGTGTGGGTGCCTTTGGATAATACCAGGCTGCATGTGTTTGCTTGTATACAGGACTGACGCCAAATTCCTGAACATTAATTTCAAAGGTGTAATGGGTGTGCAAGGCAAGTTTGGCAACACCAGTAACGTGTTCAGTGAACTCCAATCTGCATGCCAGGTTTCGGTCCCTTAATTAACATGCAAACTGGCTACATCTAAACTTTTAACAACACTAATGGGCACATAATGGTCTGACTTCAGCTTTGTTATGACTGCTCTGGGCTGAGAGTGGGCTGGAATACAAACTACAGATACACAGAAATGGTGTTTATAGAGCGTCCTGCCATGGCACTGACAAAGGAGACCCGCCGAGTGGAGAATGAGAGAGCGACACAGGACAAATTGCATGCCCCAGAACAGTAAACCTTATGTGCATTGGTTATGTTCCCTCAGATGCCAATTTCTCCATCGTGCATAAGGGGTTTTTGCATGTGTGTGTGTGTGCAAATACAGCAGGACATATATGTGTGTGTGCAAATATGGGAGGACATATATGTGTGTGTATGAACATATGGCAGGACATACAGTACATATATATATATATATATATATATATATATATGTGTGTGTGTGTGTGTGCAAATACAGGGGGACATACATGTGTGCGTGCACATATGGAAGGACATATGGGTGCATGTGCAAATATGGGAAGACATATGGGTGCATGTGCAAATATGGGATGACATATGTGTGCGTGTGCAAATATGGGAAGACATATGTGTGCGTGTGCAAATATGGGAAGACATATGGGTGCATGTGCAAATATGGGATGACATGTGTGTGTGTGTGTGTGTGTGTGTGTGTGTGCAAATATGGGAAGACATATGTGTGCATGTGCAAATATGGGATGACGTGTGCGTGTGCAAATATGGGAAGACGTGTGTGTGTGTGTGTGCAAATATGGGAAGACATATGTGTGCATGTGCAAATATGGGATGACATATGTGTGCGTGTGCAAATATGGGAAGGCATATGTGTGTGTGTGTGTGTGTGTGCAAATATGGGAAGATATATGTGTGCATGTGCAAATATGGGATGACATATGTGTGCATGCGCACATATGGAAGGACATATATGTGGCCATGTGCAGGCCGTTCAGCAGAGTCTGGCATGAATATCTGACTGTTCTCCTTGTTATGACAGTGAGGCCACCAGCCTAGAGTGAAGGATGGTTTTCAGTGGTCACTACAAAGCCAGGGCTTTGGTTTCATTGGAAGTGAAGGCTTTCCAACTAAACAGCTTCTATTTATGTTTCAGATACAAGTGTGATCCTACCAGACATTCTCTTACACTTGCTTTTGTTGTCTTCACCCCCCGCAGGTATCTAACAGCTGCGTAATGCTGCGATTGTTGATGAAAATCATCCCTTCCTAAATATTCATTACAGCTGAACAAATATAGCAACTGGAGAGGCTGAACGGCCTCTGAATTTCTGACAAGGGGCTCCGTAATTGTAACGCTGATTCATGTAGCGATTCACCCACTGGATTTTTACATGCAGATAAAATCAATACAATTTTACACGCAGATAAAATCAAACTAATAATCATCTACGAGGGAATAAAACAGGGGAAAACATAAGTGGTAGACTTAACTCTGAATTCACGCACCATTAGTGATTATTCCAAATGGCATTCCTTAAGGATGTTAACAGAGATATACACATAAGGCTGGTATTCTCAGCCTTTTTGTTTTTTGTATTGTTGGCAGCATTCATTTTTCTAAGAGTCATAGACACAATGCGGCCCACTGAATATGGAGCTATTCCCTGTTCCCCACTGCTTCCTCTTTAAGCACAGTCATATTTATTTTAAAGATAATTAACATTCACATTGACAGATCCCTGGGCAAGACAGAAGATTCCCAGACTGATTTGCTACTACAAAGGAGCCTGGCCTATTGCATGCAAGGGATTATCCATTTCTGTCCCCCTTCAAGTCTCCCCACAATATTTCCGGCAGGGCCGACAGCAGAATAAGGTGTATTCACTGAATCGCCCAGTTCCTCTAATCATGCTCTTTCCTGATGGCTGCACCCAGAAAATGAGCATGCTCAGAAAAAGGCAGCGAACGACCTCACATTACCCTCCTGTGCTGCGTGTTTCCTCTGCCCATTTGAAAGTCAAATGGATAAACCCCCCAGATTCATTAAGAGAACAAAACTTGTCTCTATACCCTTAGCCCCTCCCACCACCGGCCGCCACATTCGACCAATCAGATTGGCCGTCAGGAGGTCTGACGCCTGCGCCCATTCCTGTAGCTGCCAGCCAGGCGTTCGCATGTTAGTGTCTTCACCAGCCCGGTCTCCTTTTAAAGAACATGCTCTGCTGAGCACAATATTCAATAACAGCCTTAATCCTTTGACACGACAGAGAGGAGCACAATCGGGCTGTAGTGAAAGTGAACAAGCTCAGACTATACCTGCGTAACGTACGTCAAGGAGCGAGGCGCCTCCTTCAGCTCGCTGGCTGTCACCCTGTTTAAGCTGATACCGAGCACCATTAGACATCCCCGAGGACAGTCACAAGTATAGCATCCAAAGAGATGCGAGGGCAGAAGGTCATTTTTTCTTTTAGATTAATTAGTTGAATGGTCAGATTCACTCAACAGGGATAGTCTTGAACTTGGAGGGAGAAATGCGTACGAATGCTGGTCTGCCCCGGTTTTTAAGTCTTGTACTTTCAGTGAAGTTAGATCAAGATTGATGCCGGTGAGAACGCTGTATGATACTCAGGTACTGTGCATGTTTTCTGCTAAGACAGTCAAAACTGTTTACATTTCTATCCAATGTGACAGATAGGAAGCTTTAGGGGATGCTACCCCAGCAGCTGCTTGTTTCCTTCGGTACAGTCTGCTTATGACACATATCCAAGGCATTCCTGAGCAGCACATGTGCATTCTGTCCCTTTCATCTCATTCAGATGCTATAGATATTAATACTGTTGGCTCATATCTTCTTGAAATCTCTATCCAAGAAGATGCTGCATTAGTGGTGTTGACTGCATAATTGTTGTAGAGCAGATGTATCTATCTAATGCAAATATATACCATATATATAAGTCATAGGATATAAAAGGACCCATAGAGACAAAAATATAGACTAACTCTGGAGGGATGTATTTAGGTACAGCACTCATCAACAAACAAATGAAATCATGCAATACAAAGCATTTATGCCTGTTTAACCAAATCTGTGCTATCCAGGAATAAGAGTGAGCATATAGGTCAGAAATCGTCCTTTGGGATTTTTATGGATAGATTTAAAAATCACTGCAGTTTTGTTTCATTGTCTTCACTGATTAGTAACCCTGTAGCTAAAAGGTGTTCTTTACCCGCATTTCAGACCAGCTATGTCTTGAGATTTAACTCGGTATCAGTTGTGTCCGTTTTCATTGCCAAGTCTGATAAAATATTAATTGAAATCGGCTATCGGGGTTTTAGATCAGCCATGAGCAGTTTAATAAGTCGTAGATCACAGCTGAGGTAAACGTGTGCCGTTACTCTACTTTGAAATGTCAGCCCTGATCTCCGAGCTGGATTGGAAGAAAGAGGATTCGTATTTCACTCAGTCAGCAGAAAAGCAATATTTTAAACAAACCTTAAACCTGCTGCTCAGAAAAATACTGGAATGAAAAATTCTAGAAAATTTCTCCTCATAAAACATGATCATGAATCCTATCTCGTGACATTAGAGGCAACACTGTTCCACCATGTGGTGCTGAACCTCCATAACCAGGTCTCTCTAACAAAGACTGACAGGCGACATCTTGCCCAGTGTAGGCTTATGTCTTAAATGCGCTTGTAACACCCAAGGCTTGGATTAAATCTGTAGTCTTTGACTAATTAGCCTTCTACAAATGACGTGGGTGACACTGGAGTACACTTCCATTCTTCTCACTTGTCAAAAAGCATCATACTCTACAGCTGGGACAACCTACTAGTAGCATAAGGACAATGCACAAACAGAATTTCAACACGCTTGAAATACAAATGGGACTGTCTTAGTGCAATATACCTACATCCTTCAAACTCATACAGACAGTGGCTTTAGCTGAGGAAACCCATGGAATGCTTTATATTCAAGGCTTTGCTCACCCTTACTGACTTTTAGTATTATTCTCATTAGCATCATTCTCATTAGCATTATTTTCATCTGTTGTTTACAGGTCAGAAGCTGGCTGGCAGTACATCTATATTAATCATGAGGATTTTAAAGGTTGCCTGGATCCATTGCCTTTTAAGATGCTGTCACATATTTGTGGAACAGCTCAGTCCTTTTGTGAAGGGGCTGTCAGATTTTGGAATATGGTCCCACAAATTTGTGAAGGGATTTTGAGATTTCAGGGAACAGCACAGGCCTTAGCTTGGATGGGTACATGCCACTGGCCGAAGATGATTCAACTGGGTTTGGGACACACTTATAGACGGTATGCGTGAGAAATCGATGACAAGTATCAAAGATGACACTTCATTATGCTTTAAATCGTACCAACCCTACAGACATACTAAACCCAATCCCTGCAAAGGAGCTCAAAGCACTTGTGCCTTTCCAGGGCAAAGACTACATGCATGTGGTTGATGGATGGTAAACGCCGCGTCCTAGAATCTGTAGAATGAGCAACTAGCACAGGAAACTGTAACTGCAACGAAAAGTGGCCACAGAATAGTCAGAACAGAAATTTAACAAAAGGCAGAGACTGGAATAGGCTCCGGACCCCCCGCGACCCTGAACAGGATAAGCGGGTTGGAAAATGGATGGATGGATGGATGGCAGAGACTGGAGATTGTTGAGATTCTCATCTATGAGAGCCAGCCATGTTAATATTTATTTTGGGCAATAAAACTGCATGTCCATGCAGATAGACACTCATTGAGTCTGGCTAAACACATAATGATTGTTATATTTAAATATTTAAAAAGCTATTTTAGTGCACCATTCTTTTGTCCTATATATGTTGCAACAGATGAATTACTGGACCAACCTACCTTCCTTTCACTTGGATGGGAAATTTCACCACTACCAGCTTATGTGAATTGGCTTGGGTGTGTTTCCTGGCCAGCCAGAGCATGCCAGAGGACACATTTTGATGGGGAGTAGAAACACCAGTTAAAGTGCTGGGCTGTATAACCTTAAGGGTTTCTCATCTAAGCTAAGACACAAGGCATTGTTGGGGCCCCTGGTTCACAGGTTTTAGTGTGAGCTGACAAGCATATGTCGTACTTTGCGTACAGTACTTTGCACTAAAGGAATCTGAAAAACGGCTTTGTTCACATTTCCTCTTATGCCTTTGAAATCATTGTTAAGGGAGAGCACAAATCTGTGGTGCTAAGATAGCTGACTTTAAATGCTTCTCTCCTTCTGGCTACTCTGCTCCTGGTAGCGAGGAGTGGCTATGCACAATGATGACTAGCAGAATCATCTGCTGTTGGATTTGTGCAATCTGTCTAATTGGCTTTTGCAGCCCAGGAAATTGCCTTGCATAAGCATATGGAATCAAAGTATTACAGTAGTCAAATGACTTTTAATGCAAAGATAACCCTGATAGCATAATCTGCCAATTGCTTTCCAACTCTAAAACGGTAATACATGCCTTTAATGGTAAATTTGGGCCATAAAAATGGCAACTGCTTGACTTGGGACAGTCAACTGAAGGGAAAAAGAAAACACCCTCAGCATTTTGCTCTCATTTTCTATTTATGTTTTACCAGCTTAGAATAATATGAAAAAAAGCCCTGTTTCCCTTAAATGACCTCTTCTCAAAACTGAGAACCAGGTTCCTTTAGGCTTCTCAGAAAATGAAAACCAAAGCTAAGGAACTTCACACTTTACTCAGAGTAATGCTCTTGTATTAATCCGTTAATTTGTCTTAGCACCTCTCCTCGTTATTACCGTGAGAGGGACAGACCGCATTTGGCCCCTGAAATCCTCTTCAGCTAAGTAATCTCTTTGACTTTTCTACAGGCGGCATCTGCACCTGGACTTGCTCTAATGCTATAATCATGTTTTGTTCCCTAAGTATGCAGAGAGTTGCCTGGCCCATCTCAGCCGCACAGCTAGACAGGAGTGCCCCTTGGAGGGTGCTGAGCAACTTCCCATGGTCCCCCGTGGCGGGGACAGGGGGCTGTGATGCTACTGGTGAGTTATAGACCCTGTCTGACAGTAACCTCAGGAGCCGTGCTCCATAATGGAAGACAAATCAATGCCTCCCCACCTCGCTGGCTGTCCTTGGCACCCTGACTGGCTGGGGGGACCGTGTACAGAACAGCCATACAGCCACCAAACACCACATAGTTTTTGTGTGACACGTGTAACTGCATAGGATCATCAGAAATCCTTCCAGGAGCAAATACTGCTCACATGGTATAGATCAGGGAGAGAAGAGGTCTCACAATCCAATGTCGCCCCATGTGTTCAAATCAAATGCATTCATTTACTTTTACCACAGTTCTTACACTGTCAGAAAAAAGTACTAAATTGTAACTTTGAGGGTACAATTACTGGGGCTGTACCCTCAAGGGTCTGCCAACTGTAATCTAGCTGTATGTAAATCTACCTTTTAGTCTAATTTAAGGTACAGAAATGGACACTGAGGAACATTGTCGTGCCAATGCAGGTACATTAATGTTGTTTGTACCTCGGGGAACAAAACTGTACCAGGGCTGTACCCATTTTTTTCTGATATTGTTCTAGCTTGTACAAATACTGTCACTAGCTTTTTTTGTGGAAAGACCAAATATATTTCCATGATAATCTGCCGCTGATTTATGTGAAATGGGCCTAAAATGTTGCCCCCTTCAGCAGGTAGCACTATGGCCTGCAGAGCCAGCTCTGTGTCTGCATAGCTTGTATGCTTGGATAAAGAGATGGCTAGTGCTAAAAGAAAGGGAGGACTAAAATAAGCCAGCTGATTCCTTTCAAGGGTAAATGATTGTAGCTTAAATGACAAAACAAGAGAATGATATGTCTCTTATTTGCTGTAATGTTAAATAACTTAGCTTCTTTGTAACACTGCTTTGCAAGGTTTTTCTTTCCTCTGTAATTTTTGGTGAGCCAGATAGATTTTGTGATGCTGATCACAGAAATAAGTACAAGATTTTCACATCACATACGGTTTTTGAGAAACGACCAGTTTTGTAAAACCTTCAAACACAGGTATATCACATGACACCAGTCAACAAAAACTTCAGTATAAAACAACTAAGGGTTGTCTTCTATGTACTTTTTAATGCTGATTTAAGAAATGCGTTCAGAATTTTGCTCTCACCCATAGTTTTTCAGTCATGTCATTTTCAGGTAATATTGATAGTATATTATTCCTTATGAAGAATGTATGTGCACATTTCAGAGTAATTTCGGGGGAAAAAAATTGTTTCCAAACATTTTTAGATCTTCAGAGAAGGGAGCTCTAAGTCTGTTTTTCCAGAGTTTACAGTCTGTAACATGTTTGGAAATGTTGAGACAGGGCCCTGCTCTCCCTCTTATATGGAAAAATAATATCAAGCCAAGTGGAGTCCCAGTCTGCTTGCTGACTTCTGCTAGACCCCTAAGAGGGATGTTTCCGAGGCCAAGTACTGTACAGCAGAAAATCACACACTTCTATCTTTTAGATGAGTCATTTGCAAGATGCACATCTACTGTAAATATATGTACAGCGTAAGGTTTTATTGCGTGTCACTCAAAATCCATGCATAATAGGTAAATTATTTGAATTTAGCACAAACAATACTGTATGATTCGCCTACTTTGATTTGTGAAACAAAAAATTGTTGCCCAGTGTAATGTACAGATTCTCCTGGGGCGTTTAGAACATACTGTACTACAAATGTTTCAGCCCTGACATGTTTCCTCATCAATAAAACAAGTGTTGTAATGCAATTTACTAAGGGGTTCTCTGTGCTTATGGTGATGAATTCGAAACCAGGAAAAAGTATCCATGAGGTGATTCATTAAATACATTGATTTTATGTGAAAAATGTGGCACATCATACAAAAGGCTAATACACCTCAGACTCCTAGAATGTATAATTTCTTTTTGAAGATCACAAGGTTAAGCAGCTGAATACACTGCAGGGCAAAGCTGTCTAAATTAGCAAAAAAAACCAAAGATATTTGTCCGGTGCAGCTCTCATGGTCATTTCCATTTGCTGTCCAATGGAGTGTTGGCATCCAACAAATGGCCAATGAAAAACGTCAGCTGACTACTTAGCATGCATGTTGCCCTGAGCTAATTATATCAGTTAATTGGTGCTAATATATTGATAGCTTGACTAATTGTATGCCACTTCTCTGCTTTTAATTAAGGTTTTTGTTGCTTTTCTTAAATGTTATCGTTTTGTTTTTGTATAATGTAAATCTTTATTGGTGTGTCATCTTTCATTGTTGTTTTTCTGTATTAATTCTGTTGTCTTAATGCTCAGGTCCCTTTTCTGTGGTATTTCTTCTGACAGATTTGAATATTTCCTGAGCTTGCACTCTTCTCTTCTGTTATTCTTTTGAATTTACTGTGCTCTTCTGATTTCACTCCAGACATCTGTGCTATACATTTATGCCAGCTTTCCAACTAGTTTGTTTAGTAAGCATGGAGAACATATTTTTGGTGCTAATGAAAATGTAGCATTTCTGGCAAATTGGATTTATTATATAGTTTTGTTTGTGTTTTTACCCATAAAGCCAATGTTCATTATTATTCCTAGCACATGCAGTTTCAAGGGGGTGAACCATTATTTCTGGGTTCCATCAAGTAATGTTCACAAGTTTGCATGTTTCTTTTTCCACTCCCACCAGTGAGTTCTGTCTCTTTCGCTCCGTCTTCTTGCATTACTGCTAATTACCTTCTTCAGTTCTTGGCATACCTATAATCAGTAACTTTCCCACGGAAAATTCAATTTTAACAAGACACCTGCAAAGGTCAATAGGTCAAATTTACTCTCACCATTTTTAAAAGCATTGTGTCTAACCATAGTGAGATTAATGCTCTTTGAATAAAACCTGATATGATTATGCTTCCATTGATTGGTTCCCATTCAGACATGGCATCTCGTTCCTGTGAAATCTAACTCCCTTCTCATGTCTTTGCAATGGCCAAATCCCTCTTGATCAGCAATGAGTGACACAAAGGAGATGATGAATAATTGCAAATTTTTGCTGCATTGTTCCATCTGTGTCCTTACTGTAAATGTCCTGCAAAGCAAACCTTTTCCTAAAACGCCAGTACCTAACCCTCCTGCAATCAGTCATTTCAGCTTTTTAGGCCTTTTCATCCCATTACCCATATCGGAATGTAACTGACTTATTCTACTCTCTACTTGCCTCTCATAGTCACATATGCAATGTTTGTCATCTGGCTGCTAAGCGGACGTGTTCCCCAAAGCTGCATAAACAGCTAGCCTTTCTGCATTTACAGAATTTCATTTTATTCACGTCTGCGACTATGTATTTTACCGAAGCAAATGGATGGTTAAGTGTCTTTCAAGACAAATTCGACTGGCAGTCCTTCCCCAGCAATCTGTCTCTAGGCGCCATTAGAAACAACAGTGGTAGCTAGTGGCAACAGCATTTTCAATTGCATCAATGCAGAAAGAGAAATGAGTACCACTGTATAACAGGCGAGCCGAGAATGCACCTCCAAACCCCCGTCTGTACCACCTGAACAAGTGCCACAATATATATGCAAATATAACCATTTTCTGAGCGCCACAGCTTTTAGCTTACATTACTTTTCTCTAGAAGAGTCCTCCAGAAGAGAGCACAGCAGCTCTCAGCCTCTCCTTACCACTCTGCTCCCACTTGTATAACAGGAAATTAGGAACCAGCGGCAGGTTCCTGCATTTTTTGCCTCCTTCCCCATTGGTATGTCAGGGTTGCTATTTATTTGAATTTAACATACTATGGTCTCATTAGATGCAATTTCAGCAATGGACTTTCCTCTGGCATTAACAATGCTTGAGGGTTTATTCAGCATTTGTATCTTGCTCGGGCAAAAGATTTGAAACAAATCGTTTTTTTTTTAAAACATCAAATCGGCAAATCTCGCTCATAAATGCACCTCACCAGAACTATGTCAGGCTCTGACTGTCAAAGGAGGGTAAGAGATTGTGATGAATTGCAGCCATCCCTATCCTTGGCCATGAATACAAAAGAGAGTATACTGATTACTTCCTCCCTGCCTGAGGCCGTGCCCTTGACAGAAACCCCAGCCTCAGGAATATGTGGCCAGCTTAAGTGTTTCATGTGGGAGGATTTGCATTCACGGCCTGCCAGTGTGTTCATCTGAAATACTTTACAAAAAAGAACTTTTTCATTGTACAGACCACGACCCAAATCACCACAACTTTTGGCTTAAAGATTTCAGTTCAGCCATGCCATACAACTGGACATATTAATAACTAATGGCCAGTGTCTCAGCCAGGATTCTTACTTATCTCTTGGTTTTGTCTATTAAAATATTCAGCTGTGTAACATGGCATTTGGGGAGGGGCCCAGCCAAGTCTATTAATAAGTATAATTAAATACTTTTCATTTTCCTTCCTACAGCAAAAATCACAACCCTACACATTCATGACTCACACTGACTTGTAAATCAGACGTGATCAATACATCCGCCAAGGTGTTATCCAGTGCACTGCTGCACAAACACACACCCCAGGTCTCTCTGAGTCCTGCTGGGTCTTTACCCCACTCCAGCACGCCAGTGTCAGTGATACCACCATTACTAGCTCGTCCTTCTTTGCACAATGCAGGCATATTGCTTTCAATCAAACAGCAATTAGACTAATATCCTGCCTTGCCTCTAAGAGCATCAGTCTACTAGGCATCCGCTCAAACTTTGAACCAAAATAGTAGAAATGCACGTACAAACACTGTATAACAATGTTTCTCAAACCAGTCCTTGGGGACCCCAAGATGGTCCACATTTTAGCTCTCTCCCAATTCCCATGAATTACAGTTGATGCCTCATATTTTGTTATGTCAAAATAGGGTTCATTTTAAATCATGGTACCATTTGCTGGACTTATTGACAGGAGCATTAGAAGTGCTACAAGAAGGAGGAGGTCATTCAGCCTGTCCTGTCACTTTAAATATTTAATACTTAATGTTGGTATGTTAATCGGGTATCTTAGGCAAGCATGGTCATTTAAATTCAATTGCTATGTTTTATTGACATAGTTTCTATCAAAGTGTCAGATTTGTTTCAATTAACGGAGCCATTATGCACAGAGGGTAAAATGGTTCAAGCAGACAGCATTTAGGTAACTGGGGCAGTAATTTATGTGCTGAAGAGCCACAGAGCTCTGAATGGTAGATCCTGGTGGATGGCAGGCCAATGTGGAAACCAACTGACCCCTCACCATTTTCCAGTGTTGGGTCATGAAAGTTCCCACATTGCGCAGTTCCTTGTGCAGAGGGAGGAGTGAATCATGTGCTCTCTGTGCACCCTTGGCCAGTCTGGCAGAGATAAGAGACCGATACACCTTCCGCTTCAACCCCAATGTCCCGAAGAGACAAATGGACTACAGGCTGACCTCTTAAAGGAAACTGAGAGCATTTAATCTTCTAAGGGCTGCTCACAGCTGCTGCAGGGAACTCCACCAATCTTTTCTATTTAAAAATCTACCGAATCTACATGGGCTCAAAATTTCCAAGCAAAGATCAGAGAAACAATGGAACCTGGAAAAGAACAGCATTTCATTCTCAATAAAAGGTTACCAGCATGGATTTAGAATACTTGTTACAGCATCTGCTTTGTGGAAATTGAAATGATTTCAGGTTATCTGTGCATAAATGTACAAGAAATAGCACCAGGGAAGTTCTCAGTCTACATTAACTTGTTGTCAAGTTAGCATGCGCAAAAGCACTCAGATCCACTTGGACATATATGAAATCACCATTGCCTAAGTCAGTGTTTGTCAGCCCCATCCTTGCGGACCCCCAGGTGGTCCATATTTTTGCTATCTCCAAGCTGGAGCAAAAGCATAGACTATCTGGGGATCCCCGAGAACCAGTTTGAGAAACATTGGGTAAAATGCTGCAAAATCGCAGTAATCAAAGCAATACTGCATATCTCACTGGGGAAATCTCCTGACACCGGTCAGATCTGTGCTAACAAAAGCAAAATGGCTTTTAGGTGATTTTCCCTACTCCTGGCAATGTTTGTCGCTCTGATATGTGAAACTACTTCTGCTCTGCTTTGACGGTGAAACATGGCAGTGACCCCATAATCTATGACCGTCGTTCTTTTATAATCACTTACTCCAGTACATACAAGAGGCGACTTGAAACTAGAATCTATATCAAAGATGTCAAAGATTGTCCCAGACCTCCAACCTCATTTTATATATCTGTGAATGAGTTAACGTCTGAGTTAGGATGAGGAGGTGCACCCAGACAATGCAGATTCTTTTGTGAAACAGCATAAGCACATAAAGCAAGAGGCAATTGGCCACATATTGAGTGCTGCCTGAAACAAAATTAAGTTCTAAGGCTGTGACCTTTTGAAAGGCCTTCCACCTTTTGAAAATCAAAAAGCCTTTGCTTCTAAGTCAGAAGCAATTTATGCATCTTTTCAAGACTGACCAGACAAAAATTAGTTCAAATACATACACTGTGTAAAATAAAAGACAGCATTGGAAGACAATCAAGACAGCATAATGTGAAGGAGCAAAACACAGAATAAAGGTGTATAAACAACCCAAAAGTTGAAGGCACTAGGCAGTTAGCTTAAATGCCTTATTAAAAGTACCTGAAGGGTCATCTGGGAGGATTGGGAGTGGAAAGGAGAGAGGGTTAGAGGAAGTTATTGTTATTTCTTTGATTTTGTGCTCTGACTGTATTTCCACTGTTTATGTTTTTGCTTTGTTTTGGCTGTAGTTAGGCTTTATGTGTTATATCCTTGAATATAAACATCCTTGTATTCATATATCATTCATATATTCATATATTGTCATATATTCCCCCCTCTCCTGACCTGTGGCAATCCTAGACCCCATAACCCCATGTTCTCCACGCTCTGGCACACTAGATTTTTAGGTTCAGCCGGGGACTAAGAATGAGCTTTCCTCGATGATGACGAGCCTGATGAATATATCACCATCTGCTAAGCTGTGGACTCCATAACAGGTGGGAGGTGTATCTGCCTATGCCATGTTTTCTCTAACATGAAAGAAGGTGGGAAAAAACACAAGGCATGTTCCAGGGCTCCCTGCCACCACAATATGTTGAAATTAAGATGTGAAATTAAGATCAACAAAACTATATATATATATATATATAACTATATATTATATAATAATAATAATAATAGAGACTTTTCAAAATATATTATGATGTTTGTTAAAGTGCTTCATGCCTAAAGGATGTATTCCTCGAAAGCCCAGCTGTGCCGCGTTCTTCCTACCCTGACAACATGGTCTTCGCTCTGAGAGGGCTTGGCTCTCCTTTACTCTGCACTAGCCCTTTAATCCCGAGAGCTCCCTTTGCATAAAGTGCCAATAGCCTGAGCCCCAGAGGCATGCAACCCATTTACGCTCTCCTTTCAGCTCCGACAAGCTGACGAGTGACGGTCAAGGACTTCAAAAAGCGAAAGCAAGTCAGCGATCTATCGAGCGCGGGAAGAAAAAGGTAAGGAAGGGATAGCTAGAGCCAGACATCACCCTGCACGCTTGCTCAGGCCCAGTGCTCAGAGAAGCCACACGCTTTGCTGTAAATGCAGGAACGTGCTGCTTTCCGTCAGCTGTGTCACCCGGCACCGGTGATTAATTACAGGTCTGGTGCCCTGGCGAACCCACGGGGTCAATATTATTCATCGGCCACTGATGGAATCTGCCCCAAGCCAACACAGATACCTGCCTCCGTGACCTCAGGCACGTCACCCAGATGACAGCACATACACGGAGCCACACATGATGGTATATATATATATTGAGTTACACAGTGTTCAGCCATTTCAGCATTAAGGGAAAAATTTTCCCATAATTTGAGAAACGTGTCCTTGAAAGCCATTAATTAATTCAAGGCTGTTAATTAGGATTTTTTTCCCAGAATCTTTTTAGTCGTCCCTGACGGCTTCTGTACTGCTTGTGTACTGTGACTATCCGTCACAGCTTGTCTGGAGGCCATTCACATACCAGATAGATGCCTTAATTAGTCGTACTATCAGGGATCTTTGCCGGTTGATGTCAATTGTCTTTGAAGTAAACAAATCAATCAGCGGCATTCCGAAGACAAATGCATGTTCAGGATGTCAGCTTGGGGGCCCGGGTCTGCAGTCCTTTCATTCGGCTATGGCTCGCCTAACCCCGCCCCGACACCGAAATCCCTCAGCCCCTCATCTCTACCATGTGCTCCCGCCGCAAATATTCCACGATGCTGCGAAAGGCACCATGTGTTTCCCATCACCCGAGCTGACTCGTCTCAAACCCATTTGCACTTTCAGCGGGAGGAATTACACCGATGTGGCCCAGCGGGGGTGAGCGTGACTGTGGCGGGTGGCACTTTTACGGTGTGGATGTATTTGAGGCCCATACCAAAAAAAAAGCAAAGAGAAGTCTCCCTGTGATGGACTTGTGTCTAGAGATGGCTCGAGAAGGAATCAAACAGAGAGCGAAGTGACGTGTATACAAACATGACTTTGGCAACACATTCACATATAGGCCATGTCAAGTGGGATTCATAACCACCTATTCATTTGTAAAAGGAGCCTCTTCATCTCTGGGCAGTTTGGGCTTCGGCAGGTGTGACCCCTACTCAAAAACTCACTGCCCCTCGGCTGTCTGTTCATCCTAAAGTTTGCCGCATCCCCGTCGGGCATTTCATTGTTTTTGGTCAGTCTAGGCAAATTGTCTGTTGCACACTTTATGGACTTCCCATCTGCGATTTAAATGTTTTTTTTGTGCCGCTGCAGGGATACGGTTGCTTCATGGTTTCATATAATATTAACGCCCGCTTGCGAACAGAGTGAGCTAGCTGGACAGAGCGACACGCTGCTTCAGCGTCTTCTGAATAAGAGACGCATTTATTTAATGTTTAGTGTAGCCTCCGTTTGTGGGCAACCTCTGGGGCCCCATGCAAATGTGTGGTTTGAGTCGCGGTTTAACACCATCGCTGGGTCTTGGTACTTTAAAGCCTTATGCCGGGCAGCGGTGAAACAGGGGCCATGTGTAATTCCAGTTTTACCGCAGGACTTTAAATCACTATAGCGACGGCACACAGCATCACATCACCCGAGGCTTGGAGACACTCCTTCACGGCCGGCTCCATTTTAAGCTGAAATCTATAACTGAGGCGGTGCACACTCCCATCCTGAAACGGGATCCGAATGTGGTGGGGGGGGCAGCCCTGACCAGACACGCATTGACATTCCACACTCACAGGGAGGCCCTAATGCTGGGGCTGATAGTAGATGGTGGCGACTCGCCATTGCCTCCATGTTCCCCCACCGAATGGATGCATCTCGGTGACTCCCGCAGACCTCTCCATAGCCATTTCGGAGCAAAGACTTTCCATGCCGCCCTCTCCACCCCTCTGTCTTGTTCATTTTACCCATGATGCAACACTGAAATCTTGAGCGGTGGTATGAAGAAAGAAGGAAAAAAAAACAGAAAAGGGAGAGAGACATAAAGCAGGAATGATGCCGATCTTTGACTGGCTTTACGAAAGTCGTCCTCCGCATCTGCCACTAAAGGCTGGTGGTTGTATAGGGAAGAGAGCCACTGTCCTCAGCTATCTCTGCTTTACACACTATATCCACAATAGATGAACTTCAGAGGGGAAAAAAGCAACACTTCAGCAAATAGAAATGGCTTCTTAAAAAGTCACTGGAGTGCCATTTTGAATCCTTTGTACGATACTTTGTGTGCTAAATTAGTTAGGCCCTGTATGGTTAGTACATGCTCTCTTGCTGTCTTCACAAGAAGAATGCAATTATAGACACATGTGACTGCTCAAGACACACTTCTCGAGACACACAGATTACAGTGCAGTGAGGATTCTCACATGTCCTGTTATGACCAATGGAAGGAGAAGCACTCGGGCGTCCATGTTCAGTTTCTGTTTGTTCTCGTCAGCTGAATGACGCTGTGTGAAACCATCCACAGCGATGGGCAGTTGGGGCTACCTCTGTCAGCAGGGGGCAAGGCCAAAAAGGGACGGTGGTCCTGCTTACTGCCAGTGACGCAACTCTCTAAATAGAAGCTTGGTGTTCATAAAGTTAATTTTGCCTCTTTCTGTTCAGCAACCTCAGCACAGTGAGCATGTGCAAAATCCTGGTCCATTATGCACTGAGTAAAATGCTAAACCAATGATATCAGACCAATGGAATTGTGAGTTGTTAGCTGTCTGAAAGTTGCCTGGTGATTAGCTGTTTGAATGTTGCCTGGTTGTGGCCTCATGCTCAGCGGTCTGATGGCGGCATGACCGTTAGATGTTCAGCGTCTTCAGCACCAAGGACAGCGTAGGGCCATATCCCTGCTAGTGCGCTGAGAAAAATGTAAGCAGGAGAATTGCCCTCTGTTTGCCTGCTGGTGGTTGTGCAAGTAACACAGTGAAACTTCTGAAAAGCTTCCACTCAGTGACTTTGTATCAAGATGGCAAGTAACCACCCACAGATACTGTGCACACCAGCAGGGCTGGCCTTTGGAGCTGCCTAAACGAGGTCCCTCAGTTATGAGTTTACCTTCTTCGCTCTTGCTTGTTGTGTAAAAGAAGAAGATCCAACATTTTTTGTCGGGCTCTTCCTGCCTGCCTTAGACTGAAATGGTGAAGTCAGGTGTATGAAAGAGACTAGGGAGCCAAGGATGCTTTTTTGGGAATGTTTTCCCCAGTTAGAGATAAATGAGGACAGGGGGAGGACCCAGGGACCCAGCACATCACAAATGTAAACACAAAGTCTAGGATTCATTCTAGTGCAAAGAGCCAAATACTGAGCCAAAGTTTCAGGCCTAAAAATTGATAGAAATAAATGCAAAAAGTTCCATGTGGTGTGGTGGGATTCTGGGGTACCAGAATTTATCGATCCTGGGACAGTCAGGGGCCACGCCCCACACACCTGCCTCACAGTTAACATCACTCTGCATCAGTTTCATACTGTTTTAGTTAACGCCGTGTTAAACCAGAAATATATATCATGCTACCTGCTTCTACTGAGACACTACCTGCTTATACTGAAAGCCCAAATTTCCCAAGCAAGAATAATTAAAAAACTCCTTTTAAAAATTGCTTGTTACCTTGATAAAGGCAAAAGTCAAAGGGTTTTTTTCTAGATTGCATGCATTCACTGATGGTTTATTAGATATATTTACATAAATTGACTAGTCACTTTAACACTTCAAAGGTCAGGTTAAATTCACGCCTGCAGTCTTTTAGTGGGCAAATCACAAATCACACACCAGCAGAGATGAGTACCAAACAGGTGTTACTAAACTCTGCATGAGTGCATCAAGCACAATGGAAATAAGAAGCATACCGTTGTTTTAAACATCATGTGACTGAATGCAGGTAAGGGCTCCAGCTGCGAGGTGCAGGGTCAATCAGCTGGCAGCTACCCCTCATAGGTATCTCGAGTCTTTAATCCCGGAACATCTCCTGGTGGTGGGGCATAGGTCTGGATGATCTCCCAGCCACCACCTGCAGCTGGATGCAGGACTCTTTCTTTGGACGTCTTTTCTTTCTCACCACAGTAAGAGTTTCCTCCTTCACTGTCGGACGTCACAGTGACCTCTGTCTCCTAGGGCTGCCACTCGCAGCACCAGAGACCCCTGCCTCACTTCCTCAATCCAAGCCGTACTTCCGTTCTTCTGCCTACCTCCCTGCTGACTTTGATAAGTCATGCACTCCCCGACCTTTATCCCCCTGCTTCTGCTCTGGCCAGAAGCTGCCCTCCTCGGCCAGCTCCTTCAGCGTCCTTCAATAGATGCTGCGTAGACATTCCCACAAAGCCTCTGCAACCAGCCTGCACTGGCCAATAAACAGCCTTCCAGCCGCTCTCCCACCAATCAGCCGGCAGCTCAGCACACTTCTGCTTCCTGCTCCCAAGCCTCCATCCCACGGCATAGTGAGCTCTATCATCATAACTCGCTTAGCTCTTGCAGACCATACCACAATGTCAGGCCTTAAGGAGGTACTGATGCTTTCAGTGGGGAAACATAGCTGCTAGCCAAGGTCTCCTCTCAAGGTCCAGTTGTTTTCGAGAGTCAGGATCCGGCTTCCCTTGACACATGTTACACCGCCTGACTTTACTCTGCACGTCTCCAAGTCCGTCTTGCAGCCTGTCAGAATACGATGTAAGAGCACATCTCTTTGATGCTATACCATCGGTAGAGGTTGTCTGGACTTGGGATGTGGCAACTGCCGGTTTCACACATCTTCTTGGGCCATATTAGGCGCTGGTATCGAGTAAACTGGTAACACCCAGGAGGTGGATTTTGTCTCTTTTCTCTAAGCCCTCTTAATACTACAAATTATATACATCATACATAAATATTCCACCGACCTGGCTGCCAGTTATGTTCTCTTCTGAAATTATAAGGCCCTTAACAGTCATTTTTTGCCCCCAAACTTGTGGCTTTTACTGAGTTGTTGAGAATAATGGTTCAGTATGTGGGAGTTCATGGAGTGCTGTGAGTTATTACACTTTTAAGAAAACTCTATTAATGCCTTACCCATTGCCTGTCATATGTGTTTAAAGGAAAATTCTATATTACTAAATCACGCACAGGCTCTCATTACTCAGCCGTGCACTTCTGCTCTCTCCCCTGCTGATGTCATTTACCTGCTCAGTAATTCAACATGTGTGCATAATCATTTGTCATAGCACGTTGAGTATCTGCATTTGTTGTGCGGTATTAGAATACATAAACTGCTGTAAGCCGTCCGTGCTGGTTTCTGATTTCACTAAAGACACTCCTGCTAGAATCCATTTTAATGAGCCTGGCAGCTCATGACCACGATGACCCGGGGTGCTGGAAGGCCATCGCATTCTGTAGGTCGCCGTGCAATGACGCTCTGACCCCCATTGGTTTATCAGGGTTTTCTCCCCCATCTTAATAGGTCTTTCCGTGTGGCAAAATCAGAAGCGAACGTGCAACACTCGCTGGTTGGACTAGCAGCATAAAAACACATTTTAATGACCGGAGAACATTAATGACAGAGGGCTGCTCTGTGTTCCCTGGTGAGCAGATATCCTCAGAGCCGGTTTTCACAGCCCCTTGCTCTGGCACACGCACACAGTCACCTCTAATGAAGCTACCAGGCAGCCGGTGTAAAAGCTGAAGCAGTATTCCAGCCCACTGCCCCTTCCTCCACAAAGGCCAGTTTAATGCATGCTGAACTAGTTTAATATATATTTCAACCCTGAGTGTAGCAGAGCCCTTTGCTAATTACAATGCACATAGATTTGGGGGGGGGGGTTATCTTATGTATTTAACTTCAGCTGGACATTAGCACATTGTAGTCGTAGCAGAAGGTTGTTAGTGCGTATAACTGCAAGGAGCCAAATAAAGAATTTCTCCTAGTAATAATTAGCCCAGGAATTTTTACATTCCAAAGTCATACACAGTAGAAATAGAAAAGTAAGAAAACTACACAAAATTTCAAAATAGATCATGTTAATGGGAATAAAAATATTTATATAGCCTTAGCAGTTCTTTTCACACCACTCTGTTCATCGCACAAATGTGGCAGGAAGAGGCATTGTGGAACCAATGCGTCTGCTCAGAGATGTCAGCCCTTCTGTCCTTAATCACCCTGCTATGCCGTGATTCTGTTATATACACACAAAAGCAAGGCGAGCTCTTCATAGCAACCAGGTGTTTTTAGGGTCAAGCACATCTGAGCCGCCTTTGTGCGTGACTCTGACGGCAGCTGTAAATTCCAATCCACTCTTCTTCTTTCCATCTGTTCTCTGAAAGCATTTACAGTTTAATTTCTTCAAATCAAGGCTTGCGAATAAATGATCCTTTATATATCCGGCAAAACCACAACTTGTGTCACTGTGATCCACAGTTGGCACAACAACAGAACCTTGAACTGGAGGTCAAAATGAGATGTGCGTCAGCCCTATGCCACCAGCCTTAAATTTAATCTAATTTCTCATGGAGCACCATCATTACTTTGCTTAAATCTCATTAAAAGCCAGTGCCCCCCTGGTTCAGTACTATGTAATAATACATTTGGCAGAGTGTTAGAAGGAGATAAGAAAGTTCTGACATGGTGATGTTGAGCTAAACCCGGAAAGGGGCGGCAGGGGGCGCTTGGGGGATTGGGGGCTGGGAATCAGTGTGAAATACCCTTCAGCTCATGTTGACAGATATATTGGGGCTCCAGCCTATGGGTTATGCGGGCACCTCGAGGCATGGCTGCTTGCTTGAAACTTCTCTGTTTGGGCTTCTTTATGATGTGGACATAAATTCCTCGTGCACAGGACAGAGGCCATTCACTGGAGGGAGGTGAATTAATAAAATACAGTAATTCAGTGTGGAATTGACAGTAAAGCATTATTATCATAATTGACTGCAGGGGACTGGCATTGGTAAACAATTTGGCAAAATCTGATCTCCCACAAAGATGATGAATGCTGACAGAGCCTTAAATACCTACTATTCAAGTTGTACTCTGCTATATTATTATGTTTTTTTGGCCTTTTATATTTCGGTGCCTCTGTGTGCAGAAGGCAATGAAACTTAATTCAATTTCTGCATTTCTAATAACTAATCTTTTGCTAATCGCAGCATTTTCTGCAGAACAGATCTAATTATTAACATGCTTTAATTTATTAAATTTATTTGTTAAGGAAGCACAATATAACATCTAAATTTGAAACATAAAAAGGTCAAGGGGGAACGGCACGGTGGTGCAGTGGTTAGCACTGTCGCCTCACACCTCTGGGACCGGGGTTCGAATCCTGCCTAGTTCCATGTGTGTGGAGTTTGCATGTTCTTCCTGTGCC
>JAODKL010000040.1:18281978-18303084 GCA_026780765.1 Petrocephalus schoutedeni | reverse complement strand
GGGTGGGGGGGAGGGGTAGGGGCTGCATTTGCGAACCAAAATGTCCCCAGAGTAAGGTAAAACCAGAAATTTCCTTACTTTTGGGGACATTTTTTAAGGTCCCCATTCGGAAAATCGAAATTTCATAAAAATTATGGATGCAATCAAAAAAATTAAAAAGTCTTGTATGTTGTTTGGTTACTCATGATTAAGGTTAGGGCTGGGTATGGGTTAAGGATGGGATTTAGCTATTAGGGTTTTTCCCATAGAAATGAATGGACGGTCCCCATTTAGGTACGTGAGTCTCTCTCTCTCTCTCTCTCGCTCTCTCTCTCTCTCTCTCTCTCTCTCTCTCTCCCTCTCTCTGTGAGTGGGCTATTTACTCAGACTCATATGCCATTTGTTTGTCAACTGAAATATGGTGTTACTGAATTTTTTGGATATGTTGTCAACTACACAATTAGTTTCAGAAATCAAATGTCAGTGTCATTCTGGGATATAATATAAAGCAGAATGTTAATATCTTATGTACATTCTTCAGAGATATATGCATAGTTCTATCAAGGGATCTTAATTTGCAAAATGCTACTGGTCTGTTCAGAGCACAGCTGCTGACACATTTAGGAACTTAAAACCAAAAGCCCTGCAGTCAGCCTAACCCAATTTCCCATCGAATTGCCCTCAATTTACAGAAACCAAATAAAGATTAAACATTAGAATTTACTTTTGCCTATTTCTAAAGACACCTCAAAATAGTTTTAAACCTAGATTTTTTTGTCTCAGTGAGCGATTAATTACTCTATGCAATATGCCTGGCCCTCATTTTATGTAATGTAGGCCTATGAGTAGTGACCTTTGTTGTACAACCCCAATTCCAAAAAAGTTGGGACGTTGTGCAAATTGTAAATAAAAACAGAATGCAATGATATGGAAATCTCATAAACTCGTATTTTATTCACAACAGAACATAGAAATCACATGAAATGTTTACCTTTCAGCATTGATGGTGCCTTTCCAGATACGCAAGCTGCCCTTGCCATATGTACTAATGCACCCATCTGAGATGCCGGCTTTTGAACTGAACACTGATAACATGCTGGGTGGTCCTTCTCCTCTTTGATCCAAATGACATGGTGCCCCTCGTTTCCGAAAAGAATTTCAAATTTAGATTTATCTGACCACAGGACAGTTTTCCACTAACCACAGTCAATTTTAAATTAGCTTTGGCCCAGAGAAGACGCTGGCACTTCTGGATCATGTTCAAATACGACTTGTTCTTTGAATGATTTTTAACTGGCATCTGCGGATGGCACGGCGAATTGAGTTCATTGACAATATTTTCTGGAAATATTCCTGAGCCCATTTAGTGATTTCCATTACAGAATCATGCCTGTTTGTGATGCAGTGCTGCCTAAGGGCTCGAAGATCACTGGCTTCTAGTATGGTTTTTCGGCTTTGTCCCTTACAGAGATTTCTCCAGATTCTCGGAATCTTTTGATTATATTCTGGAATGTAGATGGTGATATATTCAACCTCTTTGCAATTTTACGCTGAGATACTTTTTTCTGAAATTGCTCCACTATTTGTCGACGCAGTATCAGGGGGATTGGTGATCCTCTGCCCAACTTTACTTCTGAGAGACACTGCAACTCGAAGATGCTCATTTTATACCCAATCATGTTGCTGACCTGTTGCCTATTGACCGATTTAGCTGCAAGTTGTTCCTCCAGCTGTTGCTTTTTTGTACAACAAATTTTTCCAGCCCGACTTTTTTGAGACGTGTTGCAGTCATGAAATTCAAAATGAGCCAATATTTTTCATGAAATAGCAAAATGTCTCACTTTCAACATCTGATATGCTTTCTATGATCTGTTGTGAATAAAATATGGATTTATTTCCATGTCATTGTATTCTGTTTTTATTTACAAATTGCTCAACGTCCCAACTTTTTTGGAATTGGGGTTGTAGATTTTATGGAGGACAAGCAAAACGTCTTTGTCTGGAAACTTTTAAATAATGACATTTGCTATATAGCATAACTACAACAGAGATGGCAAGACAGCAGCTCTTCAACTCTGTTTGAAACTTTAACATGGACTATGGCGTAAATGACTAGCAACAGGTGCCATCAATGGCAGCAAGGGAGCATTCAGAAATGTGATGGAAATGGAGTGATAATCAGCACTGGTCCATAATCTAGCCAGTATGGGATGCAATCTCTATTATTATATGTATGATAAATTAATCCTTGGTAAGCCGATATGGGGAAGAGATGGATCGCGTGACTGGATAAATAAACCAACACCGATGATATGCGAGCCTTAATTAACGGTGGGACTTGAAGAAGGTTAATGGGGAAGATCTTATTATGTAGTCAAATTTTTAAAAGTCAAATTTACCTTTTAAAAAATACGTATAGTCCAATATTATCATGATGCTGTCCTGTATTTTAGCGTTTTTATTACAGTCACAAGATGAAAACTAGCAAACAAAAGCTGTTGTTTATTTAATGTCATTATAATATGATGAATGTTCTCATTTATAATACGACATGGATATTTCAAATGTGCCAGTCCACCATAGTGTTTATATAATATATATCAATAACTGTTTTCTTTTATTGACAAATGTGACCTTTAAAGAGAAGGTTACATTTTACATGTGGGTTTGACTGCCATCCATTTGAATAAATCTGCTGGTTTGCCACACACTGGTATCAAATTGATTATTAGATATGATGCTGACTTCTGTTTCACTGCCTGGGGTAGAGAGGCTGAGAAGAATTCAATAATTCCCAACCAATTAATATTGGCTCAGAAAAATTTGCCTGGTGTGAACTAAAGGCTATGCGGCTGATCGCTCCCTGTGGAACAAGGGTGATGGACACCTTTGCTGAAATGTGTTGGGAAAGAGAAACATGTGGATCTGAGCAGGAGCAGTGGAAGGTTGTGAAGCAGACAGCCTCTTTTAAACATACCCCTGACGTGTCAGGGAAGTAAAAGGAACAGCCTGGAAAATAATAATGAAGACATGCAATAATAAAGGAGCACTTTGCTGTCTGCCCACAATCCGGAAAAGGGTGAGCGATTACAAGATGGATCGATGGTTGGAATTTGCTGTCTGGCTATAGATACATATATATTTTTTAAAGCAGGGAAGAATTTTTTGTGATATAATTTGAATGTGCTCCCTGTATCGTTATTTAAAATTGCATAAAAGGGAAAGATAGGACCACAGCTCTGTGGGAAATAGGTAACTGAATCGTAAACCAGCTTTCATCTTCAGAAATAAAAAAACTGCACTTAGCAGGTACAGAAACTAAGAAAATAACATGTCTAATAAAACATGGTAGCATTTCCAGAAGAAAAACTACTCTTACAGGAAAAGATTGCTCACAATGTCCAATTATGGGAGGAGAATATGTCTTGTCTGGTCTTACATATGTAGTAGTTTGTTTAATGGATTGGGGGGGGGGGGGGTGAACATTGTGTTCTTCAGGTTTGGGAATATAGTAGAAGATTAACCTCACGTGCACCTTGATCCACTTGTAATACTGCAGGAATCACTGGTAAACTCTAAGACACATTGATAAACAACTGTTTAAGTTTTAATGTGTTTTCTCTGTGAAAATGGAAATATTCATCTTAATTTGGCTGTGGAGTCCGCAGAGAAACAAAGGGGAAAAGAGAAAGCTCTAATAAAAATCAAACAAACATAGATAAACTGCTTATCTGAGTAGTTATTGACTGAGCTCCTGTTCTTAGTTAGAGGTTCATCAGAGCAGCATCATCTTCTGAGACAGCAGAAAAAAGGTTCATCATGTACCCTAGCAATAGGTAATGGAACATTTCGTCTGTTTCTACCTTGTCTGGAGACACAAACAAGCTATGGAAACAGATAGAAAGGAGGCAGTTAAAGTCTGCTGTAATCTGTTCCCCTGGCTTCCACTTCGTATATCTATTTACGAAATACACCAAACCAAACAGTTTCATATTGCCAACCCCGGCTCTCTTGTGATGTCGCTTGTTGTCTTTTCATTTTGAGCAACCGTGTGAAACAGGTGGTTTATTTGCAGATGGACTGTGAAGTTTATCCATACAGACCTTCCCCTCTGATTTCTACCATAAGCTTGTAAAGATGTCTAACATGTTTTGGAAAAAGAGGACAAGAATGGGAAAGTGAGCTGACACCTACAGTACCGCAATAGTATCTTTGTGCTGCTCATCATGAAAATTATGTCCTTTGAGATAATACTAAATTGTTACTCGTACAGTGTGCTCGCTGTTATACATTCTACTTAGTGACTTAAGAAAGAAAAGCTTAGGGTGCATGTTTAAATGATTTTGCTACACAAGATTCAAACAGAGTTGCATGCAAATATGACATGTAAAGTTTGGTGTAAGGAGTTGTTAGATGACCAGGGAGAACTAAGATGATCCACAAAGATCCACTTTTCCCTGCTCTTTCTTGGTTCTTCTAGTCCATACATACATAAGCAAAGAGACACTTCATAAACACTCCTCTTACTGTATCTTAACCCCACCCAACCAAGCACAACTTCTCAGTTATAGCTTTAGACTCTCTAAGACAAATTATATTTCCCATATCACCAACATTTTTGAGTTTTTTACCCATACTTTGTTCCGCATGCATGAAACTGATTATTTACACAAGTTCCTTTGCTGTACAAAATACATTTCACTTGCATTTGCACTTTCTGGGAAAACGGAATTGAAAACCACATTGAAACAAACCTGAATTCATTTATTGAAAAGTCTGCAGGTATAACATGGAACAAACAACAAAAAAAACTATACAAACGCTGACATATAATGCCACAGTACTTGATTTTGTAAAGGGTTGTTTGATCCAGGGACTATTAATGATGTGCATAAATTTGGTTTGTGCATAAAAATGTTTTGTTGGCATCGTTGTTTATTGAGCTACAATGAAGATTAAAGAAATTATGAATACTATCTTTGGTCTAGGGTGAAATATACTAATCATACGAGTGGCAATGGAAGAAAATTCCATTCAATCTAACTCTGTTGGAGTAAGGTTACCGCTCTCATGGTTGTGGAATTTCCAGCTGCCTGAAGCTCAATCACACGTTCCCTAGTTTGCTGTTGGTAATACTCCAATTTGGAATTATAAGCTGAGTATGTGGAGAGATAAGAGGGAGACGGGTCCCCTTTAGCAAGGCTCCTTTGGATGCAGCACAGGAACGTGACACCTCAAGCAGAATGAAGAGATACAAGAAGAGAAGTCCAAGAATGCGGTTTACGGAATATACTGAAATCAGCGGGAGCAGATTGTTTTTAAATCTCTTATCTGATGACTTCATGTTCCCAACAGAAATTAAAATAATTGCAAGGGATCCCGTCCGGGGTGTCCCCAGCCTTGTGCCCTATGCTGTATGGTGCAGGCTTCAGGATCCCTGTGACCCAGTGCAGGATTCAAGTGGGTTGAAATGCATGCATGGGTGATTTTGAGAGAGCATTGGCATTACTCAAAAAAGTATATTATTTTATAACAGCACTGCTTTTCACTTTCTTATACATACAGTATATAAATATAAGCTGTTTGTGCTACTTAGTGCATTGAAATTCTTCTTATATCTTTGTCTATAACTGACACACATAAAAAATAAAAAAAGTGTTCAGTCTTGACCATGAATTGCTCTCAGCCTTTTGCTCTTTCGGAATGTGGGTGAATCATCAGATCATCTGCAAAAACATTTTTCCTCAGATGCCAATGGACTTTATTTTAGTAAAGTTATCTGTACAACATTCCTTGCAGCCACAACTGGATCTGTGCTTAACACTCACAAGATCTCCAGGGGGAGGGATTCTGAAGACAGATGACGATATCTATCTACATCTCCATGGCATGATAACGGGGGAGAAACAGGGAGTAGCCAACTTGATCACAGTAACATGTTCTTCAGCGAGGGATGCTGTCCAGATGACTGGATTATCAGATTTTGTTGTTGAGACATTGCAT
The DNA here is from genome assembly GCA_026780765.1 of Petrocephalus schoutedeni. Classification (NCBI taxonomy): domain Eukaryota; kingdom Metazoa; phylum Chordata; class Actinopteri; order Osteoglossiformes; family Mormyridae; genus Petrocephalus; species Petrocephalus schoutedeni. The sequence continues at coordinate 18,297,102 of JAODKL010000040.1, read as the reverse complement.
CAAGGAGATCAGCTGAGACTGAGATTTTTGGGCAGGGAGGGCAATGCTGTCTGCATGGGTGGCACTGAGAATGAAGAGAGAGATATGCTTTTATCATGAAGCACAGGCATGAATCACCAAAGAGACAACTTAGATGAAGCAGCAACTTAGAGGCAGTGGTGGCCTAATGGTTAGGGATGCACACTTATAATCAAAAGGTTGCTGGTTTGATTCCTTGACATGCAAGGTAGTGCTGAATTAACTGCCCACTGCTATGTCCCATATGGGTTAAATTCCAAGGATACCTCTTGCTGTTGTGCTATGGAGTGTCAACAATGACCATTAATCACTTCAATAGATGAGGATAAAAATCTGCTGCACAAGAATGGCCCCATGGACCTCTGGTGGAGGTTCACAGGAGATGTGAGAGTAAAACATGAGTCAGGTGTGAAGGAAAGACTCCCTGTTTAAGCTTGTTCACAGTACAACATTGTTTTTGTTCTTAGTTGACTTACCTACATAGAAGGTGACAGTTCATGGTATATGCAAGAAATTGTTCAATTAATATTAATAGAAAAACAGAAGCAGGATATAAGGTACAAAGATGAGTGAACCTTTTTGAATACTAATTCAGTTCAGAAAGGGCAAATTGTCGAGGTCACAAACAGTTCCCGAGATGCCAGTGCATTGTGGAAATCAGTGTCTATTCATCAAGGCCCATCATGCTTGGCAAAGATTGAGCCCCCGCTTCTCAGACTCTCGAAGGGGTAATTCTGAGGTCTCCTAGCAGGGGAAATGGTAGTAAGGGACCGAGTGCAGGAATGGCGGTTCTCGTCCGGATGCGAGGGGTGCTGGGCTGTAGGCTGAATGGGGGGGACAGGGGACACACATCTCACAGTAGTATTATACAACAGATGCAGAAGAGCGGCATATAATCCGAGAACCCCCCCCCCAAGTGAGTTTAGCCTGATGTGGCACTATTCTTTAATCAAATATAGCACCTATAATTCTTCATTATGTCCACTGTATGTGAACAAATGAACTGCAGCTATGTTTACATTTATTTAGAAGACACTTTTATTCAAAGTGACATGCAATTGAGAAAACAGAGTTAGCCAGTCCCTGGAGCAATTGGGGTTAAGGGCCTTGCTCAAGGGCCAAAAGATTAAATCACTCTGCCAGGAATGGGATATTAAGCGGTGGCTGTCCAGGCACAGCGGCAAAACCCATACAGCCGTACACCGTCTCAAAACAACCCTTTGGCATATATCATGTGCCAGATAAGCTGAATAATAGATATTACTTAGGATGTAGGTGACATATCTATTAAACGTTCAATGAAAGATTCTTCAATCATATTTTTAATAAGATCTGTCAATACTAAAACTCAAAGAACTGTCTTCAGGAAACCTCTGATTGTTCCACGAATTTTGGCTAACTCTGAACTACAACCAGATAATATGATGATCCTGAAAATACTTAAAATATACTTTTTATATTAAAAAAAATCTGTTAAAACATGGACGAGTAGTAACTTGTTTGCAATATTGTCTAAAATGGTCTATATTATTGAATAGGATGTTTAATATGGATTTTGTTGAGAATCCTGATATCGCATTCATTCATTTTCAGGACAGATAAATTTTTAAGGACATATTTTACAGGAGAACCAGGGGCCTACGTTGAGCTCCTGTCAAATGTCCGAGCTCCCTTCTTCCCTCACTGGTGAACAAGACCCCTCCTCTGCTTGAGGCAGTAACTCATTCCCCACCATGAGAGAGCAATCCACCCTTTTCCGGTCAAGAACTATGGCGTCAGACTTGGAGGTGCCTCAGCTGCATACCTCCCCAGTGCATGCTGCAGGTCACAGGCCAATGACACCAACAGGGCCATGTCATCTGCAAAAAAAAAAAAACACAATCCAGACCACCTCCGCTCCTTAGCTATGCCTAGAAAGTCTGTCCAGGTAGAACAAAGAGTCCAGCACCCACCAGGAACAAGTCTGCTAGCAAAGCGAACCATACTCTTGCTCCATTTATATAGGGATCTGATTGCCCGCAACAGCAGACCTCATACTCCAGAAGCATCCCCCACAGGACCCCCCGAGGGACACAGTCGTATGCCTTTTATGAAGTAAAAAAAAAACACATGTAGACTGGTTGAGCAAACGCCAATGAACCCTCCCATATCCTTATCAGGGTTTCCACAAGGTTCTTCTTGAATCTACGGTTCTACCAATGGGTAGACTCTCCTCTGGCTACCCCAGTCTGCCAATCCAAAGGCACGGTTCCCAACTTTCAGACAATATTGAAGAGACATGTCAGTGAAGACAACCCGACAACAACAAGAGTTTCAAGGACACAGGATGAATATCATACTCCCTTGGAGGCTTACCACAAAAGACTTTTTTGACTACTTCAGTGACCTTAGCTCCCATGATGGTAAGTCCTTCCAGCTCTACTTCTTCCAAGGAAGACATATCAGTGGGATTCAGTCCTGAAATACTCCTTCCACTACCCTACTATATCCCATATTTGAGGTCAACTCCATCTCTCCATCCCTGTTGTAAACAGCTTGGGTAAAGCCCTGCTCCTCAGATACCTGATGGTCTGCCAGCATATTTTCGAGATTAACGGAAAGTCATGCTCCATTCTCTTGGGTGCGTTGGTGCCAGCTACACTCATGAACACCCTTATGTTTGAACATGGTGTCTATGAACAAACTGTGGTTAGCTGTCTTCCACTGCCACCCCGTCGACATTGCACCTGACCACAACAGCCCCATGGGTAGAGGCCTAGACACAAGGTGCTCGCTCACATGCTCCACCCAGGCCTGGCTCTAGGGCAGGGCCCTAGTCACCCCAATCCAGGCAGGGTCACATCTTCATTTGTTAATCTTTATGGGGGTGTTCTGAATCGCACTTAAGCTGGTTTCTCACCTAGAATCAATTTGCCTTGGAAGGCCCTACCAGGGGCAATTGCCCCCCATAACATAGCTCCTAGGATCAAATGAGGAACACAAACCCCTCAACCACAATAAGGCTGAGATTCATGGAGGGCATCAGGCAAACTTCCCTCATTAAATGAAAACAGAAATTAAGGTATCATTCTTCCACTGTGCTTCCTCTGTGCTTTTCACACCATCACTGACCAAACCTGCATCCCAAATGTCTCAGTAATTATCACTTCCTGGTTCCATACTGGTGGGTGCTTATGCAACAATAAAACTTTCCTTTAAGACAAAGTTTTTGCATTACGCAGGTCTGGAGCATTCAGGTGTGTGTTAACACCACCTGCCCACTGGATCCAATCCCTTCCACAATGCTCCAGCCAATTTCTCAAGACCTTCACCTTTCATCACCACTATCATTTATTGCTCCATAACAACTTGTTATGTGCGGTTATTGCCATCCTGAAGAAGCCCACTGGAAATCCCTCAGACACAACCACCACAAGACTCTCCTGTCCATCCTTATGAATCATAGAATATGTAGCTCAGCATGGCAATGGCTTGCTTCCTACCTAGAAACTCAGTCATATCAAGTGATGTGGAAGTGATCCACATCTGCTCCATGCAGACTTTCCACTGGTCTCCCTTAGGGTTTGGTTCTTGGCCCTCTTCACCCTAGATCTGTACTAGATCTTTTGGATAGGTCATATCCTCACATGGGTTCTCATACCCCTGCTATGCAGAACACACTCAACTCATCCTCTCCTTTCCTCCCTCAGACACTCAAATCTCCACTCAGAACTCTGCGTATCTGGCAGACATCTCATCATCGATGACAGCTCATCATCAGCTGAAACTCAACCCTAACAAAACTGAACTGCTTTTCATCTCACCTTGAGTCATCCCCACACCAGGATCTTGTGATTTCCCTGAACAACTCACTGATCTGTCCATTGGTTGCTTCACACAATCTTGTAGTTACCATGCACAATAACCTATCCTTTTCCTCACATATTGCTAATCTTTCCTGCTCATGTCAATTTCCCCACTTCAACATCAAAAGGATTTGTCCATTTATTTCTAAACATGTCACTCGGGTACTTGTTCAATCTCTTGTCATCTTGCGACTAGACTACTGTAACTCACTCCTAGCAGGTCTGCCTCTGAGTGCCATTCATCCTCTGCAACTGACCCAGAATGCAGATGCTTGGCTCATTTTCAACCTTCCCAAGTTCTCCCACACCATACCATTGCTACGCTCTCTACACTGGCTTCCTGTAGCTGCCCAAATCAGATTCAAAACACTGATGCTTGCCTACAGCGCCAAAAATGGTCCAACACCCTCCCACCTAAAAGAATTCATCACACCTTGCACTGCACCAGGCTCTCGCCAATCCTCCAGCACTGCTCCACTGCTCCCACCATCTCTCAGGGCACAAAGAAGACATGCATCTTCTCTGGCTTGGCATCTTTGTGGTAGAATGAACTCCAAATAGCTGAGAATGTATTTGCCAACAGTTTTTAGATGGATGGTATTCTTTGCCCAGATTCTTTTGAACCAGTATCAGAATGTGTTCACCGATGGAGACTTCTGAGCGCTTATGTAAGTCGCTCTGGCTAAGGACCAAATGCTGTAAATGAATATGCAAATGTGGGAGAAATATTGGCAATGACCTTTGAGAAGCAATTATTGCTCCCCATAAATCTGGGAAGGGTTATAATACCAGGTCTGGTCAGGTTGGGGAGCATGCGCTGGCGCAGCATGTTTCTGCACCCATCACACGGCGAAACATCTCAGTATCCAAGTTGGCGACCCCCTATGCAGACACACGATCCAATCCCACCCTCTGGAAATGGCCATCCATCTGCTGCAGCCAGGTGTTACGTGGGTGTCCCCTCGGCCTGGTCCAACCTCTCGGATCCTCTGCAAGGAGGATCCTATGAGCTGGGTCATCCTCAGGGAGTCGTGCCATATGGTCATAGTGCTACTAGCGCTCCCTCACAAAGCAGGTAATGTGCCTCATTCGGGACTCCCTGAGCAACTGATCATTTGACAGAAAGTCATACTAAAGGTACCCAAGGATTCTCCGAAGAGACACAGTACCAAAAAAGTCCAGTCTTCGTCTCAGGTCAATGGATAACGTCCATGTCTCGCAACCATAATGCAAGACAGGAAGTAACATGACTCTAAAGACTTGGACCTTCATTCGCTTGCAAAGATATCAGGAGTGCCACATACCCCTCTCTAGCGACCTCATGACCCCCCATGCTCTCCCAATCCATCTAGTGACTTCATAAGAAGAGTCACCAGAGACATGAATGTCGCTGCCGAGGTCAGTGAACTTCTCAACACGGTCAACACTCTCCCCGCAAACAGATGCACTGCTGATGGCTGTGCCTAAGAGATCATTAAAGCCCTGGATCTTAGTTTTTAACCAGGACACTCGCAATCCCAGACACTCTCAAGTCTCTCAAGAACTGGGATCAGAGCCTCCATCGACTCAGTGAAGATCACAGCATTGTTGGCGAAGTCAAGATCAATAAATCTTTCCTCGCCAACTGAAGTCCTGAAGCTACTGGACCCCACAACCCTCCCCAACACCCAGTCCATGCAAGCATTGAACAGAGTAGGAGCAAGAACACATCCCTGGCGAACCCCAGAATCAACTAGATTCCTCCACTCTGCACAGCACTCACAGTACCAGTGTACAGGCCAGCCATGATATCCAACACCTTCGGTGGGATCCTGCAAAGTGTCAGGATGTCCCACAGGGCAACTCGATCAACTAAGTCAAACGCTTTACGAAAATCAACATAAGCTGCAAAGAAGCTCTACCGATATTCTCGCTTGCGCTCAATGAGGACCCTCAGTGCCAGGATGCGGTCGATGGTAGACTTATTAGGTGTAATAAGGTGCACCTTCACCTCGGTTGCCAGACCCATGGGGACCGACACAATCTTCGTAGCCAGCCATGACCAGAGGGGTGTAACCTTAAGGGCACCCATCAACTACCGATTGAGTTGCGAGTAGAATGTTTCCCTTGTCGAGACATCACTCGCCGCAGTCAGAGCATACACTGAGACAAGAGACAGGACACCCAACGAGTGCATTAGCCAGAGCCACATGATATGCTTGTTGAAAGGAGTGACGTCGGACACCACTGGGAGGAGTCAATCTGCCACAGCAACAGCTACTCCCTGGGTATGGCAGCCATCAGAGTGACCAGACCAGTAATAGATATAACCACCTATGGAGATCTGGCCAATCCGCCAATCCGGTTTCGACTCTTCCAGGTTTCCTATAAGCTTGATCGCAGCTGGGTGAAGTGTTTTAACGTGGCTGGAGCGCCAATCCTGCCACCAACCCCCAGGTTTTTTCATAAGTCCATTTCCAAACAATTTGTACTCCATCATTCTACAGTGAGAATGGATATTTAGAAGTAGAAAACATTCTTCCCAGGAGTGGATGTCCCAGTAAATTCACTCTGTGAATTTTCAGAGTGTGTAATGCTCAGAGGAATTGCAAAGAACCCAAGACTTACATCTCAGACTCTACTTGTCTCAGTTAGCATGTAAAATGTTAAAGTTCATGACAGTACAATTAGAAGAAAGACCAAATAAGTATGGCTTGTTTGCAAAGGTTGTCAGAAGAAATTCTCTCCACATGACAGCACAGATTAAGGTTTGCAAAGTTGAATCTGAACAAACCACAAGGCTTCTCGAACAATGTCCTTTGGACAGACGAGCAAAAGTGGAGATGTTTGGCTATAATGCACCATGCGCTATGTTTGGCAAAAACACAGAATATGAGCACAAACAAGTTTTACAAGCTGTTAAGCATGGTGGTGAAGGGGTGATGATTTGGGCTTGATTTGCAGCCCCAGGACCTGCAGTTATTGAATCGACCAGGAACTCCTCTGCATACTAAAGTATTATAGAGTCAAATGTAAGGCCATCTATCTGACAGCTAAAGCTTGGCTGAATTTGGGTTATGTAACAGGACAATTATCCCAAGCACACCAGCAAATGTACCACAGAATGGAAAAGAATCAATGTGTTGCAATGGCCCAGTCAAGGTCCAGACCTCAACAAAATTGAAATTCTGTGGCGGGAACTTAAGAGAGCTGTGCATAAACAAATGCCTGGAAACCTCAATGAATTGAAGGAATGTTGTAAAGAAGAGTGGCTCAAAATTCCTCCACAATGATTTGAGAGACTGACAATATCATACAGAAAACAATTACTTCAAATTATCACTACTAAGGGTGGTTCTACAAGCTATTGAATTATGGGGTGTTCACACATGGCTTCCATCTATCCATTCCCTGAAACAGCTTATCCTTCTGGGTTGCAGGGGGTCTGGAGCCTACAGGAACAAGGCAAGTAAGAACCCAGGATGGGAGGGCCAGCCTGTCGCTGGGCACACTCATACACCATTGACTCCTATGGGCAATTTAGTAACTCCACACACAGAACCTAACTGGAGACATGAACCCTGGTCCCAGAGGTGTGAGGTAAGAGTGCTAACCACTGTACCACCATTCTGCCAATGTAAAGGACACTCCCCCCCCCAACACAAATATTTGACCCCCATCATCCCCCTTGAAATATTTGTACAGCTCAACCACTGGTAATGGGTTACACTGGTAAATTAGTTTAGTATTGCTATAACATAGCATCCATCAATGGGTGAGGTTTACTCTTGTGTGAAAAAAGATGCAAATGCTTTATGAAGAATAATGGTTGACATTTTTCTGTAGCTTGACCTCTATGCATGACCTCTAACATTATAAATATAGAGAACCTGGACTTATATGAAATACAGCTCCATGAACATTTGTTACATCACTGCTCGAGACTTAACAATGCAATCACATACTGCTGGCCTGGAGTGGTAACCATGGTTATGAAACAGTTAACTTGATCCTGCAATGGATAACTTTGATTTCTTTTGGTTTCTGCCAGAATGGAATGCTGTTTAATGGTGTGCTCTTTAATACCACCCATCCATAAATCTTCAAACGCTCATTATGACCAGGGTGGCTTGGGGGTGGGGGCCCGGGAGCCAATCCTAGGCGGCACAGGGATGGGGTATACCTGGCACTAGTGAAAACAAAATCTTTGTACCTAACAGATGTCATGCTCAATTATCTGTCTCTTCTGTCACATGGTAGAGTGTTCAGTCCATTCTCTCAATGAAATGGTTGTGATTGTGACAGATTAATTTATCCTTATAACCCAATTAAGTTATTTATTGCGTTCCGTGTGCCACCTAAGATTACATTATTATTAATTCAATTAGAGAGCTATGAAAATAGCTTGAGCATTTCTGGCCACTATCAGTGCATGAAAGGCTTTCAAATGTCACTCATGTTTGCTCACTTATAAGGCCCTGGATGTGTTCATAGTGAGGTATCCACCTGTTCACTCACAAGAGGACGAGACGACCTGGTTCTGAATCACGCTGATACATGTAGGGAGCAAAGTGATTCTAGCTGATGCGTCGGTTGGAGAATGGCTTTGTTCCTCGTTCAAGTTGTCCCCCGAGTGTGACGAAAATTGCCCTCCTCAGCTCTTTGTATGAAAGGAGAGAGTAACAACGCCGGAAATCGCTTACTTTAGCAAAGACACAGCTGGAAATGAGCACGGCTTAGACTCTCACTGATGCGGATAACAATTTTCATCTTGAAACTGAAATCTTTATAGGTGCATCATAAACATCCTGATTATTATGAGAACAGTCACACTATATAATATCAGTCATAAAGCTGCACCTCTGTGCTCCCGCTGCTGCCTTACAAGAGCTTGCTTGTATTAATTTAACTCACAGGTATAAGTACAGCTGCAAAATGCAATGGGGGAAGCAGGAACACATTGTTTCATTATGGTCATTGGAATTATTATCCAGCACCTCTGTTAGTTATACCTGTAGACAATTAAAATGCATCCATCTATTCATCTTCCAACCACTCATTCTGGTCAGGGTTGTGGGCCCTAGCAGAACTAAAGGCAGTGCAGCTGGTGCAGCCAGCTGGGGCCCACAGAAAGAGGGGGCCCCATTGAGGGTCGACGGCCCCTTCATAGGGAGGATCAGGAGGATGTTCATCTATTAGGTTAAATTACCAAAGCACCATTAAAGACCAGCGGAAACCAATCGATATATAAATACCTGGCTTTACCTGGCTGGCTAATCTTCTGGCTCTGAGTTTCCAATTTTTTATTTTTCTTTTTATCACAAGGGCAGAAAAGTTATTATTGTATACCTTATGAATATTTCACAAAGACACATGGTAGATCTTTAACTTTTAACTATTGAGGGTCAGAGGTTTTGGTGGTCATTTTTGTATGTCTGATTTTGGCTTTATATAAAGCCCTTACAAACGATCACCATGCAAGTGTCTAATACCATTTTTTTTCAGCCTTTTTCAACCTGACCAATCAGGTTTCACAGATGTCGCAATTAAATTTTTACTGGCATGCATCCATCGGACTGATACAAATGAATACAAGACAATATGAGCACAGAAGTCAATTAAGAACAATAAATAGCATCACAGTATACAGTACTCCACATATTCACAACTCCTATATGCTTTCAAAAGGTAACTCTCATATAGACCTTCTTCTGTCAGAAACCTCTTACAGATGTTGCTACCACAATCAACGTGCAGTCATTTCATGGTTAATGAACTGTTGAAATTTTTTTAAGTGTAATAAGTAGTCACAATGTGTATGAAATAAGTAATATGTTAGAATTAAAATTAATTAACCCAGCTGCTGCACTTTGGAAGGTGTGGTAATGGAATTTTTACAAAGAGTAAGGAAACAGATTTCAGGGGTTTACGAGGCTTGGAATGAATACAGAGCGTATTATTGGAATTTTAGGTCGGTGCTTGGCTGTTATTTCACAAGATAAGAGTCTCTCTGTGTGTCACAAAAATATAGGAAGTAAGATTGCGCAAGGGAGTGAGGCCCACATTGCACCTCTGTTATGAGAAACTGGGGTTGTAAAAGAATTACTGCTGCGGAGGAAAGCTGCAGGATGTGGTGGAAAAGAGAAATGGCTAAGAAAGGGAGTGCGTGCACCCCATAGAAGATAAGAAAGAGGGCATGAGAGGAAGCTGAGAAACTCCGTAATTTCCAGATACTTTGTAGATGACCTTTGCTGTGCATGCGGTGTCTGCCTTGATCCAATCGCGTTAATAAAGAGGGCTGCAAAACCTTCTCCTGTCTGACGTTCTGCTCTGTAACAACAAAGGGAAAATGTCCAGAAGAGGCATGATCACTAAGCCGCCTGCGATGCGAAATGAACTGCAGCGTTGATGCTATACTGTATGCATAAACTGGTGGTTTATATGGTTGACACTGTATTGAACTGTATTATGCTGTAGATTTCCTAAGAGTCATTCCTTTTAACTTTATCCTTATGGTACTGTATCATATAGCTAGATCCTCTATTTCATCATTTTACAGTACTAATTAAACATTTCAAATTGCACTTTTGCAATTAAAATGCATGAATGTCTAAAGGCCATATCTCCTATGTCCTTTTGTTTTTGTTTTTTTTATGAAAGGTTCACCACATGACTCACATGCCAGAACACAAAAGAAAAGGCAGAATAAAACATCAATAAAATGAAATTATTTTAATGAAATACAGCAGTCGCTGGAAACGATATTACTTCCATTAAAGTTCCTCCAATATTATGGACAATGTTTCTGAATACACAATGCAACACATTTCAACACAACACCAATTGCTGCTTCAGGGAAAATCTGGATTAGAGTGAACAGCAAAAGAAATGAAAAAGAAGAATGGATCTTTCAGAATTCTACATGTGCTGAATCAATTGTTTGCAGGAAGTATAAGAAAACATGTTCATATTGCGTTAGGACTGCAGCCTCTGGCAGGTAGAGCACTCTGAGTGCTATATGAATGAACGATCCATGTAGACTCACCTATGAGCAGAAGCATCTGTTGTGGAGGTTTCTGAATTAATTTTTACTGTTTTATTCCATTTTTGGTCTCCAAAGCATGGAGTTCTTTCCAATTAGCAGTTATTACAGAAATTATACCCTCATTAACTTGTTTTCCTTTGGCAGGAATTCTGTTGATAATTTATTCTCAGAAAGAGGAAGTATTTAATTATTGTAATATATCTATAATATAGCTATCCTAATTCTGATTTCCAGTACCATACTTTTTATACTGTGGTTTAAGGGAAATATTATATCGGTGAAATAGAATTAGGAAGAAAAGAAGATAATTTAATCTAATTTCTAGTTTATTTGACTCCATTATCCAGATGGATTTGTGTAGTTTCCTACACATTGATATTGCCAAAAGAAAATTATGCAAAGTAATGTTATTGCTACATGAGAAGTGCTTATGTTAATATCACAATACTTTCACAATGTGGATTTTTAGCAATGACTCAGGAATAGCCAAATCCACATAACCTGGCAGGATAGTTTTCAATTTAAACATTACAAGCAACAACATAAAATGGAAATATCATAAGTGATTCAGGTAACACAAGAAAATATCCTCCCCATTACTCATTGCATATCTACACCACGATGCATACTTCTTAAATCAGATTATCTCATTCATTATAAAAACCCTTATTAGATTCAGCCACACATCACTTTGACAAGCACAAGTCTAGACATGCACAGAGCAGGATTCGTTTGATAAGTAGCAGGAGAAAACATCTGTACCCATTTTTTACTAATCGCTCCCCATTATTATGCGCATCTGCTCTCATCACTGAATGCTCAGCTCCGTCAGCCTCTGCGATTCCATTTTAACTGTCCATGCCTGAAATGCTAACTGATAGCAAGACAATGTCACGGTAATGTCATCTGCTCCTGGAAGAAGAAGTGTTTTATCCATGATGTATCCAGCTAGCAAATTACCATACGAACATCAGTACTCAAACTGGTATTTATCCACAGCTGTTTCCTCTGCCCGCCTATCGTTTATGTTTTTGTGGCGCTCAGTGGTAAACTGTAGTAAAGAGTGTGGAGCCACATGACAAGCGTCATTTTTCTGCTGGAGTTTATGTTTTTCGAGACTGGAACCAGTGGTGGACCCAGGCTGCTGGAAGGGCAGGGTACCTCGTGCATGACATGCTCCCCCTCTGCGTACACCCCCCTCTTGCTAAGCATGGTGAAGTGGTCTCATCTGGCACGTTTCCAATGCCACCAGGAGCAGAGCCGTACCCAAGCCATACTGCGAACAGGGAGTTCTGTGAGTGGTACCCGAGTGGGTACTAGCTAAGCCGAAAGAGAGGCCCAAACGAGTTGCCTGTGTCAACACTGCCGAATTGCCTGACTGGTCGAAATGCATGAAGATACTGATGCCCTGAGGATGGATTATCTGAAGGAAAAAAAGGCATTTTCTATATATTATTCATTATGACTAGTGACACTCATTGCAATGTATTGATGCATTCCGGATATTTTGAAAATTGAAAATATTCGGTTCCCTACTTAAAAAAAGTACTATAGAACTGTTGAACGCAGAGCCGTCATGCAAGCTAGAGTTCTGGGGGGCACAATTAGAGAAAATAATGCAATTTTCTGTGATTTGACGGGACTTTCTGTCATTTTTTTTTTAAACAATGCTGAAATTTTTCCTTTGCTTCTTGACCTGGAGATTAATGGAATTCAGTGTTTTGCTAAATGTAACCTATGATAGTGGTGATAGTGGTAAACACTTTCAGCTCACAATCATGATATTCACGGAGCTCTTGTTTAATAATGTTAAATAGGATGCGATGCTCTTGCAAGTCATGACTAGTTAGCAAGCCAGAAGGCTAAACAATCAGACTGAGGGATGACTAGCTTTAGCTGGTAGCAGCCAGCTATCTTGCAAAGCAAACTATGCCTGTATTATTCAAATGCAATTATGTATAAATAATCTCACCACCTGCCTGCCTCAAGCAAGAAACTAATACCACAGGGGAGGGTGAGTGTAACTTTTAGAGGTATGATTGTGCTTCTCTGTCTGGCAATCTGATGTCTAGGCTTGGAGGTTGCCAGGAGAACGGTACTTGCCTGATTGCATTGTGCCAAGTGTAAAGTTTGGTGGAGGGGGTATTATGGTGTGGGTTTGTTTTTTATGGGTTGGGCTTGGCCCCTTAGTTCCAGTGAAAGGAACTCTCAATGCTTCAGCATATGAAGCCATTTTGGACAATTTTATGCTTCCAAATAAGTGGGAACAGTTGGCGGATGGCCCCTTCCTCTTCCAACACGACTAAGCACCAGTGCACAAAGCAAGGTCTATAAAGACATGGATGAGTGAGTTTGGTGTGGCGAGAATTGACTGGCCTGCACAGAGCCCTGACCTCAACCCAATAAAACACCTTTGGGATGAATAGAAGAGTTAGGCTGTTACAGCTGCAAAGGATGGGCCAACTCAGTATTAAAGCCAATGTGTTAAGAATGGGATGTCGTTAAAGTTCATGTGTGTGTGTGAAAAGGCAGGTGTCCCAATACTTTTGGCAATATAGTGTATATGATATATTTAGTAGAAAATATTTGACTCGTTGTATAAAATGACCATAGATAAATATTAGATATTAGATAAATATTCAGATATCAAAAATGCAAGGGAGCATATGTCCCATCAGCTTCAATGGGCATGACGCCACGGGCAGAACGGAATGGATTTGTAATGCAAATTTATGCAGGGGAATGCTAATTCTGCTAGCATTTAATGCTAACATATGACGGCAGACTTGCTAGAGGAAATTAGCATAGTAAATCAGTGTTCACCATGTTAATGGTAAATAAGCATCTCTTCGGGTTTACGTTACCTCTGCTCTCCAAACCTAGCAACACTTTTGCTGAGGGGACCCTTTTACAGTGGAAAACTGAGGAGAGCTGGAACCAAACTGTAACTAGTCTCTCATCGCGGTACAGCTTGAAAATATCAGAGGTATTTTCTCTCCATTACAAGGGCACTTCATCATGCTTACTCACATGGGGCCTCATTTATCAAAACGAGCGTAGATTCGGGAACAAAAAAAATCACTGTACAACATGTTCCACGAGTGATTTATGAAACACTGTGTACATGGCCAATTCCGGCGTACGCACATTCCCGCGTTGATAAATCTGGCGTAATTCATGAGTCGCGCCCCTATTTATTCATGGTTTACGTGGCCGCGCCCACAGAATTTGTCACATGGAGGAATGGCAAAAAAGCGAAATTTTACTCAATTGGAAGTCGATGTCATTACAGCCAAGGTGGTGTTTGACTGCTGTGCCCGATCATGCATGGGGCACAGCAACGTATTACACTGGCTGTACGTGCTGGTTATCATGATCTTGTGGTGCTTACTATCCTGTGCAAATGGTTAGCAATTAAAGATGGTAAAATCTTTTTGCTACTACTGTACTGTTTTTTATCTTGCCCCTGATTAGCCCATATGGCAAGAAATCACATTTATAGTGAAATGATTGGTGAAGGGGTGGGGATTAATGTGGGGGTGAATGGTCTGGTATCGCGGGAAAAGAGGAGACGCGCGGCACGACCTGGGAGAGGGTGCCTGTTTTAGCGGAGCGATTAGCTGCTATTTCACCTTCGAGAAACGTTTTCAGGTAGCTATTTTCCAGTTAATTAGGAGTGGTCATACCCAGGAAGGGTTTTCTCTCTTTGCACTTATGTGAATGGTGGATTTTAGCCGGAAGGTTATTTGTATGCTACTGCGTCAGCCGTTGGTGGGCTGCTACGTTTCCGCTAGTGTGGCCTGCTGGACCGCGGAGGATTGCCCAAGACCAGACAGCGCTGCGTGAGACCGACGAAAACACGGCTGCTCCCCTGGCGCCGAGGGAGACCCATACTTTCCCTGTGCAATTTCCGCTGGAGGTGGAATCGCACTGGACTGGACTTTGAAGCAAGGAAGTGTGTGAAGTGTCCGCCCAGGGGTGAGTAACCTGGCAAACGTGTCGCTCGCTGGAGGGAAGGACAGTTACTAGTGGTGGGCGGATCGATCCGGAGTATTTATATAGTCGATATTAAAGTTGGTATTGTATCGGATCGGTACCAGCGAGATGGAATCGATAGTTTAACCCCTAGTTTTCCTATTTAATGTTTAGTAGGATCTACTTTTTTTCCATCACTTCAGTGCTCAACCAACTCCACTGAGTTCATTACACGCGCACTCTGCCTCAGCTCTCCGCTGTG
>JAODKL010000040.1:18252936-18273751 GCA_026780765.1 Petrocephalus schoutedeni | reverse complement strand
AGTTAACGGTTTTTGATGAGCAGAAACATTTAAGTGTGACAAACATGCAAAAGAATAAGAAATCAGGAAGGGGGCAATCTCCATTCTAGTTCGTTCCAAAGTTGTTCTATGGGGTTGAGGTCAGGGCTCTGTGCCGGCTAGTCAAGTTTCACCCAACTCACCCAACCATGTCTTTTTGGATCCTAGTTTGTGTCCCAGTACACAAACTTTGCTGGTACAAAAAGTTTGCTGTTCTAAACATGGACATTTTATTTGTTAGCATCTTATGTAATGACAACAATCGTGGCATATTGCCCTAAATGATACATCCAAAAACAAGAGACACAAATGATTGAAATTAGAATGCGTTCTTTTTGCTATGCTACTTAGAAGCTAAATTTTAACCTTATCCATCAACTCTTGCTCCCTGGACCACTGCATAATTCAGTGAGTTGAGCGTGTGATTTTTCCTAGTGTTTATTAGTTATTTTACTTCCCTGTTTTAGCTTATCCTGCTTCTGCCTGGTTTAGTTCTGTTCTGCTGGTGTTTCTGGTCTTTCCCAGTGTTAGGCACTCCTGTTTTATTTGGATTGAGTTGTGTCCCTAGTTTTCTGATTTGTTAGACTTCCCTGGTTCTGTGGTGTCCATTAGTGTAAGTTCCACTTCAATTTGTTTCTCATTGTTCCTGTGGCTCCCTTGATTGGTTAATTGATTATGAGCTGCACCTGTTCCTTGTTTGCCCTGGTATTCTTGTATATTTGTTCAGTGTTCAGTTCCTGAGAGGGTCATTGAGATAGTATGTGCTGGTTTTCCTAGTTTGGTTCCTGGTGTTGCCTGGTCCCATTTGTATATTAGTTTTAACTTTTTGTTGTTTTTCTCTTGTATAGTTCTGACCACTCCTGGTCCCTTTTATTTTATGGTTTTCCCCATGGTTTCTGGTCTCCATGTTCTTCTCCATGGTCTTTGAGCCACACGTGGATTATCCACCTTTTTTCCCATCCGCACCATGCCCCTCGTCCAACAGAGATTTAAACATGAATTACCTCTTAAGCTCATATAGTGGTTGCAGTTTTATTAATTCTTCTCTTCTCATTCACTATAATATTGAATACCTATGGGCTAAATTAATATTCTTCATTATAGCCATCTTAACATGTTCAAGCCAGACATGGTAGGAATGGTCCCCACCTACTGTTGGGGGGGAAAAAAAAACCTTTGTGTAGTTCATTTTTTTTTTAACATCAATAGAGGAAAGGACACTGGTTGAATGACTGCACTTACTGTACCATTACTACTGCATGTTGAATTCAAATGGTCGTTTTCTAGCTGGCCAATGATTCACAGCAGTGTTGAATAATGTTATATTACTGTCCAATTCTCAGTGTTCTGCCATTTCATTCATGCATGTGCAGCTAAATGAAAACTTATTGGAAATGATGTCACTTGGCAGTATGTAATTTATGCCATTCCAGTGACAAAGTGAAGACTGTATGTTAAAGTCTGTCTGTCTGTCTGTCTGTCTCTTCATTTCTGCATTTCTATGTTAAGAGTGCTATGTTTATAAGAAATTGATCAATGTCCTCCCATGTCTTTGGAAGCCTTTTGGAGAAAGATATCCAACTGCAAGGCAACCCCATGAACACCAGCCTCTGCACATATACCCACGTTCTACACCACAGCTACATTTAGCTCTAATGCTGTCAAACCGAAAAGCTCTCTTCTAACTGTCCACTAAGTCATAGAAAGGAAAATCAGTCTATAGATCAAGGATTTCCAAATCAGCTTTTGTGGTTAATTTCCTGTTAATCTATGTGTCGCTGTGACAACACAGCTTAAATCCTACATATACAGTATCTGCTAAGCCTACACAGCCGCACCGTGCTACACCCCGCCACCATTAGCACAGCCCTACATTACGAATAATAGCTTTGCTCTCTGGGGCTGGTGCTGTGTTTTGGCGAGCAGCGGGTGAGGGTTGTGTTTTGTTTTTGCTGCTAAATTGAAATGTGAGGTCATCACAACACCGGGCATGTAAGAGCTGCAGTGTTGGGAAGTCTGTAAAGTAGTGCTTTTCTGAGAGCAGAAGGCCTTTGATATACCCATTCATATAATGGCTCTGTCAGCAGTCTGGTGCCACGTGAGTCAGATGATGACAGCCTCTCACGTCAGTGACCAAGCTGCTGTACTTCACACCATTAATTTGTTGCACTTATTAAAGTGACATATATGGTAGGGGTAAGAAATTCACGTAGCTTTGGTCAACGATGATTACGCTTCTGAAATGCTTTTAGTAACACATCTTCTCTCCGTAGACCCTTTAATTTAAGCTGTGACCCTCCAACTTGCCACCGTATGCTTTAGCTCCAATCCTTAGAGACTAACAAGCCTTCCTATAACATGCTACCCTCCGGCTTTGTGGCTGATTAATACTTTGCTGCCTGTTTGTGCAGCTCTGTGATATAAGACGGAGAATTTTATTCCTTACATGCTACCTGTATCTGTTCATGTCAGCATTTATTATGAAAATAAATCCAGAATTTGTACATGGTTAGATTTGCAGAAAGTTACACATCAAGCCTTGTAAATGGTGACTGTCACAAATTCATTTTTTGATTAAAAAGTCCTTAGGCCACAGACAGGTAGCTTGTAATATTTGCCAAATCACAATATTCTTTTCGCAAGCAAATTTATATTCAGTTCTGAGTGGCAGGAGGAGAGGTAGAGAGCAAGAGAGAGAAAATGATTGTGTGTGTGTGCGTGAGATTGTGTGTATGGAAGAAGGACTGCTTGGGCCAAATTCTAGTCTACTCGTTTTTTGTTCCGTTTTGCCAGTTGTTTAGCCTGACACTGTCCTGAACACTTTTCCACTCGTATAAAGAACACACCTTGTAACTAAATGTTCCACACTGTTCCAGTCTTGTCTGCCGTTTTTCTTGCCTCTGGTCGCTGGCAGATTGTGACATGTGCCCATTGTGTATGGTATCCAGAACTGCTAGATGTTCTGTCACAGCTTCTCTCCTTCTTTGATCCGATTGGTTCTTCTAAACCAAATGTCCCGTGTCACAGTGCAGTGTGTAACCATGCACTGATAAGCACAATATTGTGAGGAGCCCAGGCACACCGGACCATTAAGTTCCTAATCCAGAAGTAACTGAATGTTGCTGTATACATTTGCCTCTCTCTTGTACAGAAGTCTATAGAGGACATGCATCAACCTTTTTTTTCTTTTCGTTTTCTCGGGATCACAACTTATTTTTCTCGTGATATAGACATAACCAAAGTCCACTTCACTTTCCTGTGATCTTGCGAAAGCTTTAGTACTACCCCCATGGACGAACGCATCAGATTTTACTTTGATCGTGGACTGTCCCAAGAGGAAATAACAGTATATCTATCCGTGCTATTACAATATCTGGCACATTATTAGTTTATATCACCTGTTATGTGAACAAAAAATTCAAAATAAACCAGGCAATTACACGTGGATTATTGTAGGTGAAGTAAGCTTGCATCCAGATAATGTCCCACGAGAATCCATCAATGCATCCGTTAGCAGCTATGTGGTTGGGCTTCAATTTATTGTTAGAATCCATATGCCATAATATTTTTTTATTAATATACCCCCTTTCTCACACTTAATGACACTTTACAATACAAACAATGAGTAGTTGGGACCAGTCACACTGTAATGTCATCTCTGCAATCTTCTTCCTGTCCTCTCCTGCACTCCAGCGGGATCCGGGGTTGCCTGTATATCTCTTACCATTTACCGAAAAATGTCGTGATCTCGAGATAACGAAAAGAAAAAAGAGTTGATGCTTGTCCTCTACGGACTTCCATACTCTTGTGAGTTCAGACTTTAAGAGCTGTTTTTCCTTTTATTCTTTTATTGTAGTCTTTCTATATTTTCCAAAAAGCCCATTTTAGTAACTACTTTTTTGTGACTGCTTCTGTTTCATGTTCAAGCATTAACTCTGTGAGATTTTGCTCTGCTGTCCCTTAAAAATATCATGTCAAATGTCATGTAGTAATGGACTGTATTACTAGTAGTTAGTGCAGGTCATGCACCGTGGATTATAGGATGCTGGGTGCATGCAGGAAAAATGACAAACATTTTTAGGATGCACAATTCATTAGTATGTCAGTACTGTAATGTAATAGATCACAGCACACTGACATTTCCTTGGGTTATTCAAAGACTCGTGCATGATAATGAAATAAGCTCCAGGCCTCACCCTCAAGGGGGCCCTGCTCAAACTTGCCTAGATAATGGTAGGCAAAATAATAATTAGTAATTAAATAGATTTTTGTTTCATGGATTGCATGCAGCTACATTTTATCTAAACACATTTTGGCTAGGGATGTGCGTGTACACACATTCATTGTATATAGTTTGGTACATCATTTTCTGTTTAAGCACAGAAAAATTAATGAATATACGTATTGACACAGGCAGAACCTAAGTAGATTACAAGTAGATCCACACAGAAAACTTTACACTGGGCTACTGGTTGCTACAGTCAGTCATAATCAACAGTTTGGGGACATTTTGGTTTCCCAATATTAGACCAGCACTGGAGATAGTCTTGGTCATATCAGCTAATCTCTCTGTCAGCTATATTGCTGGAAACATCCAACATGCTGAGTCATTTGAGACGACATCATCTGAATGTGCGTACAACTAGAGCAGGCCATAAACCGCCTCTGCAAGTTGGTCTCCCTGTGGTATTTTAAGGCGCTTATACCAGGAAATTCTGACTGGGCTGAAAAATAATTATAGGCCATAGGGGTGTTTGTCTCTACAGATGTACTGCCATCGTGTTAGCAGAGAACACAATTTAGTTCATTGTTTTGTTATGATATTATACTTTTTGTTTTTTTATTTTACATAATTGTTTTTTACTATGTGTGAACACACATCTCAAGGGTTGTGTCATTCAGTCTCATCAACAGACACATTGCCTTCGAATTGCCGCCACGACCATCAGGATGAAGTAAATGGGCACAGAAGCGGTGGACAAAAAAGGGAGGCAGGGGGAAAAGGCAGGGAAATGCTTAAATACTAAACTAACGAAGGGGCGAGCAAGAGGCAGCTGTGAGTGGTTTACCATAAGGGCAGGAACAACAGGCAAGACAGAGCCTCAGGTGTGTCTTGCTTAGGGCCACGCCGGGGAGGAAACGGGAGGATCAGGCAGACTCAGCGGGCAGTGTGTGACAGTCTCAACTGTTTCTAACTGTTTGTAGCCTTAACAATAGATAATTTCCAAAAAAATTATATTTCCCCTTCTGTAGCCCAGAAAGGTCAAAATTTACGCTATCAGCAATTGGTGGAATATTCTTTATTATTGGTTGCATCTCTATTTCAATGACCATGGAGTAGCAGGCAATGATTTCTATTACTTGGTTTATGGTGGCCTCAGCTGGAGCTCCCAAATTGGCTCACCCTGAACCCTGTCCCTTTGAGATGGGCCTGTGGTTAAGCAGTAAAGTAGCATTACGATGTGATATAAATATCATCAATATGTAATATTATTATTTATTATTATTATTTATTTATTATAATTAATATAATATATTAATTAATATAATAAGTAAAAGCTGTTACTTTAAAAATGCAGCTCAAAAGGAAACACCTAGAAGAAAGTGCCAATTAGATAAAAGACTCATTTTAGCATCAGAAAGCTTTAATGCAGCAAGACTGTTCACATAAATAGAAAAGCTAAGTGGTTTTACCATCAAAGGAGCCATAAAACTCCTAACGAAGGGGGGAGGGGGTGAGCGACCAGCATGCAAATTGATGTGCTCCTCCCCGGAAACGAGTGTTGCAGGAAGCTTAGCATGGGGATCCCCATCAGGCGCTCGTCATTAGTGCCGGTAATTATACACTTGTACTATAAACACACTCAACGGGAGAAGGAGGGAGATGCGCACCCCGTCATATGCGCCCTGCCTTTGTTTGCTTTTCTAACATATTAACTGAACAAGTAATTGTTGCTTATGCTGAAATTAATTAGACCCCTCTACTGTCCCAGCGCCCCCCTCCTCCCACCTCGGCACATTGGGGTGTACGTGATGGATGGGGATATGTGGAGTGTGCGGTGGAGTGAATTAACAGCCCTAACCCCACATTCTATGAAGAAGGACCCAAAATTAGCTACAGAGTGATTTATTGAGGAGCTTGGGTTGGGGGGGGGGTGAGCTGCCTGGTCAGACAGCTACAAGGTTAATGACTGACAGGGTTGAACAAATGACAGTAAGTGTTCAGTGTGAGAAGCCCAGTAAAAATGAGACAAGCCTGAAGATCCATCTGTATAGGATGAAATGTAAGGAACAGTTGCAGCCTCCATAATGCAAAGATGAACCTGTTGAGACAGAGGAGTGGCTGGGTTTGGGATCACCCCACATAACTCCAAGTTGGAGCTAGCAGTCCTTCAGGTAGGAAGTCTGACAAGTTGAGAGTCAAATGGCCTCAAGCCTGCACTGCAGCTGAATGACAAAAGTTTGATTGAGGATGCAGAGAAGGTGCTGGAAGCAACAGCCAAAGGTATCGTAGAGTATAGGCTGTGAACAATAACAGCCATCAAAGTGAGCAAAGCTGATGAGAGCTTTGGTGTTGAAGAAGAGATAGGGGCCAAGCAACCGCATACCAGAAATCAAAGAGCAGTAAGAATCCACAACATCAGCAAAGGACTTAAATCCCAGAGGAAACTGTACAAAGAGGGAAGGGGAGTAGAACAAGTACCACTGGCAGGTTTCCGTCTCATGTTTAGGAAAAGACTCCTACATTGAAAGAGAAGGGAGAGAGCTAGGAAGCAGCCTTTATCAACCACCCGTTTGGATTCACCAAGCAGATCCTCGGGCAGAGATGCAGTGGACGCTGTTCCTGTACAAAGGAGGGAATCAACTAGCACATCCACAACACTTTGAAATGACCCCACAAGATACCAAAACCTAGGTGAGTGTGAGGCAATTATGAGATCAACAGACCTAACTGAGGCATTTGACTTGAGGGAGCTTCTGGAAGTCCAGGATGTGGTGGTGAAAGCAATTACAGGAATAGGTGGAACCTTCTACAAGGTATACAAAGTAAGATTATGATAGCTCTGTTTGCACAGGGTGTGTGAATTCCCGAAGAGATGGAGCCAGTTCAGAATCATCTCTTTGCTCAGTGTTGAAGGGACATTTTCTTCAGCATTGTAGGTTAGTGACTGGCAGAGCTGTTGGAGAACTGGGTGATCTTTTGGTGCTGTGGTTAGGCCTTGAAAAATGGGGAAAAAGGAGGCGTTCAAGGTCTTGTGCATGAAGAAGGTGTTGCAGTACAGAGAATAAAGCAACCCTGAAGCCTCTCTTTTGCAGATGTAGCACTTAAGAAGACAACAAAGACTGCATTGGCAGAGGCAGAGTCAGAACTGTTCCATAGAGACCTGCAGGGGTGTAACAATTTTCCCAATCCATGGTTTGGGTACTCTTACTATAAACAAGGTGCTGAGAGGAAGACCTCAAGTTCCTAGTCCAGGCAGTTTATGATGTCTTCCCCAACCCATCCTAATGAGCTCCTTCGGAAATCAGGGCACAAGCAGGACTAAGGCATAAGCTGAGGCCTGATCAACCTCAGTTGGGTTGCCTGGGCGAGTGTATCTGATGCCTGAAAGACCTGTACAGTGGTGAAGGCATCTCTTTTAAATGCAATTTTGATGTTTTTATTTGAATGTATTCTTGTCTTTGTAAAGCACTTTGAATTACCTTGTGTCTGAATTGTGCTATAAATAAACTTGCCTTGCCTAATGGGCCCCAGTGCAAGATTTCTTTTGGGGGCCCCCTGCTCACTTCTGGACACATGCACACAAATAAATCTACAAGACCCCCCACCCTTTACTGCTGCATTATGTAATAGCACTGCATTACAGAATAACCTGACAAAATGCAATAGAATTTCAATTAATTATGTAAGAACTCTGCTTGTAATAAGAACTCTTCGCTTGTAATAAACTGCTTATTACAAAATGCGGCAGATTATTACAAAATGCGGGAGTGCTTGCATAATTAAGTGAAAGTTTATCACATTTTGTCAGTATATTACATAATGTGATGTTATTACATAATGCAGTGTTGCACACCCCGAGAACAAGAGATGAGATGTTTTTAAAAAATTACATTTTGATGAGTAAAAATTTAGATTTTCTGTGGATCCCACTGTGCCTACACTGCCTATATTTCCACCAGTGGACCCAAAACACCTGACGACCCCAAGGAAACATCACTGACGATGCACCACAGTAGTTGCATCAGTAGATGCATCACTGTGACTGGGGGCTCTGTCGGCATGCAGTCATTTATCTGCTCCACATTTTTTCATTCATCTGCGTGCATTTGCATGTGTAGCAAGCAACTCGCCTATCATAGATAGACATAAACAGAAAATGAGTTAATTGAATTCAGAATTAACAGCAATTATTTCCCTCAAGTTAGTCTGATATGGCTTATTGTGGTTCTGTTAGAAACAAATATGTTTCTCTCCTGATTTAGGCACACCAGGACTTAACGTGAAGCAGTAAGGGGTCCATGGTTTGATGTATGATTCTGGCCCAGTTTTTGGTCCTAGTCACATCTTAGCTGTTTTTAAATGCATCATCTGCACTGCAATGAACTGCAACCTTTTATAATGCTCAGTGACCATGAAGAGCAAGAAGGTTTTTTCTTGCTTAACAATGCTCTGGTTTAACAAAATGTCACTGTATTTGATGATGTTTGTAGTTACCAATAAACACTAATCTTAGAAATGTGCCGGATATTCTAATACAAACATAAATGATGCAACATTGTTCAAGGTTTTGAAATGTATATAATTTATGTTCCACATAGTGAAGCTGTGAACTTCACAATAGTGCTAAGGTAGCTTATACCAACTGAGCGGCGAGGTTTATTGTTGAGAATTCTTGAATCTGTGTGCAGGGTCTGTACTTGTCAAAAGCCAATGTGAATTCTTTGTGCGGTCATGTGATTGAGTTGAAAATACAGCCACACTGGTCATGGGGCTCAATTTCCAGAACACTCATCTCAACCAGAAAAGACTGGAAAGCAGAATTAGGGGGAAGACCAATGTGACACTCAGCGGTAAATTCCATACAATTTATCTGAAGACGGCCAATACTGTGGGCTTCCTAATCGAAATGGGTAGAAATTAATCCATGTCACAGGGAGCCCATCAATAAGCTCAAAGCCATGGTTGCAAGCTATTGGTTTTGTAATTAATAATATCAATAACTTAATTTCCCACTTGACTGTGCATAACACGGTGAATTAAAACTACAGAGGTTTTGTTCATTTTACTAAAAGACCTCCATCTCCATCCATTTTCTGTAACCGCTTATCCTATACAAGGTTATAGAGGGGACTTATCCCGGAGGCTACGGGCACAAGGCAAGGAGCAACCTGAACTTTACAGTTGGCAAAAACAGTACATCCAGGCTGGCAGGTAACATTCTCCTGGAATCCAGCAAACCCAGACTGGTCCATCAGACTGCCAGACAGAGAGCATCATTCGTCATTTCGCGGAATACATATTCCCGGCTCCAGAGTCCAGTGTCTGCATACTCTACACCACTCCACGTGGCGCTTGGCATTGCACTTGGTGATGTGCGGCTTGCATGCAGCTGCTCGGCCATGGAAGCCCATTCCATGAAGCTCCGGGTGCATAGTTTTTGTGCTGGGGTTAAAGACGGACGAGGTTTGGACCTCTACAGTTATTGAGTCAAGAGAGAGTTGGCAGCTTTTACCACATGGTGACCCTGCTCTGTTACTTTTCATGGTATATTTTCTGTTGTTCCTAAATGCTTCCACTTTGCAATAATACCACTTACAGTTGACTGTGGAATATCTAGCAGGGAAGAAGTTTCACAAACTTATTGCAAAAGTGGCATATAACAGTAGAACGCTTACATTCTCCGAGCTCTTCAGACTTATATTCCTTTCTCTGAATTCTGCTCAGCGCCAGGCATGAAGTAAGTTAACCTAATACGACTTAAGATAAAATTCCTTTTATTAAGACAGGGTTCACTCTGGAGTTAACCGCAAAGAAACAGAGTATCCGGATGCCAAAGAAGAGAACTCCCAAGCTAATGAAAATGCTCAGGTTTTATACATTTCTGCAATCCTCTATCCCAATGGTTAAGACAGGGGCTCTTGTCTTCGTGACCTCTGATGACCTTGTGCACCTTCGCATTCCTCTAGGCTCATTGCCAGTCACCACCAGTTTGCACCCTACCCTTGCTAACCCCTTACATGTCCCTATGTTAATCAATACTATGCAATCAAGAAAATCAAACTACCCATATCTCACCATATATTCGGTCCATTAACCTGTTTCATTAAAACATTCATTTTACCATATACTCCTCAAAATAGGTGAATATAGCAAACGCATAAGAACATAAGCCTGTCTGTCTCCTCTCGATATTTCTGACTGCTTTCCCGTTATCTTCCTCTACAGCGCTGAGCAGCCTATGTGGTACGTCCTGTCCTGTCAGCAGAGGAGGCTCCGATTATCTTCACAAACGGGCAGTT
The DNA here is from genome assembly GCA_026780765.1 of Petrocephalus schoutedeni. NCBI lineage: Eukaryota > Metazoa > Chordata > Actinopteri > Osteoglossiformes > Mormyridae > Petrocephalus > Petrocephalus schoutedeni. The sequence goes on along the minus strand of JAODKL010000040.1, from coordinate 18,263,209 downwards.
TCAGCTCCCCGTTTCAGGGTCAGCACAAGACGCACACAGACACGTTATTCTTGCCTAAGGGCTAAGACATTGACAACAATCCCATTTTGTACCACTCCGCAGCCCTACTGAATTGTTCTTCCGCAACACCTGTGGCAATGGGTCTGAATGAAACCTAAATTCAATGATTAAGAGGTGTGTCTCAATACTTTTATCCATATAGGGTATAATTGATTTTGCATGGCAACAAAACTCAAAACATCTGTAAAACTGTTTTAACATTTTTATTGTTAAAATCCCTGCAAGAAGGTATGAGAGAAACAGTGTGTGACAGTGTGTGCCAAATCCATTAATCCATTTCCGCACAGCAAACAGGCTGTGATTGGTGTATGTTTGTGTGTAACAGGGGTATTAATCACACCTAATAAGCTATTTCATTCTTGCTCAGAGTGCAGGAGGATTATAAGAAATCACATGGAAGGAATTATGTGGTACTATCACTTGGGTGCTTCACATCCATTATAGCCAGTCAGAAATAAAACCTGTTTTTTTAGAGGTGCTGCACAGGCTATGTTGATGGTTTGCAGAATGACTCAGCTCAGTCAACAGCAGCCTATTGTGTTTATTTTTTGTTGCCATTTTTGGTACATTTTTCAGATATGCCTTGACAAAAACTTGGCAAGTAAGTAGAAATGCATCCAGTTCTTTCATACCTAAATTAACAAATGGCAAAAGAATGTGATTTTCCACAGCACACAGTCATACCAACTTATCAATGGTACAGAAAATATTTAAATTGTCATAAAAATGGCTAAACTGTGTTCACTACTCAGGGCTCGCAAAATTTCAAAATCCCTGGTAGCCCATCGGGCAGGCACTCTTCAGTTTTTGGTAACCCAAAATAAATTTAAGTAGCCCCAATAAAAAAGAGATTATTTTTTAATGTATAATATTGTGCGATCACAAAGTGAAAAGTGAATGTAAAAAGCAAGAGCAAATTCAAACGCGATTTCAATATTTCACATATTGACAGTGGCTCATCGATGTCCGAAAATGACAATTACCCAGCTACAATTGCGAAAGAATGCAAAAGCATTGACATATATTTTTCTTTCCTATGATAGCCCGATGGGCTAAACTGAGATTTTGGTAGCCCGACTGGAAGACACAATAGCCCCGGGATGTCGGGCTAGCGATTTTGCGAGCCCTGCTACTAGAAGTTCTTTTATGATACATAAAATCCCAAATGTTGTCTCAAATTCCTTCTGCATATATACACTGCAGTTAGGTTTTATAATGATTGCAATAAGAATCATTCACAGCCATATTCGCAGTGCTGACTTCATAAGTCTGAAATGTGAGTGCACTTACGTTGTTCACTACATCAATGGTTTAAAGCTGTCAGCTGTGTTTTATAGATCGGAGTGGAGCTTGCTGAGATGCATGGAGGTTCAGATAAAACAATTCAGCAATTAATTATCCCATTGCATCTTCTGGGACCTGCTTCAATAGATTTCTGCAACAGATGGAGCGCTCAGAGATAAGTCACAATCAAAAAATAAATAGGCATTTTAAGTTAATTAGGACAACTGCCACAGTGCATGAGCAGTTTAAAAGTAGATGTATTATAACTATTGTAATAAGATTTTCAAGCATTCTTCCTCCAATCATACAACATGATCAGGCTTAGGGGGTCACAGTTTCGCTTGATTTCTGTTGCATCAGTCCATTAAGCTTGGAATATTGCAGCTTCATCTGAAATGTCCATTATATACCTGACTGACAATTCAGGTGAGGTCCAAAATGAGAGGCAGAGGGTGGCACCCTCCTGGGGAAAAGCTGGCCTGCCCCTGCATTTGGTGTCGATGATAATTTTTTGACTAAAAGCTACTTGGGACACACATGTGCAAATGCAGCTAATGGAATTGATTTCAGCTGGTTTCAGCTTAGGACAGAACTATGAAACCAAGCAGCCATCTCTGTTCCACCCCTACCAAACTCTTGCTTTGAAAACGCTTAATTCCCATGGTGGGCGATGTGCCTTTGTGCATTATTTGTGCGTTTGAGAGCTTGGAATTCTTTTAATTGGCTTTGGAGGGAGGTTGGTGTAGGTAGGACCACGGGCAAAATCATTTGGCAGGGACTCGTCAGCATCACCATACGTGTGGTGGAAGTAGAGCAGAGTAGGGGAGTGCCTGAGAGGAGACGTGATATGGAGGAGCTTTAGCATATGATTATCATTCTTAAGACGCCGAACATGAGGAGACTGCACGCCTTCGAGGTGCACTTTGTTACCAATGTGTGCAGGTCCGCGTGTGTCCTCCCTTTGGTCTCTGCTGGCCTGCGCATGCCAGCCGTGAAATGGGAGATGTGAATCACTGAACGGCAAGTTTAAACACCAGAGAAGTTTCACAAAGGACAGAGTATTCCCATGGGGTTGGGCCAGATGGAGTGCAGGGAGATCTGAAGCATGGAGGGACCCTGGTAATAAGCGTCACCGGCACAGCAGACACCTGCAAAATCCCCCAGAGGTGCCTCTTTGTGCCAGCATCCTGCGACGTCGACACAGACGCTTCCACCAAGTCGGGGATGTATATGAAACGGGCGTGGGGGAGTTCGGCCCGCATCGAGCAGCACTGTCACAGCCACATGTGCAGCATTAACAGCGGGGGACTTCATTATTTTGCAGGGTTGCATTATTGAATAACTGTTGTGCAGAATAGGTGTTAGAATGCATTGTAATTAACAGCAGCCAATAGCTGTGATGCATCCCAGTCATACAGAAGATAAATATAGTCCTTTAGGATTCATGGTGTATTTAGGCTATATACTATATTTTCTTCTGTATATAAAAACAAAGACATGCTCAGAAGGTGAATACACCCACTCCTTGACCCATTCATCTGTGGGAATGATACCTGGTTATTTTGATATGGTTTCCTCCACCATAAGATAATGATGGACTAATGATAAGTTTTGGATCTGAATAATTCTGCATGCCACTGTACAAAGTCAGGGTGGCAGCCACATTACGAGAGTAAATAGAGAGTGGATTTATACTGCAGAGGGTGGCATCATGGCTCAGTGCATAGCTCTGTTGCCTGACACCTCCAGGGTTGGCTGTTTGAATCCCATCTCTTCTCAGTATCCATGGAGCTTGCATGTTCTCCCTATGACATGTGGGTTTCCTGTGGATACTCTGACCTTCTCCTGCAGTTCAAAGACATGTAAGCAAGTTAATTAGTATCTCTAAAATGGCTTTTGAGTAGGTGTGTATTCGTGCCCCGGCATCCATTCAAGGATGTACCCCAGCTGTGCTGCCTACAATAGGTTCCTGCCAAACAGATTTAAAATAAAACTAAATTAATCTTTATAATAAAGGTCATTTATTTCTATATTGGGGAAATAATAATGGACGATCCAGTCGTTGTTTCCTAGAAAACTGTGACATCTGGAAGACTAAGGTAAGAAAAGAAAATGGATTTTTGGGTGTGGCACAGATATGAGCATTTGATTGGCCAACCTAGTTCATCATGGCAAAGACAAGAGATTAAGCATGCCCATCGCATTAATTAACTGAAAGACATGGTTGCATTAGGCGAAAATCCCTCAGTAAACCCAGGTCTTTGATTACATCTCTCGTTAAAAATCCGAATGACAGCCGTGAGCCTCTCTGGCCCAATTCAGCTAAATCTCTTCAGGGAGAGTTAGCAGTCAGAAGACAGAAACTTTGAGGGCGACTTTCCAGGATACTGGTGCTGAGTGCATTCGCTGGCACATCATGTAGGATCCCCCGTCTCTCTCGTCCCACGTCCTGACCCTTTGTCATTGGTCTTCACATTTCCAGCTGCAGCTGTCACAATACCAATCAGGGATGGCTGAGAGGGCTTGTAGCTCAATAAATGCTTAACTGTCTTAAGAAGTTTCCTGATTTATGTTTTTGATTTAATATCTGATAGTCTGTCAACAGTCACTGAGAAGCATTCCTGAATATTATATTTCATAATGCTTTCATTAACTCTACTTTCTAAATGCCCTTACAATGCATTCATAGAATATTCAGTGCAACTTTATAATGCATTCATAGAAAATGCATGCATGTAACTATATTATTAATGTATAGTGTATTAAAGCCAATAAGATGTTAGGTGGTTAAGGCATACATACATGCTGCTTATGAATGTTCTATGAATGCATCATGAAGGTGCACTGAATGTTCTATGAACACTTACTGAATGCAGGTGCGTTTAATGTAAAGTGTTACCTTATATTTTCAATACAAAGACCACTGGGGCCTTTATAAACTTTTAACATTCTTACTGTAGAATAAAGCATGGGCGGATCTACTGGGGTGGCAGAATAAAGAAATGAAGGTGTTCAGGTTCCACTGTGTCTGAGGTTTGTTTAAATTGTGAAATGTCTCCATTCACAGTTATCAAATGAACAAATATCCTTAATACCAACAAACATTTTGCCTCAATACTTAAAATAAAGTAATGTGTTGCATCAGAAATGCATAATATAGGACATGAGCAAAAATCACAGCAAAATCGCTTTTCTCCCTTTTCGCAGACGGTGTAGACTGATAAGCACTCGCACCACTAGGATCTGGGATGGTTCTTACACCCAGGCATTTAGAATCTTTAACAGAAAATAAATGCATACATAATGCTACTGGAATTGGCACTTCTTTTCCCAAATTCTACATCTGTTGCATCCATAATGCACACATTTGCTATGCTAAGCTTATCTCAAATCATTTCATTTTTTGTTTACTGTACTTAATGTGTATATTTGGCACTATTTGTTCAGCGTGAAGCATGCGAGCAAAAATTTCATGATCCCTTGCGCACGTGACAATAAAACCTTCTCCCAAAACCTCTGATCACAGGATAACATCCCATTTGTGCAGAACACCCCAATTAAACTTGGAAGCATGTGTTTCAGTTGGTGCCCTGCTCTCTTGTCATTGTGCCTTGTCGCTTGTGGATTTCACCTTTTGGTGTTTTATATACTGTCAAGCAGTGAAGGACGTGGCTATAACTCGATATATAAAGAAAACAGACAGAGTCAACAGGTTCGATTACAGTTCATCTAAACACTGGAGTGGGCAGATGGTTGATCTAAGTGATTTTGAACATGGTGTCATTTCGACTGCCAGCGACTCAGAAACAGATACCCTTCCTGGGATTTTTGTGTATCAGAGTGCCTACACAGAACAGTGCGATAACCAAAAATAATATTATCCCATTAAGTGTTTAAGAATCACTTTACTCTAAAAGTTTAATAAAATCCAAATTACATTTTCAGAATAAGAATCGTGTTTATTGACTAAGTATGTATGCGAACACTTACAAGGAATTTGGTTCTGGTAGATGGTGTCTCTCAAGCACAACAGTAACATGTTACAGCTCTTTGCCCTTATCCGAGGCACCCAAGTGACACCGCATAGAAGTAGTGTATATGAAGACTGGGCATGCTCCTGAAAGCAAAGGGAGAGCAGCACTGGGACGTCATGTTAGTCTTTTTAGAGTATTATTATTTATAATTAATTATTATTAGATGCCTCACACAGGCAATGAAAAAGTCACCATCAATTTACATAAACTGTAAATAAACAGGACATGTTCATTGCTCCCTGTATGGGTCCTACGTCTGGGGACAGATGGATGGATGGATGGATGGATGGATGGGTAGACTTAAATTTCTGCCTTACACTATGTTCAATAAAGTGACTGATTTAGAAATGTGGCGCACTGGTTAGCACTGTTAGCTCTAGGACTGGGAGTCCACCCCGGCTTCATGTGTGTGGATGTGTGGAGTTTGCATGACTTGCATGTTAACCCCATGTCATTGCATGTTAACCCCATGTGACATACTCCAGTTTCCCAGCGCAGTCGAAATAATGTTAAAATTAACTGGAGATTCCAAACTGCCTGCAGGTCTGCATGTACATGTGAATGGTGTATGAGTGTATCATCCCGAGTTCTAGCTTCCCAGGATTGGCACCGGAGCCCCGGAACCCTTCATAGGGCAAGCAGTTACCAAAAATGGGTGGATTTTAGAAATTGCATTCTTTTTTTACCACTGAGATACACGGAATGGGACAAAAGATTAGACAGACAGACAGATAAAGGTACTGTACTGTAATTGCAAATCTATTACCCAACAAAATAATTCATCTTATATTACAACATATTCCTCATATTGCAGTGATTGCAGTGACTGCAGCTGATTTACAAGCATCGGGATAACAGAATTGAGCCTTGGTACTGCTGCCTTTACTACAAGTTACAATGGGGGCTTCACTGTATTATTCTATTCAGTCTAAGAATATCACCGTGTCGCAGAAGCTGGGATCACCAGATGCTCAGGCGATGCATGTGTGACAACGTGTGAGAGAGGTTTTAGCATACATCTAAGCTCTTAAAAAGGTTAGGCTTTATGACAAGAGATGTCGCCAGGTGGAATAAGTGGGTTGGGAGGATTAGCAGGACGATCCTAGCTATGTTATATTGCAGGGAGAATTAGCAGGGGTGACAGACACCTTCCGCCAAGCATACTTAGCTCCGGGGATTAAAGCAAACAACAATAGGCTGAATGTGTTGCAAAGACACTCGTGTGCGTTGTATGTATGTTTTGCCCCCGTGTATCCGTCTCCTGCTGGTAGTGCATACATTCACAAAAAATTACCTTCGTTTTTAGAGTACATAGCGTACACAGTAGCATTGTGACCTTACACTTGAGTTGGATAAGCAGATGAAACTATTTTATGGATTTCTGTGTCTACAGTGCATGCATATTGAATGGAAAGCAAGCAGTCTCATAATAGGTTTTCTAAGTTGTGCTGAGGCATGCCTGCAGATTACTGGCTTATCAGAAGGGCACCGGTGCATCCAAGTGTGGTGAATGCCTTTCAGTAGGCACAGGGCTTTTGAAGAGGGTCTAGTGTCCAATGAGTGCAGAGTTTACTGGGTGTAGTTTGGTCTTTTATCTTAGAAGTACAATGTCTAAGGTTCATGTGACGGGGGCATGCAGTGGTGGTGGGTGAGCGGTACAGGCAGCAGGTGTCTTAGGGAATCGAGATTGAAAAACTACCTCAGAGAAGCGATTCAATTCAGTTCCCTTCAATTCAATTCACTTCCATTTTATTTGTATAGCACACTTCACAAAGGGCATTGTCACAAAGCGGCTTTACAGAAAGTCTCCAGGTCCAAAGTCCAAACTCGAATCCCCGCCAAAATAAAATAAATAAATAGTCGACAATGGGAAGGGAAAACTCCTTGATGGAGAGCCTTCAAGGGGATCCGGAGTCTTGCTTCTTCTTGGTAGCACTTAAAATAAGTCCAGGTTAATATGGAGTGGGGGGAGAGAATCATTAGGAAGATATAACAGATAAGAACAGTACTGAACAGGAACCAGATAGGATCATATTGCTAAAAGCATGGCTTTGAGAATGGAATTGGATTGGGGAATAGACTGAACTGAGGAACTGGGCCCCATCTCTGTGTATAGAGAGAAGTTCTATTACTGGATACAGTAGATAGGCTGTGAGCTCAGAGATGTCCTAAGGCAAAAATGAGATGACAGTGATGGGAAAGAGAGGGTTAAGTTTTATGTGCTGATGATCTGGGTAGAAATCTAAACATATCTGACAGAAAACAGACCCCGTGGACAGACAATGAGTGCTCAACAAGAAGATGGTAAGTAGACATAGAGACACAACCATGTGGGAGACCAACCACACTCATTAGTGATTCATGACATCATATGACCATTGCAAGTGCAAATTTTTACATTAGCATGAATATGCTGTCAGTGGTATTGGCACTAATGGAGCATAGAATAGTGATACTTTAATAATCTCTGTGCTGAAAATCTCTTTTTGACTCTCCCGTATTGCTCTCCTTGAGGCACACAGACGCATATTCACATATCAGAGCATGCCTGAGTGCAGTGCCCCTGGAGTTGGGACCTAAGGGCCTTGCTCACGCAGTCCCGTACGCAGTAAAGTGCGATACACTGTGTGCTTTGGCACTGTTCTGTCATAGCCAGCATTAACTTTTTCAGCAGTTTGTGCTACAGTAACTCTCCTGTGGGATCAGACCAGATGGGCTAGCCTCTGCTCCCCATGTGCATCAGCGAGCCTCGGGCGCCTGTGAGCTCATTGCCGGTTTACCATTTTGCCTTCCTGGGACCACTTTTGGTAGGTCCTGACCACTGCCTACTGGAAACACCCCACAAGACCTACCATTTAGTGGCCCAGATCCTTATACCTGCCCTCTTCTCCTGCCTCTAACATGTCAACTTCATGAACTGACTGTTTACCTGCCTAAATTAATACACTGGCAGGATCCATCAGGCAATACGGTATGTCGGATTAGTGCCAGCCATGTTCATAATGTAAACAGTTGTGTATAGTTAGCATCTGTTGTGCCTTTGTTGTGTTTATAGTAATATCATGTGCAGTGTTTAATGCTATTTATTGTACATAGTGGTGTGCACGTGCCCACCATGTGTGTTAAGGGTAACTGGGGCGACTAGCATTGTCGGCGGTGTGTGTGCGTGACGTGTGTGCATGGTACTGGAGCAACCGCCACCTGGTGGTTAAAATTATAAATGTACTCTGCCTCATCAATTGTCATGAACAGCAGGACCCATCTGCATGCTACAATATAATGGCACAGGTGCCATTGTAGCAAGATAATGTTATTCACTTCACCTGTCAATGGCTTTAATGTTAAGGCTGATCGGTGTATGCTCTGCATCATTCCAGGATAATGTCTTTCTGTGTTCAGCTACTGTGTATTCCGCATTTAAATTTGTTGGTTGAAGTCAAAGTAATTTTAATGGAAACCTGAAATGAAATACCTTGCTCAATTATAGGAATGAGTGCTGAAACTAAGTGCATAAAAGGGTTAATCTGGTTTCCATGGAGAAAAATAGACTGCAGTCTATAAAGGGATATAGAGAAGGTGGTTATGATGCAAAGATGCAGAGTTTCTGTGGCAAAACCTGACGAGCAGCCAGGTCTGTGTAGGACTTTCATTTGCTGGGATGACCAGGTTAATAACAGTAGACAAACGTCTGGTCCTTCAATGGACTCCCTCAGAGCAGCGGGTAGAGAGAACCCCGCCCCCTTTATCTCCTCCCATGCTCTGTCAAATCCCCCCTGTGGGCCAGAAACAGATGACACCTGTCATGGTGCTGTCCACAGTGTCTCTGGCCATCACTCTGACTGTGTGACAGGATGTCATATCTCAAAGCTATTACAGCTGCGGTATGTGATTAATGCTCTGGGTTAATGCTGTAAGACAGTGCCGGCACTGCACTGCAGTTATGTGCTGCATAGCTGGAAACAGCCTGTTTCCTTCATTTCTCCACAGGCTGAAAGCTACGGTGTGAAAGTATAATTATATTTCTGTTGCAAGTGTTGCAAGTCACTAGATGATGCATGAACGGTTCAGACCCATTTGAAACAGCTGACCTTTCGACAAGGCATAACTTTTCAAAAAGACAGTGAGAATGGGGATGTCAGTCTGACTGGCTGAGACCTCTGACTGGGACTAAATACTGGGTTGGTGTTGAAAGAATGAGTCAGGCATGGGAGCCTGTGGTGATCTGCAGGATAATGGACAAGCATCTGGATTTTAGCCCGCAACACAAAGGACAGTTGCAACTTTACCTTGCGTCACTGGGAAGTCACAGTTCTGTCAAGAACCTGGAGAAACATCATCTGAGAGAAGCCTTCTTTTGATGTTTGAAGTATGAGCGCCACAAAAAGCATTATTTAATGATGAAATCAAGTAACGTCTTGCTGCATTTTGTCCAGAGAAAGAAACTCCTGTTACATTTTGTCCACGAAAGCATAAAGACTTCACTTTCTTTCATGCGCAGAAAACAAAAGGAATGTGTCAATTTGTGCACAGAATTGATATCAGCACCTTGCATTTCATGGACAGAAGAAATTCATTTTATCAACTGAATGAATTTAATAATTCAAATAAATATAAAATTCTAATTCAAATTTTCAGGCAGGAGCCAAAAAGATGGCTGGAGACAAGGCAGGGGTTGGAGCGATGTTAGGACACCTTAAGGCAAACAGGGCGAAGCCGGGATGCCCGGGGACAGGCAGAATGGGCACAATGAGGCAGGGATACCAGAGGAGAAGCAGGGAGAAGCCGGGATGCCTGGGAACAAGCATGGTGAAGCCAGAACACCCGCGGACAAGCAGAACAGGCACGGTAAGGCAGGGATATCTGAGGACAAGCAGGGCGAAGCCTGAACCCCTAGG
>JAODKL010000040.1:18228987-18243755 GCA_026780765.1 Petrocephalus schoutedeni | reverse complement strand
GAAGCAACGGGCACGAGGCAGGGAACAACCCAGGATGGGGGGCCAGCCCATCGCAGGGCACACTCACACACCATTCCATTTTGTATCCTTGAAGGCAAATTATTTTTTATTTTTTAAAATTTTTTTTCAAAACCTGTACGTTTTTACTTTTACTTAAGTAAAGGATTTCAATCTGTACTTTTACTTTTACTTTTTTCACACAAGTATCTGTACTTTTACTTAAGTAGAGAATGTGAGTACTTTTGACACCTCTGTCTGTGTGTTTCATCTTATTTCCATAGTTGAAAATGATTAGTTATTTCAATTAAAATTGTTATGGTTGAATCTATCTTTTTTACAGGTTAAACTGAATAAACCATTTATATTGAGGCAAATTTAACCATTTTGCGTAACTGTTTAAAATATTTTAAGTTAAATCTACATTTCCAATGTTTTATTTTTTTCAGTGGGTCATGGACAGAGCCAGTATATTTTGCCACATTGTTTGTGATCTGTAGCTTGGCATCACATATAACTTACATATTAATGGAATATGTATGTTTTCTGTTTCAGTAAATGTGCTCTTTAACTGAAGGGGACCATTCCTTGCGAACATTTTCCCTATGTACGCAAGTGTACTTACTGGCAACCGTACAAACATGCTACCTTGATTGCACCTGATTTTCAGAGGCGAAGAAATTTCAGGGCAAATTAGACGTGCACTTTCCCCCATGTTCACATACATACAACGGAATATGTAATCAGTCTCTCATTGTGCATCTCCTCCCATGTTTTTGCTCGAAACTCCCACTTTCCCTCCCCCTAATCAACTAGGGTGAGTTCAGCAAACGCGGCACATCAGGTGAAGTGGGACATTTAAGCTTTGCCCTATGCTACTGAAAAAAGATCAACAACCAATGAAAGCAAACAGTGCTGAAATCGTGCTACATAAGGCCTCAGTCTTCAGCAGTTGTTTTCATTGGTCTGACATGTTTATGATGGGTGACCTTAAAATTTCAAGACACGCTGTGTAGAGAGGCAGCGCGGCAATGGACCAACAAATGAAATAACTCTTTCAAAAGATAAGGCTGCTAGAAGCATATGATGGAGTATATTGTTTACGATGTATTTTAGTAAAATAGGGCTGGAAATTGTTTAAAAAAAGCTTGTTTTTGAAATAATATATTATTTTTTGTTTGCTGTTGTCTTTAGTGCTTTCACACTTTTGCTGAAGGTGCTAGTAAAAGTGCTTTTCAGGTAAAACAGGACACATTTAACATGTTAATACTGTAGATCGTAATTTGTCAATAGTGATCGACCAGCGTTTCCAGGTAGATTGCAATACCATAAAAGGATAATACTTAAACATTTCATTGGTTGCGAACAAGCATTTGTATTTCTGTGTTTGACAAAACACAAAATTTCCCTGTGTACATGCTCTTCAAAGCAACATGACAGCATGTGAAATCATATGTATTCTTTAGTAGTCTTCAAAATAAATAAATATACAGATAAAACAAGTGCATGTCAGATTTATAAGCCTATAGTCTACAGGGACCTGTTTCATGTTGCATAAATCATTTCAATAGTGTGAAAGAGCAGGTGCTTTTTTGGAAGACTGCATTTGGAAATTATACCCTTCACTGTCACTGAAAACAAAAGACCTCAGAATTCACACTTCAAAGCACCTCTGTCTCTTTCAGGTGGAGGCGTCTGGAATCTCTTCCTCCTCCATCGCGAAGTTTGTTTAGTGAACTCAGTTCTCTGTCATGAGACCACAAGCCACTTTAGCTGAACCTTTTATCTAGATGCTTAAATTTTATATGACATTTTTCCCAGGCATGACAGGGTAAAGAGCAGAATGCATAATTTTTAGAATTCTCTGTGCAATGTGTTTAATTTAGTTATATGCCATGGGATTATATAGTAATTGTGAAGATTGGTGAATAAATACAGATTGTTAACAGTGTATCATAAACTCATCTTGATGAAATAAACAGGAAGTGCAGCAAACAGTCTTTAGCATCACCTCCTAATGGAGGGAGCGTTCAGCACTCAAGACAGTGACTTATTACACTCCTGCCTTTAGACTTCAGATAACCAAGCAACCAGTCTGCCACAGCCTATTAAAGAAAGGCTACTGGACACATAATTCCATCTTCTAATTACTTATGCCAGCCAGCATCACTAGTGGTCCGGCAGCCTATACCAGTCAGTACAGGGCACATGTGTGGGCTACACCCTGTACAGGAGGCTAGTCCATTGCAGGACACATAGCCATACTATGGGCAATTCAGAGATCCCAATTAGTCTAACTGCCTGTCATTGGCACAGCATTAGTAGGAAATCAGTGGAAAGTGGAGGAGAGGGATTCAACCCCTTAGCCTTGCAGGGATGTTACCCAGAGAGCCACTGCTTTCTGGTACTACATGCAAAGTGCATGCATGTCATGAGACCTGTCCTTTTCTTTTGGGGGGCAGAAGTCCTTGCCTACTCAGGGCCAGTAAGCATACCTCCAGCCCAGAAGCCATTTGCAGGACACCCCATTGCGCATCTCTCATTTCCCCCATCGTTAAAAGAAAACACAGACTGTGAATGAAAAGTATTTTGGACTCATTCTGCTAGCATCTCAATGTCATTCTTCCTTGTGCATACCATAGTTAGCTTCTCTCGACGATGGTCTCTGAATATGGTTCTATACGGTGCCAAATAAAGAGTGCAAAGAATACAAGTCTGGGAACACATGTTCTTAGCAGAGGTGTAAATTTAAGGTCCAGAAAGTAGAATTACAGACCAAGATTTTGTTTCAACCAACTAGTTCACTCTATGATTATGACTCTTTATGATCAACTGGTTGGTTTTTACTTTCTGTACCTGAAATTTATACATCTGGTTCTTAGAAAAAGCTGTGGTCACTTGTAATAGACAGCAGCAGTGATGCTGGACTTAAGATCGTGATTCAGCATGCTGTATAAACCCTTAACAATATAGAAAAATACACAGTGCAGTTAATCATTTGCTTAATGTGTTTAGAAAGTTCAAAATTCTAGAGAATTTTAATTGATATTGTGTCAATACTGAAGTGCAATGTTTCAATGAGATAATGTATAGTTTGTTTGTTGGATGTTACTGTATAGGTTTAATACAAAAGGATCTTTAATCACAAGGCACATTAGCCTTTGTGGTGCTGACTGTAAAACAATATGTTTTGCTTAATGATAAAGTATTGTGTCAACTGCTTGGGGAAATTATGCAGGTAAATTTCTGTGCCTGAAACACAAAGCCCTGGGAAATTTTGTAACATGCATGGTATACAACATGCTTATGTTTCATATAATCACATTAAAAATGTTTTTTTCCAGCTGAAATTTTAATAAGGATATATTTTGAATAACAGGCCCTCAAGTGGATTTGTATTTGTGCATTATTTTCTAACAGAAACATGTTTATGTAACTGGAGTCACCCTATTAATTAAAAAAGCACAGAAACATCATTTAGCAGCCATTTTCGTCAGTTCCTAATCAAATTCTCACATCTGCTTGTACATTATTGCCTATCAGTGCTTACAGAACTGCTTCAGACACCAAAAATTACATTTCCATTTCAATCGGCTAGCACCAAATCCAGGGAGTACCCCCGCCTTTTGCCCTGTGCTGTCTGGGATAGGCTCCATGCCCCCCTGTGACCCAGCACAGAATAAGTGATTGGCATATGAATGGATGGAGGTAGAGGTCTTTCCAAATTTCATCTGATTAGATATGTGGAAAGATGTCACCATTCAAAGAAGTAGAGGACCTGGAATTATGCTATAGAGTATTTTATTATAATTGATTCGCGGTTGTCTCAGTGCTGGTGAGTCTTCAGGTCCACAGACCGAAAAACCACTCTCCAGCCATTATACTCCCGCCAGCATGTTGCAGACATTGTTTTATTAATAGACAGCATTAGGTTTTAGCCAGATGCTCTTGCCATCCAGCTTGTGTAGTGCTAATGTATGAAAATCAACACCATCCACAGCAAGTGATCCTGGGTCCCCTTAGACAGCTATATAATTTTTCTTCTTGCCCAGTGGGATCATTTTGAAGGATACAGATAGAGTCACATGCTTGTTTTATTTTTGTTTTTTTCAATTATAAACTACCATACCAGCCTTAGAAATGAGCTCTCTCTCTAAGATTCAGGGAGGTCTCTTTACATCATGGCATACTGTACTACATTAACTTGAAGAGGTAATATAATGGTTTTATGGCTTTATAAAGGAAATGATCAACACATGCCTTATTGCATGGCTGGTTATCTTGATATGACATTTACACACCAGTTAGTGTTGAGCTCGTTTTAGTTACACAATGGTTTATTTGCTTTTTTAATCTACTGCATGAAAAACCACATCTAGAACTAGTTGATATAAAACCCTGCCCAGCGCCTGCAGCTTCTGGGATTGGCTCTGCGACCCTGCATAAAACAGGCTGGGATTGGCTCTGCATTCCTGCATAAAACAGCCTAGGATTGGCTCTGCATTCCTGCATAAAACAGGCTAGGATTGGCTCTGCATTCCTGCATAAGACAGGCTGGAATAGGCTCTGCGACCCTGCATAAGACATGAGGTCATTGTAAATGGACAGATGCGCGGTTGGATGGGTGGGTGTCATGAAACTTTTCGAAAGTCAAGGGTGACACCACACATATTATGCAAAACCCGCCTTAGGCCACTCAGGAAGGTGCCACCTGATTGTAGTGGTGTCATATTCCATCAGAAAGCTTTGATTAATGTGCTAGTTGTGCTAGCAGTGATAATATTGTTTCATTATATTACAGTTAATGTACAAGCAAACAATGTTACTTTTTTTTCCCTCCTATGACGACTGTGACGCAATTCCCTTCCTTATTTACTTGTCACTTTTGTGACTATTGATTGCCCTATTCAATTTCTGACAGATTTTTGTTTTCACAAACAAAACTTGATCTGCATTTATGAAAGCCAATAGTATATTAGAAAATGGTGAAGTGAACAAGGGAACTTCCTGAATGCGGCTTGGATGCTGTGGGCAGGAAGGCTGTGCACCTTTGCTTTTGGCAGTTTGGCAATGGAGAGCTTAATGTTGTGGAGTCTGGTGCTGTGGAGTTAATTAGACTGAGCTGTCCAGAGGATGAATGGGAAGGCCGACATTCTGGAGACAACACCCAGACGACAGACCTATTTTTAACAACCTACAGCATTCACTGTGTCTAGTTTCATGATTGCTGGTTGCAGAATTTATACTAAAACAATCATTTCAGATCCCATCACTGAACTGAAATATAATAACTACACACCTGTTCGAAAAGGGGTATCTTGAAGCCCATAAATAAACCAGATCAGGAATAATTACATGTTTATGTAATAATAAACTGAAAATCTTAAATTAATATACTGTAAATCATGCATGTGAATTGTAAGGCAAATCTGGAAAACCAATCTTTCTTCTTATTTATTGTGGAGAAAGAATGTTATTTAAAAAGAACAGTGATGTTCAATGCACACGGGTTTTTAATTTAAGACACCCTATGAGATTGAGATACTAAGCAGGGAACTATTTTACATTTTAAGGAAAGGGTCTCTGAGGTCTGGTGCTCAGAACTCGATGTACAATACAACAATGTAAACCGTATGTTCTTAAATTAACCTTTACCCCATGTTCCATGTTAGCAACAAGAAATGGAAAGAGTACCACTAAGCTAGCACATTTGTTCGCAAATGACCACCATTCACTAAAAAGATTCTGAGCATAAATTTGAACTAGAATTAATCTTTATTAGGTTTCAAACCCTCTATGGATAAGACAAGCAGGTATGGAAAATGGATGGATGGATGGATCATTCTTTATTTGTAATCTGTAGTACAAAACAGGATGGAATGTTATGTAACTATTGTACATATTTTTACAATGTTAGAAGTAATTTTACTTCAGCTTAGTGAAGGTTTCATCTGTATAAATCAGTTACCCCCTTTTGTTGAATAACTTTTAGAAAAACAAAGAAACGCTTAACTAATTTCCTTACAGGTTGGTAACGGATTGGACCATGGGAAACCAAAAAGGAGCGCCCACCGAGTACACCAAATCAACTGGGTCAGGAGGAGAGTGTGAGTAATTACTGACTTAAGCTGAGCCTTAGTCTCAGTAATGTGGGGCATGTGCCAATAGGCTCTGCCCCCCTACTGCACAGGTGAGAGCCCTTTCTCACTGTGGTCGATAGTCTGGTCAGTCTGGTCATGGAAAGAGAGCCCAGGCAAGTTCAGTACATTTAGCTCTGTAATTAGGGCTGAACCTCTATCGGAAGGGGAAGCCCTTTAATGAGCAATAATGACTTCATGCTGCTTGACTCCCCGTATGTCACTTGGAGCTTGGGCATCCTGTCAGCCAAATTTAAACAGGATATTTGGGGTTTACTGTACTGCAGGTCTTAAGTCATGGGTCATGTGCGCTACTCTGGAAGCTGTTAGTAACAGAGGCAGACATGATGCTTTGGATTACTGGTGGATTAGAACTGTGCTTCAAAACTGAACAACATAAAAATGGCCAATAGGTGAGAAGAAACAGCTGCTCCTCTTCAGTTAAGTACTATCATTAATTGACTATAAAACTAATGATACTGAAAAAAGTGATCCTCAGAACATCCTCAGAACAGTGACATTTTATTGTTGAATGCAATAAAAAAAGACATGTCTATAAAAGATACTCTTCTGTTCATCCATTCATTCATGGCTGTTATTCTAATACAGGGTGGTAGTGATCTTAATTTCTTAAGGATTAAGTAGCAATTTGTCACGTGTGATCCGCAGGCATGTACATAACATGCTCAGGAATCCCAGCACTTGCCGAAATCATTACTGCGAAAATCCCAAGAGTAAAGATTTGTGGTGCCCAAAACACCACAGTTGAGGACTGTGGTTAATGAGGCGTGATGGACCATAATTGCAGCCTTATCAAGCAGACAGATATTGACTGCTCCTTCCTCAGCGATTGAAACTTTCCGTTTGTTGGGGAAGGCATTTAAATTAATTTCAAATACATTCATAGTCCCATGCACACATCTACTAAAGGGGCATCGATGTGGAAAAAAAAAAGAAACTCTGCTGAGAAACTTTGCATCCTGCTACCCCAGGGAGCTAAAAATGACACTGTTATGGCAGCTGCCTTTCCAGCTCATTGTGTTATGACTTTGGTTCTTCCACAGGATCGTCATCATCGAATGAGGCTCATGCGTACTTGTCCACAAGCCCTTCCTATGTTGTTTGGCCTTGAGATTTGCTAATGTCTTTTAGATGCATGATTGCAAAGCCTAAAGGTGAAGTTGTGCAGGATTTTGAATGCCGTTTTTGCCCTCCCTCTCCGGCAGGAGTTAATTCAAAGTATTTGTTCTTCTGATACGTCTCAGGTTTGCCTTTTTCCTTCCCCAGTCCCTAATTTATTGCATGCATGATTTGATCCAAATTTACTCCTCACACTAAATGCACACACTTGCATCCAATCTCTTACAGGCAGGCTGTAGCTATGAACTGTTTATCTATGAAGTCAATGCTGCATATTGAAAACAAATAGCACAATCAGTTTGCAGTGGGTTTGTTAAATTTAGTCCAATGCCCAAAAGGGGAATGTTTGCATACCACTAATTTCTTATGCAATTGCATTGTGGTTACATTTAATTGCATAAAAACTATGCTGGAAGTCAACAGGAATGATGAATGGATTTATGAACTATGGAGATGAATGAAATCTGAAAAAATAAGGTCACTGTATTTGCGAGTGCTCTTTAAATAAAATCTACTTTTATCAGAAGGATTACCTTAAAATAATTCAAATTGGACACAGACTTGTCAAAGAATCTCTTTAGACACCCATTCAACATAAAATGTATTGTTCATTTTATTATTTTATGCAGCCCAAGCAATATTCTGTACAATCGTACTTCTTAATGCAAGTGCCCTCTTCTCTCTTTCTATTCCCACAAGCTTAAGGACTCGGGAAACTCTGGCTTAAGCACTCGGTTAATTCTGGCTTAAGGACTCAGGAAGCTCTGCGACTGCTTGTGCCCCCCAGAAATTTTTGAGATACAGCCTCTTGCTTATAGATGCAGCTTCATCACTGAACCCCATATTCTACCACTTTTACTGTCTGTATTGAATATAATCTGCTGGGACATGGAGAGTACTGCATCTCAGCAGCATCAACCTGACTGCATTCTATTAATCATATTCTCTCAAAGAAGTGCTTGCTAACACAAAGTCCATCCATCCATTTTCTGAAACCCCTTGTCCAATTCAGTGTTGCAGGGGGCGCAGAGCTTATCCCAGTGGCCACTGGGGCAAGGCATGGAACAACCCAGTATGGGGCACCAGGGCACAGTCACACACCATTCACTCAACCACACACGCGATTGTGTGCAATTTGGTAGCCTCAGCATGTTTTTGGACTGTTGGGGGAAATTGGAGTACACAGGGGAAACCCCACGATGGCACGGGGAGAACATGCAAACTCCACACACCTGGACCCATAGCACAGGCTCAAACCCTGATCCCAGAGGTGTGAGGTAACAATGCTAACCAGTTGCACCACCATGCTGTACCTATAACATGAAGTGAATCATATTTCAATAGGCACTTTCCCACCACAGGAACTTTTTTCAGGAACCAGGAACTTTCGTCACGTTGACGCCATAGGAACTCTGCCTAATTGTAACTTCAGAAAGTAGTTCCTGAAGCTTTTTTTTGGTCCCTACTCTGAATTTTTTACTGTGGTGTTGCTACCAGACATGGTTATCGTGGCGGTAATAAAGAGCCACAGACAAGTATGGGAAGACTACAAAAGTGGTGTTTATGCCTGTCATACTCACAACACACACACTGCCCACCATGCTGACCATAATAACTACTGATACTGCATACGGTGAGTGCACACACACACACATCCACACCACTATTCAACAATTACCATTAACACGAAACGGCACAATAACAACACAATACATAAAATACACGGAGCTATTTACACTAGACTAGACTAGAATTTTCCTTCGACCAGGAACACCGGGTGGAACTTACCCTGATAAAAAGCACCAACGAGTTACATGGAAGTGTGGGGAAATGAGAGAAGTGCAAAAACTGAGCACATGGAATTATTTTTGTATTTCAGTTATGATTTATGAATACATTTTTTCACTTGTCTCTTCAAATTTCTGTCACAGAAAATTCAATTTCTGCAATTCAATGTAAATGTGCACTGGCTTTACCTTTATATTGGCGCACAGAAATTGAAATTTTGACCTGTGGTAAATGCAAGCCATATAAAACAGTACTGCAGGGTGGTACTTTGAAACCTAGCATCATGCCATATTGGAAAATAAGAACTTTAAATGCTGTGTTACCCCCCCCCCCCCCAACCTGCCAGTCGCTTATGAAATTACATGTGAGCTTTAACCCACAAACTTGTGGCATCTCTCATGTTTATGTAGCTTAAAGCTCATAACTCTGGTTCCGTGATTGGAGAGTAACACATGCAAGTGGCTAGGAACTACAAAAATTCCCAGTCAGGGTGGCCAAGGAACTCGGAAACATGTTCCTGAAATTCGGTAGGAAAGCTCTGTACGTTTCTGACTTCAGTACCCTTCTTATTTTATTGATCATTGCATTTTGAATCTTTAAATGAAAACAAAGGTTTCAAACAGAATTCATGATGTATTATGGCTTCCTGTTTCTTCACTGCTGTTGCTGTTAGGGATACCCTCTGCGTTGTCAAGCCATTGCGACACAGTTTTGAGCAGACAAGAAGGAAATAATATAACAGCTTGCCAGGTACAGGTTATGGTTGGCACATCTCCGCCCTGTGTATGTGGAAGTCTGCATACTTGCCTCATATAGCACAGGTTTCCACCCACAGTCCAAAGTCAGACAGTTGGTGTCACTAAATTGCCCATAGAGTATGACGATGTACGTGTGTGTTTGTGCCCCGCAATAGACTGACATCCCAGCCTTTCTGAATAAGATACACCCCCCTGGAACCATGACCAACCAAATGGAAAATGGATGGTTGGATTCCACTAATGATGTGAAATTATTAACAATGCAGATTGCTATACACTTCTACAGTATGTATGACACGTGTCACAATCGTCCAAAGTCTGTGTTATGGTATTATTGTGCCTCCCCCCACCATGGACTGGCATTTTGTCCAGGGTGTCCCCTGTCATGAGCCCTGTGCTGCCTATTTATTTTAAACATTTTACATTCTCTGTATTTAAAACACTACCCAGCGTGTCAAAGTGGAAGCAGGTGAGATGAAGTGAAAATATGGAATAGGGAGGCTATGGGAAATTGCATATATTTTAATACACGGATTATGGGAAAACTTGCATAGTATTCCTTGACTTACATCATATCCTGTGAATACTGCGATTCATAGCGATGGAGCAGAACAGGCTTGTTCTCTGAACCTACCTCCTACAGACCCATCATTCACCTGCTACTTGCATTTTGCCTGGCAGAAAGTGCATTGCTCAAGCAGAGAAGCTGCTTTCCTGGTGTCCAGGGGGACTTGGTGAATGATGCTGATTTCTGCATCTGAAATGGTTCTACAAATAATCAAAGTAGGTCGACAACTGTGGAAATGAGACTACCGGTCTGCCAAGTCATCTTCAACAAAAATAGCTACATTGTTATTATCCAGAAGAAAATAATATCAAGCACAGAAAAATGAAGAAAAAAAAATGATAAAGCAAAGCAGCAAAAGGCTGAAATATGATTTTGCTGGTTGCAATGAAGGGGCTTCAATGAAGAGACTTCAATGTGTTGAAAGCCTACTGGATGGAGTGAGCTCTGCGAGTTATATAACAAAAGGGTACTCTACATATGCAGGAGAATGACAGCCTGCTCTAAATGTGTGTCACCGGGCTGACACAGCCGAAACATAAAACAATGCCTTTCACTTCTGATCTCACGTAATGTATTCACATATGCTTAATGTTCCGAGGCATGTCCGGGCCTCAGGTTGTCTTGGGTGGGGGGGACACAGGAACTGCTAAAGCTGCCATTTCCCATCTGCTGCTTCAAACTGTGAGCCCTTTAAATAATTACACAAGATGCAGAAGTGTAGTTCAGTTTCTGCAGAGACGACCGTACGAGGGGGAGGGGGGCGGGATGTAGGCGAGCAGTGGGTGGGGAAGGGAGGGGGCGTGTGACAGCTGGTCGACTGCAATATAAAACATGTGGAACAGCAAGCTGGAGCATCTGCTGACATCTGCTGCACTGGAGGGCTAGGTGCACACGTGCCATCGTCCGTGGGCTAACCCGTCCCAGCGTTGAGCCTAGGCATGCTTCCTTTGCAAACGACGGCCTCGTTTGTAAATCGGCGATGTATGTGTCGGGCCACTTTAATGGACCTCCCCCAGAGTCTGACTGCCGGTTGTCACGCCACCGGTCATAGAGGTCCTTGATGCATTATAACAGTATTTCTCAAAATTTAATAAGCTACGTCAATATCGTTTTCTTTGAACCACTGTTCTGTGCTGCACCAGAAAATAGCTGAGGCTGTAAGCTGGGCAAACTAATTGCAATGCAGAAGCACTTTCAGGGTGATAGCAGTTCTGCTTGGTAATCACAGGCGATACAGGAACCATACCAGACTCCAAAGTCCCCGAATCTAATACTAATTTCAACCTCCAGCTTTTTGTTATAATGGGATTTTCATGCTGCAACATGGACTTGAAACTGAGACCATATTGAGAACAAACGAAACATTATTGATCTCAGGAATTAGCCATAATTTTAGAAATCCCAAACTCCTTCCTATTCTACTTAAGCACTTACCCTTAGTCATTCATCTTACTCCATTCATTTAGCTGGTACTACATTACTGTTTTAGAATAAAAAAATAAATATAATGACCTTTTTACAAACTTGGGAGCTCATTTACAAAGGCTTCACGTAAAAAAATAAAAAATAAGAAACATTTGTACACATTTATTCATGATTTTGGCATTTATAAAGAAAGATGTAGTACCAAATTAAATGGTTTGGCATTACTCTACCTTTTGTTCATGGCTCCATCATCTCTACAATGCTGTTACAAACAGCAGGTTTATATACACGTGGCTAATTTGCATTGACAATTTAGGGTAATTCCTGGGTGAGAATGGAGCATTCTCTTAGATCTTAAGTCTCAAACTCGTCCTGGAAGGCAGGTGTCCTGTGTAGTTTAGTTCTTTCCCTGTTCCACCACAAATGACTGAGCTGAAGAGCTGTGTGGTAATTAGCACAAGGAGCTATGAGGCGTTGAATCAGGTGTGTTAAATGAGGGTAACCCCAAACATGTGCAGGGCGCCGGCCCTCCAGGACTGGAGTTTGAGACCCGTCTTAAATGCATATGCCTGCAAATATTATAAGTTGGTTTTATACCTGTGTGAAGGTGGCCCCTCACGTGTCAGATTTTAACCGAACCAGTATCCTCAGTTTATGCTGCATCCGTGCCAGTTCATGCCTTTGAAATTTTTGTTTACGCTACTTTACTGTCTGAGATATAAATGTTTATCTTTATTGTCCCATGACACTTTTGCGTGAGCAAATAAGCATTTTTGCCCAGCTTTTTTTTTTTTTTTTTTTTTTTTTTGAAGTAGGTCAGCCCGGGTATGGAACTAAATTAGTGTTGCTGTGGGATAACGGGTCGGGTGCAGTTTTAATTAAGCACTGTGGGTACGGGCGGGTGTGGGTTTACAGAGCAGGACCCACGCAGCACTCTACTGTTAGGCCTACATCTAAGCCACGTAAAATGGGATTTCCATGGCTTAAATGTAGCCTACATCTACTTTAGCTCACTAAAAATTTAATCCGTCCTGTCACATGACCTCTTCTCTTCTTAAAGGAGGTCTTACTGGGGACTACTGAATCAAGGTTGTAAGACTTTTGAAACATCAGAAGCTTCTCAAGGCATGCCGTTTGGAATGCTAAGATAACGTGCCCAGTAGTGCAGCATGGAGAATCGATGTATGGAAACTGTGATAGCCTCGGCGATCTGCCAGGCACATGTCCGGATGGTGTTTTTTTTTTTTGTAATGACACTATATCAGTTTGTTTCATTGTTTATACAGTTTGGTAAATGAAACTAAGATAATATGAAATAACTTTACAGCCAAGATTGACATTTCCCTTAATCCCATACAGATTATTTTCTCTTATTACCCTGTCTGGAGCAGAGGGAATGGAAACTCGTATATTATTAAGAATGGGCCCATGCTACTGAACCAGGAAACTATTTGCTATGTCAAAAAAAATAGCAGCACATTGCTGCATTTCACATATGGACCAGACAAGAGATAAATTATTGATAATATCTCCACTACCACCCGCACCACCAATATTATATTATTGCATTTCTGTATACAAATAACTTAATTTTAAGTGTAACTCAAATCCCATAAAAGTTGACAATTTAACGCTGCTGATTTATCGTTTTATAGTACGTTGTCAATTTTCTCTGACCCCAAGCTGAATCTACGCTATAGAAAACTTGATTATTTGGCCCTAATTTGAAGCACTATTAATAATTTAAGCAGTTCTGCTGTCATTAATTGTATTTGGGGATATCAAGTTTTCTGTTACCTGGGTGATGGTAGGAAAGCAAATCAGGTTCTTTTATGAATCCCTTTTAAGAATAAAAAATGTATTTGCTGTGGTAGGTAAGTTTTTAACAGCACAACATTTTTAGATGTTTGAAGATTCCAAGCACAACCCAAGGATATGAACCACTAAGCATTGGGATCCTTGATTAAACCATCAAAACATATGAAAGCACAGAAAAAGCTGAATTTCCATATATGCAAATTAGTACTTTTATGATTCCCAAAAATTATAAGTCATTAAAATAAGTTTTAATCATTAAAATCTTTTTTTTTCTGTTTGACCAATAATGGCTTACAATACATATTTCTGTTTTATACATTTTAAAATATAGATTATTTAGTCCATATTACTTAATTTCTCTGTCTAATTCCACATAACTCTGCAATTACAGATTATTATAAATGTGATGCAATCACTATACTGCGGTAATAATAATAAACACCCGCAATAACAAAGCTCTGCTTGCATAATTTTTTATGACACCTTAGAGAAAGCATACATTTTGATGACTGTTAAATAAAAGATTATATTCAAACACACACATACTTCATTAACTGTTTCTGCCAAACTAATTGTCTGACAACATGGTAATTGAGTAAAACATGCACTGTTAAAAATTTCCAGCTAATTAAGTGTTGTACTGAAATGAGCTCAATATGACGCTTTATTACATGCATTTATCTGAAGGGGAAAGCAAGTTAAGCAGCTGTTAAAAATATCTGATTTACATTAATGAATGCTTTGCAAAAATGAAGACGGTTTAAAAGTCAAAAATCAAAAACAGCGTTGTTTTCCACAAGGATAAAAAAAAAAAAAAGAAAAGCACCGGTGTTTACTTTTCGGTAAAAAGCCTTATAATTCTCATAATTCTAATCAGTTTTGGAAATTGATTACAGACATTTAGCACATGCAAGGTTTATTATAATTGTAGTTTATGGTTATTGATTTGACAAATGCAACTAAAGGCTATTACCTGAATTCCATGCTTATGTATTAGAATGAATTTTTACAACAATAATAATAATAATAATAATAATATATTTTATTTGTATCGCACTTCACATTGTCATAAAAAGCAAAAATATATCTGGAAGATGGTAAAAACTAACAAACTAACATAAAGCTAATAAAAACTTA
>JAODKL010000040.1:18171948-18192349 GCA_026780765.1 Petrocephalus schoutedeni | reverse complement strand
TTCGTCTTGACCATGTCAACATGCCTAAATGCATTGAGTTGCCACCATGTGATTGGCTGATCAGTAATTTGCGTCAAAAGCTGCATAATAATGTTTGCTAGTTGTGTTCCAATTATAAAAGCTGTTTAACACCATTGTATTATGGCTAAACTTTTAAAGCAGATATTTTTGCTCTGTCTGCAGCAGGTAGCTCCAGCTAACCACTGCCATTCCCTTTTATTCTCACACTATTTGAACAATGGGTGGACTAAATACCTGCTGCAGACACCAAACTGCACGTGAATTTGAAGTGAGGTCGCTCTTTAGCTTCAGAATAGCTTCAGTCCTTCTTGGAATGCTGCCATACAAATCCTGAACTGATATTGGCGCATTTTTCCAAGATGAAATCCTCCTGTGACGGATGATGGGAATGCAAATCTATTCCAGAATTTCCTATTTAGTAACACTGGCTGGGGAGGCCATGGGAGATGTTTCACTTCCTCCCTGAGTTCATAAAACTACTTTGAATTTGTTTAGCACTGTGTACATATTGTCTTAGAATATAGAAACATACTTTAATTACATCGTGTATCTGGCCCTGTAAATGGCCTCATGTTCCATCCATCCATCCTTTTTCCTGCTTGTCATATGCAGGGTGGCAGTGGTCCAGAGGCTAACCTGGATTCTATGGGCACAAGGCAGGGAATAACCCAGGATGGGGTACCAACCCATTGCAGGCTTCATATACGTTGGTTACTATATGACCATGCTGAGCAGTTATTGCACGTAATGACTTATACTAACAGACTTTGTAGACTGAAGGGATCCATTGGGCGAAGATGACTCAACTTTTTTCCACATTTTCATTTATTCATTCTCGTCCACATTTTCATTATATTCATTTTTTAATTTTCACCTTCTAGCTGGAAATCCATTTTAATGAATATTATGTTATTGTACAGTACATGTCAATGTCTCATCTTTTATCTTCACTTTTAGCCATCCGCATTGTGACACTGGTGAAGTTAAGCCAAAATTTTTGTCATCTGGTCTCTCACATTTCCTCACTCAACACTTCTGATTTTATCCTCTATTCCCCTCATTAATTGTATCATACAGCATCATCTAAGGGCCCAGGAAAGCTGTAAAGGATATAGCCTAGAACTTAAATTAACTGAGACAATGAATAGCTAAGATGATGAAACATACAGTACTATTAACATGGCTGGATGTAGTTTTAAGAAATTTGTATCTTACATAGATGTGTAACTAACAAGCTCAATTAGGCATGATCACCAAAACAAGCATTGGCTCATTGCAGCCCTTAAGCAGAAGACATCTGGGATTTTTTTGACAGTGAGGTTGTACGATGACAGTGCTCACTGTGCCCTAGGGCTGGCTCTCCAACATCTCTAGCCTCCTTTCCCAACAGTGTTCTCCTTGACCAAATGAAAAATAATGAGCCTCAAAACTACTTTAGAGTGTGTTTTTGTAAAGAAAGCGCCATCTCATGGTAACCCCCTACAAGTGGATAAATGGGCGGGTTTAGAGTATTATTGAGGCACACCCATAGTAGGAGGGGTGTCACTTCCTTTGGCTGGCTTTTGGCTGGGAACTGGCTGGGGGGGGGGGAATTGAAGTGGCTACATCTGTATGTCCAATATACCAATGCCTACCTGTTCAAAAGGGATTTTGGGAAGGTCACGTCTATGAAAATTCCCATACTTTCTTTACCTGAAGGCCCAGAGCCTTAAGAACATCTTGTACGTGCTTCTCCTTGTAACCACTGGGCAGCAAGAAGTCTTCTAGAGATCAGCTATAATTTATTTTGATCATAATGCTCCTCTGGAACCAGTGTGCTGGCACTTTTGTTCAGTGTTCTGTTAAAATTTTGTTGTTAAAGTGCAAAAATTTAATCTCAGTATTTTTAAATGTTTCATGGTACAGATTTTAAAATTCATTCTATGCTTTTTTGTATGAAAAGCATTTTTTTCTTCTTATCATCTTAATATATGCATTCAGATTATGTTTTAATCAATGTCATTTTCTTAAAAGCTGCCTTGTTATATAATAATAAGTGACCTCAAGCCCCATCTCTGTTTCTTCTTGTCATAGATAATAGGCTATTACAATGTCTTATAATGCTAATGAATTGGTATGATGCCTTTTGATTATGCATGAGACCTCAGGGCACAGCACTGGGTCAAAGATTAAAAGCTTCAAAGAGCTTTTTTCTGTAAATAAAGTTAGTGCTGATTTTCCCCTCCCCCACCTTCCTTATGAAACTGTGCATGCACACGCACGCATACACAAACGCACGCACACAAATTGATATACAAGTAGCCTGGAAAACTACATATTTCCACTTGATGCATAAAAACTAGAAGGTAAAACAATTTGTATTCAATTTTTTAATTCAAGATGTATTCAATGCAAGTGATAGCAATAAGGAAAGCAAATATTCAAAAATTCAAAAAATCAAAAAAACCACAAAAGGAACAGCTAACCATCTAGAAATCACCAAAACCAGCTAAACCAAACTTTTGAAAAAAAAGAAAAGAAAAACAATAGGTATCGTTCCAGAGTCCTGTTGAGTGATAGATCCCTAAAAGCCTGATGTGGTAAGAGTGCAGTTGAATACACACAGAAAGGTTGCTTCATGTTCAGTTCAATTCAGTTACGGGCCTTGTATCAGAACGTTTTACTATCCACTGTCACTTAATATGTGGAATGACGAGGAAACCTACATTCCGTGGTCTCAGTGCATGATGTAAACTTAAATTAATTCAGGTAGGCAGGTGCTAGACCTTTAATGGTAGTGAACAGTATTGGTACAACTAATGTACCAATAGCACAGCGTAACCACAGTGTAGCTTCTCAACCACATTGGCTAACTTATAACGTATTTCCTGGTAAACTTTGCCAATATAGTGCGAATTTGCTTTGGCATACATCATGAAAAAGTTTTCCATAAAATAAAGCAGGACCGATGTTACTCAAAAGTGTCAGCATGTGATCCGTCAACTTACCTGGTTTCACACCACCTAGTCACCTATCACCTAGATAAGTACAGCAGCTGGCAGCCACATTCATTCAGTCCAAAACTCTCTCACACGTAAGTTCTTAGAATGATGCTTTGCTGTGCTGATTGTCAAGCAGACTCACAGCTCTTGCTGATGTGGAGCTGCTGAGTGATGCAATGATGTAGTAATTAGTACTTACTTACTTAAAAATCATTTCAAAGAAACCGTGTTGGTCTACATCAAAAAAACGTCAGAAAATCTGTGTAATCATTAAAGAACATAAGACTCACCAATATAGTGGGAGTGTGGCAAAAAAAAGTACATAAAAGCTGCTTTAAGTGACAAACAGAAAAACACCAGTTATTTTAGTTTTTTTAGTTAATAGTACAAAATTCTAACATCCTCAATTCATGACACTGCATTTATTGAAGAAACTGCAAAAACTAACCATGCTGGTGTTTGAATTATGTGATGCTAATCTGTTCCCCAATATAAACATAATTAGGAATTTTGCAATAGCAAATGGGTGAACATTTCATATCATACGTGGGTAGAGATACACATCAGCTAAACATCCATATACAATGTACTGATTCAGAGAGGAGACCTGTGCAATGTTATTTATTTCACATTCATATTATAGATTATGTTGATTAAATAGCACACACAAGGGTTAATGCATGACAAGCTGCACAGTAGCCTCCTTATACCACCATCACCACACATTTGGCTTACATGTTTGTACTTTCACACTTACAAACTGTATTAATTAGTAGAACAACGATTTGGGATAGAGCAGTATTACGGTAACAGCTCAGCAAATTTTAAATCACAGAGATTTTAAAGTACCAGAACAGCTTTGCTTTTTACAATACTGCCAAAAAACCTAGTGTGATGTCTGGATGGTATAAAAAAGTAGACACCACTCAAGCCTACTACTACTACTACTAAATCTCATTATATACTTGCTTATGCTGTGCACCCTAACCCTACACTCATTTGAAAATATTCCATTGCTGAGACCATAACCCGTACTTTAGGTAAAAAGACGCAAGCCAAATGCGTAGTAACCATGAAAAGCAACACATTCTGCACCAGTCAGTTCTGGGCCTCAGATGCAATGACATTCACATATTTATGTCAAGCCCTATTAATTTAACTTGATGTGCCTTTTGTAATTCAGCTGAGTCACTGGCAAAACAAAACATAAAAAAAACACAATTACAATTTCCCAATTATTAAAACCGAACTTGCATATCATGTCATTTAGGCAGGTTACATGGAACTGTGAAATATGACTAGACTACAAGTGCATTACATTAGTACATTATTTTGGTATTTGACCATTGGCGGTAGGTCTTGATCCTAAGCCTGAAGCACTGTATGGGCTCTCGAACCTTTCAGCCCACAACCCCCAAAATAGCAGCACATGTAGAATTATGCTACCTTTAGGATCTGAGTGCTAGATGGTTCAACTAGAGCATTCTCCGGGTCAGAAGACAAGTGATGTATGGACATTTCAGTGAAGGTTGAGGTTTAATGGATTGCTTCTACGTAGTGACCATCTTCATCGCAGTCTCTTTAACACTTTTAAGCTCTGGGTCAAGTGATTTGCATGCAAGACCTTCTCTGTATATAATGCAGTGTGTGAAATTTGTGAGGTACCACTTCTTGCTTTTATTCCCTCCTTTTTCCCCAGCACAGTCTGTACTCACACCAGTTCAGTCTCTCTTTCAGTTTGGTGTCCTTGCCTGTACATGTACCGTCTACTGCTGAGCCAAGCAGCATGTCCTTGTGGAGTCTTGTATCAAAGCTTCATTGGACAAATATGAGAGACTGGGCAGAGTATACACGTGTAAATTCATCTAACACATATTTCCCTTTTTTCACAGTCAGCTGACATTTTAAGTCCTGGTCTAATGATGATGTTGTCTGTGGCACTTATTGTAAATCATGGGCCAGTTTACCCTCACGTATAGCCCGACTGCGTACATGTGCGTGTTTGATTACAGTTCTCCTGATCGTGTGTGCCTGGGCAGTTAAGTATGCCACATCATAATATGCCTTTTGAGCTTTGGTGGTGATTATTGCACTACCTGTCTCCCACTTCGGTTAGCACTTACACAACCAGGGGGAGCACAGGATGGTTGGGTTCTCTGACAGGGCCTTCCAGATGGCTTGAAGGTCACAAAGTTAATTCTCCCGGGTACCAGCTGGGTCAGGAACAGGAGAAGAGCTGAGGGTTGTCCCAGAGCCTGGGAATCTTCTTTTTCCTTTTTTTGAATGTGTCATTCTGTTACAGACTCAGTGCACGGTGCAGGTGACGACCCACAGTGTGGCTCCAAGACAAGGGATTCGTTAAGTAATTAAACACAAACCAGAGGAACCGCAAAAATAACAGGACCATGGCGGACCAGAAATCAAAAAGGGGAAAATGCTACAAACAGAAACGTAAATAGAGCTGCAAAGGGGAATGAGTACTACAGAGACCAGAACAAGGGAACTGGACAGAGTAACACAAAGCACAGTGGCTACATAGCACATAGCAGACTCAGGCACTTAAATACAATCAGACCACCAGGCCAAACAAAGAACAGGTGCACCTCATAATCAACTAACCAATCAGGGAGGGCAGAGGAACAACGAGCAACAGGTGCAACTAATAACACTAACATGCATACAGAAGCTGGGAAACGTAGCAAAACTGACGCTGACCCTGACACAATACAACCCCCTGGACCCCATTAAATGGATGGAGACCCCCCCCCCCCCCCAGTGCTCAACCCAGAGTTATGCCCTTGGGTACAAAAAATGAAAATTCAAAAATACAATCATAATGAACTACACACTGCCTATATCCCATGTTCCTTACTGCTGAGTATGGCTGTGTAACACCCCTATAGCTTTAGTCATTTCTTTTTTCCTGGTTTGAATTTCCTGGCAAAAGCACCTTAAATGCCATGGGGAAACTAATTTGCGCCAGTGGTACATGCACTCGGATCAAATGGGTTAACATGTTAACATAGGATGTTTTTCCAGCAACATATCCAAGTTCAGTTTAACAGAGCTGGTTGGTATAATTTACTGAAAAACCATGATGTTCCCAAGCAGCTGATTATGACTGACTGTAACTACATTATCCATAACCAGCTCACAGGCTCGTTTGCGCATTGAACATCTGCTTGTGAATATAGGTTTTTACCCATGTCATGTATTCATTTGTTTTATTGTGAGTTGATGTAAGCAGAATTTACTATTCTCAGTCTCAGTCTTATCCTTTGAAACTAGTCCAAAAATGGTTAAGTGCTTCCCCTTGTCAAAGACTGTGTTTGTATTCCCTTGTTTAAAGGCCCATAAAGTTCAGTCTTTGTTCAGTGTCGCTCTATGTTCATTCTTAAATCAGGCCTGCACCAAGACTGGGGAACAGTATCTTCTGGCGTCTTTTGTGTCTGTTTGTACAGGAGACACAATACTCTGTGGCTCTACCGTGTGGCTGTTGTTCCCCTGTATTCATCTGTTGTGCTCCGAGGCAGCTAATGAATAAACAGAAAGCATCCGGGGTTGAACAATTCTTCAGCTGTTGTCTTTTGCAGAAAGCGATTTTCTTTGTGGATGGAATGATAAATAACTGTTACAAAGCTAATTCATGCAGATGTTGCCTTTCTTTTGCGATTGGTTTGCAGTAAGGCGTCACATTCTCCTGGAAATAATATTGGGCTCAGTTTTCCTTAAAAAGACATCATTTGTGCCATTAATCCCCCACACACACACACATACACACACACTTCTACAATTGCTGCAAATGCAAGCAAACATGATCATTTAAAGTGTTATTTTTTGACACCAAAATTAGCACCAAGCAATTTTGTCAAGGGTGACACTCACTAATACTAGTGCAGCACACTGGAGGAGACTGAATTGCTAACACAATCAAAATATATGGTGTGTCAGTGACAGTGTGTGTTTCTTTTTGGAATATGCAGCCAAAATGACAGTGTATATAAACAATTATGCACTAGTAGGATATTTTAGGATGTTTAGTGTTCTTAATGTTTTGAGGTTCAGGCTGTAACTAGTGGGACATACAGTAGGTTTCTGTACACGCCAATTAGCGTATATCATGATAAAGGACTAATGTACATGGGGCGGCACAGTGGTGCAGTGGTTAGCACTCTTGCCTCACTCCTCCGGGACCAGGGTTCCATGTGTGTGGAATTTGCATGTTCTCCCATTGTCATTGTGGGGTTTCCTCTGGGTACTCCAGTTTCCCTCCACAGTCCAAAAAACATGCTGAGGTTAACTGGACTATACATATACAAGTTTTTATCTTAGACCATAATTTAAGGTGGAGTGGACTCATTTTTGTATCTAAATTTCTTTTTGTTATCAGAATATACCAAGCTCATCACTAGGTTTTGTTTTTTTAACTTTTTATATTGAGAAAAAAGGCAGACATGTTCATGTCACCCATTACTGGGTATATTTTAAAGTCTGCTCTAATATCTGCTCTAAATTAATGTTTACATCTAGCCAGTCGGCTCTAGTTATTCTCATAGCTATGTATGTTGAAATCTATGTGAATGGCTGTACATCTATTACTTGTTTATTTATTTGTTGGTTTGATTAAATATTTGTTTACTTACACTATATGGACAAAAGTATTTTAATACCTAGCTATTACACCTACGGGAACGTGTTATGACATCCCATTCTATATCCATAAGCATCAATATGGAGATGGTCCCCACTTGCAGTCATAACAGCTGCCACTCTTCTGGGAAGGCTTTCCACAAGATTTTGGAGTGTTTCTGGGAATTTTTGCCCATTCATCCAGAAGACCATTTGTGAGGTCAGGCAATGATGTTGTATTGAGGTCAGGGTTCTGTGCAAGCCAATCAAGTTCTTCCACACAACACTCACCCAACTGTGTCTTTATAGACTTTGCTTTGTGTACTGGGCCGTAGTCATGTGGGAACAGAAAAGGGCCCTCCCCAAACTGTTCCCACAAAGTTGGAAGCATAGAATTGTCTAAAATGTCCTGGTATGCTGAAGCATTAAGAGTTCCCTTCACTGGAACTATGGGGCCTAGCCCAACCCCTGCAAAACAATCCCATACCATTATCCCTCCTCCACCAAACTTTACACTTTGCACAATGCAATCAGGCAGGTAATGTTCTCCTGGCATCTGTCAAACCCAGACTCATCCATCAGACTGCCAGACAGAGAAGCGTGATTCGTCACTCCACGGAGCGTTTCCACTGCTCCAGTGGTTGAGTGCTTTACACCACTCCATCCGGCACTTGGCATTGCACTAAGTGATATGAGGCTTGCATGCAGCTACAGTACTAGGCCATGGAAGCCCAATCCATTAAGCTCCTGGTGCACAGCTTTTGTGCAGGGGTTAATGATAAAGGAGGTTTGTGACACTGCAGTTGTTGAGTCAAAAGAGTGCTGGCAACTTTATCGCACTGTATATCTCAACAATCGGTGACTCCGTTCTGTTACATTATGTGGTCTGCTACTTCTTGGCTTTGTATGCTTTGTTCCTAAATGCTTATACTCTGAACTTTGACTTTGGAATATCTAGCAGGGAAAAAATTTAATCAACTAGCTTATTGCATCCTGTGACAGTACCACACTTGAATTCACTGAGCTCTTCAGAACAACCCGTTCTTTCACAAATGTTTGTAAACCTGACTGCATGGCTGGGTGCCTGATTTTGTATGTCTGTGGCAATGGGTCTGAATGAAACAGCTGAATATAGTGATTGAGAGGTGTGTCTCAATACTTTTGTCCATATAGTGTGTTTATTTTTTATGCAGTTTGTGATACTCTTTTTTAATCGTTTAGTGGCTTATGATTACAGGGGACACCTGAGCCCCAGCTCTCTGGTATTTAATCTCCTGTAGATAGACAGATTCTCCGGCTAAGTGGTGTTGTGTACTGTGAATTTTTGCACTCAATAAACTTTGAAACAATCTTACTTTGGGATTTTAGTGCTGATCTTTGCAGATCTGCCTTCAGTTCCCTGAATAAACTGAGAAATTGCAAACAGTTCAATGTTCTGTTACAATTGAATTGTTTGCATGGCAAAAACATCGCAACAATATGGTGCAAGGGATACTACATATTCACATGCTAGAGCAGTGTTTCACAAACCAGTACTCAGGAACATCCATACAGTCCACGTTTTTTCTCACCCCCAACTCCCAGGGAATTGGGACAGAGCAAAAACGTAGACCATCTGGCGGTCCCCAAGCACTAATTTCAGAAAATACTATTATTCTAGAGAATGCTATTAATAGGCACTTTCACACCACTGGAACTTTCTTCTGGAACTAGATCCTTTTCCCCAGAAACAGTTTTGTCATGTTCACGCCATAGGAACTCAGCCCAATTGTAGTTCCTTGGAGGCAGTTCCAGAGCCCGAAGACAAACTACTGGGGAGGTGTATACAGAAATAGCTTTCTGATTGGTTAACCACATGCATTGGCACTACCTTAGAAATTAAGTGGAAGTGCAAAAAAAGATGTGTAGTTGAGCAAATGGAATTATTTTTTACCCAGATACACTTACTGCACCATAGGATACATCGTTCGCTTGCAAAATCTTTGCTTCAATGCTTCATTTAATCCACACGACTATGTGTTGCTCAGTGATCACCGTGTTTCACGCGCAGTATTATTACTGTCGCACAGTGTGTTTACGCTGCATTACATGTAGCAGAGCGGTAGAAAAAAAGCAGTGGTGAGGCTGTACTGATCGAGTAGCGACAGCGACACTCCCATAGAGACATTAAAAAAAATGGTGGAGAAGTTTTCGGCAGACTTCTGAGTCTTGGAGACGGTGAATAGTTCCAAACACCGACATTCACGGCATAGAATCACGGTAATTTCCATTGCTCACCAAGCATTTTAAGTAGTATGTTGATGAAATAACAGATTAAAAAAATTATTTAATATATTAACTGTCATAAATATACTAAATTATATTTTGTTTTTAGATGTGTGCAGCATTAGCTGTTAATGGTTATCATAATTAATAGTTATGACCTGTCACGGTCTGTCCATGAGCTCCTTATGTGCCACGCCCCTTGTTCCCCACGTGAGTATTCCTGATTGTGCCCAGCTGCCCCGTGTTTGATCCATGATGTCTTGCCTATTTAGTCCACCTGTGTTCAATCCCCATTGTCGGTTGTTGTATGTGTACGTATGTGTATTGCTGCACATCGCTCACGGGTCTGCCGATACTTGTGCCTGTTCAAGTCCTGTTCCTCGGAATAAACGTCCTGTTTGAAGTACAGCCTGCATTATGGGTCGTCAATCCCGAAGCAACCGTGACATGACCGAAGGTAGCTGAGCAGCTATCAAGTCTAACGTCCCTATTTCACTGACGCAGGGTAACGTTACATTTTAAGTTGTTCTGGTTATCAGTGTCTTCATAATTACAGTTAGCTGCACTGCTACCGTTGCTTCAGTTTACAGCTCTCCTCGGGTCACATGGGTCAATGTGGGTTTACACCAAATTTATGTAAAAGTAGCTTAAATTTATTTTGTGGTAATTTACCGTGTTGTGGTAAAGTGTCTGTATTATTACTTGCGCTTTTTAAGTGCTGCATTCTGCAAACAGAGCTTGAACAAAAAGATTTAATCTCTCTCGTTGAAGTACATAAAATATTATTATGGTATGCAGTTTAACCATTAAAACCAATGAGTTGCTCATTTTAAAGAGACCTGTCTTTCTTCTCTTTGGAATTGTTACTATTGCACTTCAATAAAACAAAAGTATTTCTTATCCAATTAATCGATAGAATACTCTATCCATCCATTCATTCTCCAACCCGCTTATCTGAACAGGGTCGCAGGGGGTCCGGAGCCTATCCCGGAAGCTACGGGCACGAGGCGGGGAACAACCCAGGATGGGGGGGCCAGCCCATCGCCGGGCACACTCACACACAGTCACTCTAGCAACACCAATCAGCCTCAGCATGTCTTTGGACTGTGGGGGAAACCGGAGTACCCGGAGGAAACCCCACAACGGCACAGGGAGAACATGCAAACCCCGGTCACAGAGGTGTGAGGCGACAGTGCTAACCACCGCACCACCACGCCCGATAGAATACTCAATTACTAAAATAATCGATAGCCGCAGCCCTAGATTATAATTACATTTTTTTTAATTACATAACGCCATTACATGTAACTCGTTACTCCCCAACACTGATAGTGATGCAACTAGAAACAGTATCTGTATTTGTTCTACAAATTTAAATTTGTTAATGCTCATAGTGTATTGAATTTGATTATAGGTATTTATACTGTACATTAACTCTAACATTAGTTATGGGTTTTAGCCCATTGAATTAAAAAGTATTATTTACAGCCAGCTACAAAAACCCAAATTTAATACTGAGTTCACAGAACTAGTGGAAAAGTAAAATAAGAATTTGGATACATGGTTAGTGTTTACAGTATCTGTGCTTGGTTAGGGGCAGATGATCAGTAAAGCTGCAGATATGTACAATATTTATTCTAGAGGAGAGAGCGAAGGCACAGAGCGCATGCAGTGTTACTTGACAGATCCTGAAATAAGACACAGAAATGATCCTCATAATTAAGCAGTTAACGTCACAAAAGGAAAAAATGAGTGCCACATCTCCTTATTGTCAATCTTACTCAGCAGCAGCTATTTAAAACTGAAGAGCTTGTGAGAGATTTATGCTTATGCCTTACACATAATTCCAAACAAACCAGGTAAAACATTTCATCTTCTGCCTAAAATTAAGGAAAATGAGATATAAGTGCTGCGTGTAGTATCTTATAAAGTAATTAGAATGTGCTCTCAAACTCACACTTAAATACATATTTTTCAGGAAATGATACAACATTGAAAAATAAACCCTTACATCCATCCAATTTCTGTAATCACTTATCCTATTCACAGTCGCAGGGAGTCCAGAGCCTGTCCCAGAGGCTACAGGCACAAGGCGGGGAACAACCCAGGATGGGGCACCAGGCCATTGCACACTCACACATGCACATGTAGGGGCTATTTGGTTAAAAAAACATTTCATTTAATTTCAGCATGTTTTTGGACTGAGTGGGAGCATCAAGAGTAACCAGAGGAAACCCCACAATGACACGGGGAGAGCATGCAAACCCCATATACATTGAGCCATAGCAGAGACTCGAACCCTGGTCCCAGAGGTGTGAGGCAAAAATACACTCCAGAAGTATAATTAATTCAAATGAATGTAATAAGGACAGACAATGGTTTGCCAGAATAAGCCTGAACACCAGTGACCACTGCTAAATTCCTCGACATTTTACACCTTATAAAATATTAGTTGTGTTCCCTCCTGTTTTACCCCCAACCAGACCTTAGGGCACATCCAGTATCCAGTTCATTAAAAGCTATATTTTCTGCTGTCTCAAGTGTCCCCATGGCACAAGTGAAAGGACTCTGTGGACTGGTAATGATAGTAACTAACTACTCATTTTCCTGATAGGTCAAATGCATCTGAGATAACAGACCTGCATGATGACAAATATCTTGTGACAGAATCTTTAATGTTTCGGTCACATTAGCATGCATACTTTATATATCTGATCCCTGCTCGTGTGAATAAATCCTCGTTATCCTCACCTTTTGGACTCCAGATCATGCTTCCCCGCTCCGCACCCGGCACCCAGCCTAACATTAGCGACACTTCACGTCAGAAAATCATTCTGGGGATCGTGGGCCATGTGTCTGCTCTTCTGGGTTAGTTGCGCTTGGATGAAGGTAATGCCACGTCACAGAAGAGAAATCGTAAAATCAAATCAAAATATCTGACTCATCCTTGCTGTTCTGTACAGAATAAAAAAAAAGCTTTTGATAAAAAATAAAGCACTCTGCTCTGATTAACACTATGTTATTACTTTAGGAGGTTGCCATTAAATGCACATCATTACCCAGGAGCTCAGAAGAGGGCACTTCACACACAGCAATCCTGTTATAATTACCCCTTGAGTAAAAACACTGCTCTCTGTGCTGTCCCAGAGTCGTTTGCCTGATCATCTCCCCAGCCTAATTTACATGATCCAGGGAAACATTGCCTTTGGAGAAAGGATTATGATCCGGACATCGTCCCCCCCACTCCCGCACCTGCCATGCAGCCTCAGTGTGCTGCGCCCTCTTCTCCTTGGCTAGCCCTGAAATTAACTGATAAGCTTGTGTTTATTGGGGACTCTGTTAAATGGATGTCACCACCTCCAGGTTAGAGGTGCAATGATTCATTTAGGCTCATTGTTATGAAGATTGAATTTTAAAGTATACACCTTGGATATTAATTTTACAGTAGAGTAACATTCCCTAAATAATTCATAAATACTTTGTCTTATATAAAGCACTACTGTTTGCATTGCATATTACAGCACAGTTATCTTACAATGGCATATAGATCACTTAAGGTTATGTATTACATATCTATTGAACAGCTTAAGTTGAGTAATAAGCATGTGATACCATACATAACCACGAAAGTGCATGTAGCCTAAGCCTGCTCAGCTTATGGGCATGATATAATCTGCAGAGCCTGTATCATGTAATGGAAGATTCTGTAGGCAGGGAGTGAAAGAATGGCTGTAGATCTGTTATGGCAATGGCAGCACACAACCAAACTGCACAGAGCTGGACGAACACAACAAATTGTCCCCCAGCATGTCATTACGTTGCTGCAATTACCAGGATTAGCTATTCATTCCGGAACCCATTGAGGTCCTGTTGTCTGGAATACGAACAAATCAATTTTGCTCTGGCTGTTTACCTTATTAAAATATCAATCTTCAGTAAACAGTCTAAAAGCCTATTCATACAGATGGACAAAAGAGCCCTGACATTTGGGGTTTGTGTTAAGTAATGAGGACGAATAGAAAAAAAAAATCAAGCCCCAAATGTCACCTACTGAAGAAAGTAAGGATGGCAGCTCTACTTTAGCTCAGCTTAGCTGTAATCCATGCATCCATGATTATGGTAATGACAAATTAAAAGTGCAAATTTCAGCATATAAAAAGAAATCACAGAACAGTTTAATTTAACTTCATTCTCTTTTAAAACATGGACTATGCAGCATGTTAATGAGCCCCTTTTCCTGGACTGAAATTAAAATTTCTGCTCGTTCTCCTTTCTTCAATGGCTTTTCAGTGAAGTTGCAACTTGTTTCAAAATAGCGGGATCAAAAGAACTTTGTACTACAGTGTCCTATTGCATGGTAGAGAGCATGTGTTGGCGAAACCTGTTTGGAGCTGTCCTAGCCTGAAGTTCAGATGGAGGCTTGCAGGCGTGAGATGAATTTTCAGCACAGGCTTTACTAAACACTTCTGCAGGAGCTTATTCTAAGAACTCCTTTTTTCATAAATTTGCCTTCAGTTTATCACCATACACATTACAGATATGCGGTGTCATTTGAACTGCCATATCACCTTTCAAGCTAAAGGTTTGTAAAAACATCGACCATTGTCCTTTGGCTTTCAAATGAGCTATTAGTCAAGGTTCCACATTATACAGAGCTAGAGGGCTCTGGGATTCAGCCCGGATGTGGCCTAAGATAACAGTACATTCCGCATTATTGGTGTAAAGGATGGGAATGACTGTAAGAAGAAAAATGTCCATACACTGACGTCACCAAAGTCTGAATAAAACAAGCCTTTTAAAAGTTTCATATTTGCTTTTCAGTGTATCATTATGAAGGTTTACCGGGGTAAAGAGTATCCATGACAATTGTCTGTGATTTGGGTAATATTACAATTTTCCATTTCTACTTCTCTATGACTACATGTGACTTAAAATATAAGATATTCATTATATTCTTCACTATGACCCATTCAATGGAGAATCCTTAAGGTGCATGCCCACCCAGGACTAAACGTTGGTACACTTCAGTTGCCATAGAACCTCACATGCTCAGAGCCAGGAACTTTTGCTCTTCCTGACAGCTGACCGTCCGCAGTCAGTGATCAGCTAAGTTTTTCTGTTACTTTCCAGTTCTCAGTCATGCAACCAGCCCCGCTGGGTAATAAAAGCTGACAAGTTGCCAGAGTCCATTTTAATTCAATGTGAGCAGCAGTCCAGTGTGAAAAGCATATGCCCAAGGTAGTCGCACAGTAATTAATATCAGTGACCAGTGAATTTGGTTAGCTCTTTTTTCATACATATAGAGGCAACTGCAACATTGACTGCTTCCTAAAGAAAACACCAGCGAGGACTCAGTTTTATTTCCTTGCGGACTGTAATGTGCATAAACTCTTTACTGCAGAAATAAGTGGTTGGTTTGTGTGAAAGAAAATCAGTCTGTCAGTCACTACTGTAAATATTTCTTTCTAGTCAGATATTATGTGTCATGGTAGGGCAAGGTGAGGGAAAAGGCAGAGGCGGAACTGTCGAAATATCCCTGTCGGGAGCTTTATTTCGCACAGAATCGGGGTAGGGCATCATGCAACATCAATGACAGAACTGAAACTTGAACTTGAAAGCCAAAGGACAATGGTCGATGTTTTTACAAACCTTTAGCTTGAAAGGTGATATGGCAGTTCATTAGGAATCTGTTGTTCCTGTCCATGTGCTGTAGATGCATTTAAATGATTCCTTCCACAGAGGGAAATGGTATTATTTTGATTACCTAAAACCTTCAATGGCATTGTTGGCATCTGTAGTTTAGTTTAAAATGTCAATAGATGGTTTTTTATGTTTTGATTTTATTGGGTGCTGCTGAATGTGGGATTTACAGTTTTATGTTCCTCTGACATATGCTATTGTTATAACTATGTTACAAAGTTAAAGGAAATAGGAAATAGCAATGCTACATACTGTTACCCTTGTTAAAAAGATTTACAGTACATGTTTTATATGTCACATTTTAAAGGAAGTGGGGTAATTAACTGGGGTGGCATGATGGCGCAGTGTTTAGCACTGTTGTCTTACACCTCTGGGACTGGAGTTTGAATCCCTCCTTGGTTGTATTAGTGTTGAGTTTGCATGTTCTCCTCATATTGTCGTGGGGTTTCTTCTGGGTACTCCAGTTTTCCCCTACGGTCCAAAAACATGCTGAGGCTAATTGTAGTTGCTAGATTGCCCCTACTGCCAGCCAGCCAAGAGGCAATTCTTGGTAGCGAAAGCCAATCACGTGCAGTCCTGCTACCAAGATTGATGGTAGCGGCATCCAATCACGTGTGCTTCTGCTACCACGATTCAGGCTCAACTGACGGTGGCGGCAGCCAATCGAGTATCCTTCTGCTACCAAGATTCAGGCAATTCTTGATTGCGACAGCCAATCACGTGCAAGATTCAGGAAAAGGACCGCCTCAAATGCCCGCCCATCCTGCTGCCAAGACCTGACCGATTTCAGTGTCCTGTCTTAAAGACTAATCAGAAGTAAATTATTCTTTTATGAACTATTTCACCAAAGACGGAAAAGTTTAGTGACATCCTTGTCGTTTTCACTCAAGACTGTCGGTGGTCGAGGCAAGATTCAATACCAGGTCTTACACGATGCGACCTACCAAGCTTTCGCATTTCTTGGTATCACAACCTCAACACATGCATGCTGTCCTTTGCGCCAGATCTGGCTTGAATGTATAACTTAATCTGCATTGCTTCAGCCATACTGTAAAAGTCACTTTGCATAAATGGATCAGCTAAGCAATACATTAATAATTAATAGTAATTAATAATGTAGTGTTCATCCAAGTACCTCAAAATCCCAATCAGAGTCCCAAAGAGAGTTTTCAGGAGAGGGTCCTGGCAGAGATAATTCTCCTAAATTCTTTCCTGTAATGTTGCCTTTGTAGCTAAAATTAGTCCTATTATGCAAGAACTCTATATAAAATATGATTGTGTTCCACCGATTCATAGACAACTAGAATAAATTTAAGCATAACCTGATGCAATCCGAGGCTGTGGTCTCACATAAGCTACAAGAATCTTGACTTGCAGAGTTTATATGTTAAATTAAGCTCAAGAAGTTATCTACAGTGTGAAAGTATCCCATAATTTAAAATGGCACAGATGAACTGTCAGTCTTGAAGCACGTTAATTGCTACATTGAATCCCGTCTTCACTGTGCCTGAGCATTCGGCCAAGGCTCATGCTGCTGGGGCCAAAGATGAATGCTGCTGAGGGCCATGATCCAACAGGGACTGAAATCCATTAGATGCTGGTGCCAACGGTGCTTTTGTTTTATGCTCTGAAAAGTCACAAACTGAAAGCTGAGCAGAAGTCCCTACAGACACCTAGCTGTGATCAGTGATTAGATGATGGT
This sequence comes from Petrocephalus schoutedeni, assembly GCA_026780765.1. NCBI lineage: Eukaryota > Metazoa > Chordata > Actinopteri > Osteoglossiformes > Mormyridae > Petrocephalus > Petrocephalus schoutedeni. The sequence continues at coordinate 18,175,051 of JAODKL010000040.1, read as the reverse complement.
GAGGACACCAGCTGAGATGCTGCCTTTTTTTGTTTGTGATACTAATTCCTGCATGTCACATTTATCCAGTTAGCTTCCCAGAATCTAATGAATCTAATTATAATTTTTCCACTATTGACCCTCAACACATTCCTTCCACCAATTAATATATATTAATTTCTTTAGATATTTTTACCAAAATTGTAGGTGAAAAGAAATAATATTTGGTATTATGGTGGATGTCTCTTAATTTTAACATTTCCTAAACAAGTATTTTCTTATTTCGACTGAGTCATCTTTAGTAACCATTTTTCTATCACTTAAATCGCAATTTTTACCAGACAGATAACAGCTGCTGCATGTTTGGATGTACACTACAGTACATAAACCATGTAATAGAGTAACACACTGCAAGCTTTACTACAGCTTGTAGTCAAGTTATTTACATGAACTAAATAAACACTGGATTTAAAAAGTTGTCATAAATAAGGATAGTTTTATTAACAATTAAAGAATGAGATAATCTTTAAAGAATTAAAGAATGAGTTAATCTTTTTTTCCTGAGTTCTTTTTTTTTTTTTTTTTTTTTATCTGTCAGAGTTTTGTTGACCTTTCTCTCCAGTCCAGAAGCACAGTGGTGTGAGAGCACTTTGTCCTAGAAGCTTGTGCGCAGAAACACCAGATGCAGCCTGCAGCTGTCAGACACTTATAATAATCTCAGCCAAAGCTCCGGACCTGAAGTACAGAGGCAAAGAGGCTTCTTTGCAGGTGGCTCTCCACATGAGGGTCATGCAAATCGGAACTCCACGCCTCTCTCCCAACTAATTTACTGCTTCCATCATTGTGCCATTTTTGACATTTTAAGGGAAATTTTAACTTATACAGGAAGATTATGGCCTCTGTACATTATTGCAGTTATACAAAAAAGTATAATTAACTCAGGTAAAATACAAGTTCAATCTAGAGACAAAGATTTTGATTTTGCTGGCTCTGTTCTGCTAGGCATAATGCTGTAAAAATCTCTGCTGAAAATGATACTAGAAGAGATACCTCCCACATCTGTAACATATTTATCAGGATTTTAGGGTTAGAATTTTTCTCCTATATTATTTATGCATAAGCTTTGTTGTTCTGTATTTTTCATTTGTGCAGGATCCATCTAGTCTGATTTTGTGTGATAAAGAGCAGCCCAGAGATCTTTGGCAGTCTACCAGATCTTAAGGTTCCTATATGTTGATATCAACCAGTGAGGTAGAGAAACATAGGTTATCTATGATTGCCATTATTATTCAACAGGAGAATATCTGGCAGCTCCAACTGCCCCCCCCGCACCCCCCCCCCCCCCCAAACAAAGCCATATATCCATTGTTGTGTTCCTCTAGCCCTGCCACTTTCATGAAGGAGAAGGAACACACCAATGTGCAAAGATACTCAGCTTTGCATTTTGATCGGTGCGATGGTATCTGCAAATACAGCATTAAACAAAGGAGTCTAATACTGTCATGTGAAAAGAACTTTCAGTACTATGGTTTACGTAACAGGACATAAAAAAATCATCTGATCCTTACTAGGTCCTAAAACTATTTAAATCTAACCTCAAAACAAGCCCAAATCATCACCCCTGAAATTTAGCTCCATTTCTCTGAGTCTGACCTTGGGGTGAATTTGCTGGCACGTCTACTGTAGGCATGACTGGCAACTGTCATGAATGTTTTCCACTTGTGAATAATCGTTCTCCTTACCACGGACTTCAGAATGGCCTTATAACCCTTCTCAGACTGATGGGCAGAAACACTTGCTTCCCTGAGATCACTGCTGTTGGCTTGCAGAAACGGGAACTCTCCAGACCAGAAAACTGCCAAAATTTCTGCTTTTATAGAGGTGGCCAGTCTCGCTGATGATCAATTAAACAAGTGCATTTGATTAGCAGCACCTGGATGCTACTTACCCTCTTGATTCCTATGAAAGCACTAAGGGTAATTTTTCACACACTGCTTCTGCATTTTAGCCTAGGTTTTTTTTCTTTTTTTTTAAAGAAATAATGACATGGTGCAATATGTCTAGTGTTGTTGTTCATTTGGGGTTGTATTTACCTAACTTTAAGACCTGCTAGGGTCTAGCTGATTTTTTATTATGTCCTGAGACGTAAAACCCTTCGCTCGCTGTCAGAGAAAAAGAAGTGTTGTGGCTGAGTACCGTCAGACAGGCAGAGTGCAGTAAGCGCTCGGCAGACCACCTCGGACAAGCCTCCAGTTTCATCAGGACCAGGGCAGTGACTTAGCTGTTGCTTCATCCCAGGTGTGGTGACCTGAGGCAGACAGTCCAGTATCTGGGAAACTTTACTACACCCTGAGCAGACAGCCAAGTGCCTCTGAAGTCCCTGTCAGCACAGCAGCGACACGTGCAGAGAATGGCAACATGCGCAGAGAAGAGCCATACGGCTACGGAGAATTTCATTGGCAAACTCCTTCAACAAGGTAAACTGCCTAACATTTTTTATAGTATTTTTATGATAATGGCTACCTCTGCTGCTTTAGCTGGTAGCTTCCTTCTTATACTCCTTTAAAATTTTTCATATTTCATATTCCTAGTGAATTATCCACATTCACTGGCCCTCATTTATCAGAACAAGCGTAGATTTGGGTGCAAGAAATCACATGTGTGATTTATGAAACAGGGTATACCTGGCCAATTCCGGCGTACGCACATCCCTGCATTGATAAATCCAGCAGCTGGAAACAAGCGCAATTCACGTGCCGCGCCCCTATTTATTCATGGTTTACGTGGCCATGCATACAGAATTTGTGACACAGAAGAATGGCAGAAAAGAGAAATTTCACTCAACTGGAATTCAACATCATTACAGCCAAGATGATGTTTGACTGCAGAACGCAATCATGCATGGGGCACCGCAGCGTATTACACTGACTGTACGTGCTGGTTGACATGATCCTGTGCTGCTTAACGTTCCCATAATATTGAGGCTACTGCAATCAAAGCCATAGCAGGGATTTTTCACATACGGAGGTAAATAATGGTCACCCAGTGGCACTGGCGTGCACAGATAGAGACGAGGTGGTGCTGAAGCACTTGCCCTTTTGCCCTCAGTCCAAAAAAGTGCCCT
>JAODKL010000040.1:18157259-18171848 GCA_026780765.1 Petrocephalus schoutedeni | reverse complement strand
TTTTCCACATATGCAAAAAGTGCCCTTTTTTCCCCCTGGAGCACTTGCCCCCCAAAATGTCTGTGCACGCCACTGCCCAGTGGCGTTTATGGATAATTATCGGACCATGGACGAAACTTTATGAAAAATACTGAAGACACAATCTCGCTGTCCTCAATGGTAATCTAATCCAATCCAGTTTTACTTTTAAAGCATCTTCTGCAACCACATTGGGCTAAGGTACTGTACAGAGGAATGAAAGACAACAGCTCTCACATGGCATAAAATACACTTAAAATACAAATGAAGTAAATAACAAACATAAGACAAATACGACCGCCATAAGAATAAAATAAAATGAATAAAACGAAAAAATAAGTAAGATCAAATAAAAGTGAAATAGAATAACAAAATATGATAAAATAACGGTAGCCACAGGCATGACTGCAGTAATATACCTTTGCATATCGAACGTTAATAAATACTGCAGTCTGTAATATTACAATTACATGGATCGATAAAGAAAATTCATTAATCAAATATAACCCGCAATAAACATTTCACCTGGAAGCTTGATAATTATCTGCTTAACATCATTTTAGTGCAGCTCTGTTGTAATAATTCTCCGACACGGCTTGATCTACTCTGCTGCAGCATGAGGGTGCACTGACAGAAAACTGCGTACACCATCTGAGAGCTGGCGTAGGATTTGAGCGTATCCTACGTTCACGTCCAAATTGATAAATTTGCATTGAAATGACCATACACCAATTTTTCTGCCATGCTTGATAAATGAGGGCCAGTGTGTTCTTATGTTTTTGATTTCCTACATTTCTGCTGTACTGCTCCCTTCTTTACTGCTTGTTTGACCCTGAAGCTACAGTACACTGATTTTGTTAGTTAACTTTGTTACATGTTTGCAGTGAAAATTTCTCTCTTCCCTTAAAGTTACTCTATAGCAAGTGATTCAAGGTCAACAATTTGAACCAAGTGATATTCACATTATTTTAAATAACAAGAACCCCCACACCCCAGATTTCTACTCCATACCCCTCCAAATCAAACAATAGTGTGAATTCCTTTTACACCAGGTGGTGAGGTGAATCAGTATCCCTTAATTTCCTTTGTGTGAGTATCAGCCCAATAATGCACTGTCATCAGGTTTGTGGTGTCTCCTGGCAATAAGCTCACCATCACCCTGCACTGGATAAGTGGTTATGGAAGACGAATATACGTATAGTTTTAACTGCCCAGAGACAACATGACCAGCCAAGTACTTATATAGCTCTCCTATCGAGTTTCAAATTCTCAGTGATTTTATTGAGTCTCAAACCAACACATTATTGAAGTCTGACATTATATTGACAGTAGTGGTAATTAGTCATGACGATAATTTTTTCTTGTTTTTACTTTGTCATGTAGGAAGAAGCACTGAACTCAGACAGTAATTGTTCTCTTCATGCAACAAGAGCATCACATGGTTTGCAACAGCTTAAATGTTGGCCATTGCTTTGCCATTAGGCATCACCATTGGCACTATCATTTGTGGAAACAGCATGTGGCATTAAAAGCTACATGATTGGCTGTGGCCTCTCATCACCTGCTGTCAGTCTGTCCAGGCTGCACACTATCTCTAATGGATGGGTAGGTCAGATTTAAGATCTGTCTGCATTCTGCATTTGACAAAGAAAGACCAGCACTCAAATGCATTCATAACATATACAGTCGCCCCTTCACATTCATGAATTTGACATTCGGGTTTGGTGATTCACGAGTTGGCCGTGAACAGCATGGAAATATTTTTGGAGCTTGGCGAAAGTTTGCAGAAACTCAGAGACGATGTCGAAAATATATAAACAATAGTGAAAATGATTTGGATCACAAAACCTCATAATACATAAAGGTTAAAGTTATTTAGTATTTGACAATGTATGTGCAGACTACATTTTTAATATTAAAAGTTATTTGTTGGCTTAGGTGTGGCTGTACATTGTTTTGACAAACAGCCATGTTCACGTGTTAGTGTTCCCTCGCAGTAACTATTAAACTTTTCTGTACCATTCATTTTGCAGATTTAATATTGGTCTAGGTATTATTTGCATATTTTTTTTTCGTACGGGTCTTCTGCCCCTAACTCATATGAATGTAAAGGGGTGTCTATAATGACATTTTTTATTCCATGTTTATATAAGATTTTCTAAAAATGAGTAAAGGGCATATGCCATATAACAAGTTCCTCCTGGGGTTTACATGCTTCACTACTGGAAACCCTTTAATTTTCTGGATACAAATGAGCCAGTCATTCTCTGCCATCCACCTTCATGGGCCAAAAAACTGGCAACAAAACTGCCTTCAGCTCATTCTGCAGAAAACATTACTGAAACGCTGACAAGGAACAGCATAGCAAAAGCTGTAATCCTTTGGGGGCCAACAGCTAAATTCATGCCAGCAATATTAATTTGAAATGTTTTTTTTTCTTGCACAGTATTGTAAAACCAAATTCTAATCTGTTCACTTGTTCGTCCATTCTAAACCTTTGTGAACTTGCTGTGCTTCAGAGGAAACGAATCGTGGTGGCACAGGGATAGAAGTTAAAAAATGGGGCCTCTGCTTTGGGGTTTGACCAGGGAGATGGGAAGAAACACAAACTAGCATGGGGTAAATGAGAGAAATAATTACTCAGAGGTACATTTGGGAAAGGCCTTATTAGACTTTGCAATGGTAAATTCCATCCATCCATGTTCCGTACCTACTTGTCCTATGCAGGGCAGCAGTGATCCAGAGCCTATCCTGGAATCAACAGGCGCAAGGCAGGGAATAAATCACTGCAGCATACGCACACCTATAGACAGTGTGGCATAGAGCCAGAACGGAGACCTGAACCCTGCTCCACTGTACCACCATGCCCCCCATGTAAATTTAATAAATCAGTTACATTTGATAATATCATCATACATATCACTATTTATTATTTTACCAGGGTTTTTAGCAGACACAAAAATATTTTGGCAGAAAGCATCCTGACATCTCTCCCTTCTCTGCCTCAGCTTCCAAGATTATCAATAGCATGGAGATAGGTGCCACCTTACAGTGACTAACGCCAGCGAGTCTTTTGTTGTGTGTTGCGCTCTGATTCATTTGTCAGACCATCTTTCAAAACAAGCTGAAGATGGCCTCTAAAAACTGCCGGTCTCAGAAGCATGGCTGATCCTGGGCCTAACAGAAAACATGGGAGGGAAAAAAATAAAAGCTAAAATTCAAAACATCAAGGGACGTCTTGAGGTACAGGTGATGAATTGAATTTCAGGCTGGGAGATTGATGCTCACTCTATGGAAAACCGTGAAGATACCACTGTATGTCAAATTTGCTGAGGGAGACGGCCAAATTAGGGTTCTGTGTCAGCCTGTGACCTACCTGCTTAACTAACGGGTCAGTAGTCATTTGAAAATATACATCCATAGTGCTTTTAGCCACGAAAACAATCTTTGTCCTCATAATGAAGTGAAGCCGCTTTGGCAATCTCTGTTACGCTGTGCAGCTGTTAAATGCCAGCCCTTGGGCATTTAATCGGAAACAGGAGTTTTCACAGCAAGAGTATAACTTCAATTTAGAAGTAAAAGGAGATATCCTGGATAGACTTGTCTTTTCACTATTTTTAATGCTTGCTTTGGATGATGTACATTTCTCTGTCACCTGAAAAGCATAACAGGTATCGTGTGAGCTGTTTTGTGTATAAACAATATATACTGCATATAAACAATAATTATGTCTAACTAAAGGAAATCCAATTTATGAATGTAAAAAAACTGCACTTTTTCGATGTCGTTAATGAATATACTTATGTAGCATTCACTGTTGGTATGTGAAGCCCTAGAATAAGCATGCCTATTTAAGCGAATAGTTCATTATAATTGTGAATTCAAGCCTGATGTTCTAGTCAGTGAGGAGAAAATCTGATGCGTGTTTGAGGAGGTTCAAAAATGTTGTCACCATAAGATTATGCTATTCAAACCGAAGGGCTTGAGGAACTGAACCATTTCTGAGTCTGAAGACCGCACTGATCATGACAATGGAAAAGGTTATGGCATTTGCAAAGACTTCACCAGCGATTCACCAGTCAGCTGTCTGGCAGAGAGGCCTTGCTACACCATCATTCCTGACAAAAGTCAGAATCAATGTCATCAATAAAAAGATGTTCTTTTTGTTTTTTTTTAGCAGATTTTTATAGTTTATCATTGAGTCACAGGATATAGATATGTGTTTATATGTATATGACAAATGTCACGTGATATAGATGGCCAATCGTGCCACAGTGCCCCTGCTGGCTTCTTCTGTCCGCTTCCACTCTTCATACAGTAGGTCCACCTCTGAAAAGCTGATGATAAGCTCATGGGTTCTTACATCACTTCCTATAGCCAGGAAACTGGTGGTTCTCATTCCTACACAGTAGGAATGGACCGGAAAATGGTTCACCCTGTCTCCATCACTTCTGTATTCACCTCCTACTAGCACATGGAAAGTTTCAGCAGCTTTAGTATTGATCTTCCCAGAGCAATACCTGATACCAAAATTATACCTGGCTCGAGAGCAACTTGGCATGCTTCTCTGTTCACAAGTCTGCAACTAAGGAAGGGAGTTCTCTCATGACTGTGAATTGAGAACCTAGAAAATGCAGATAACATGTAGACAATCCCAGATACAGTAACTATTTCCACTCCATCCTGTGCGTCGGCCAGTCAATCCTCTAAACCAGGGTAGGGCAGAAAGTTCTGTTGTGTATGTGGGTTTTCGCTGCAACTTCCTAATTTGGTTACCCATTATAGGACTGATTGGCCAAAGAGTCCTCACACCTGGGTTTGAACAGCTGACCTAAAGGTTATCCCGAAAACCTGCAAACACATCGGCCCATTGAGGATAAGATTGATAATCTTGTTGGAGTATGATGTCATTGTCTTTGTATCACTTGGAAGATCATCAACTTACTATTAGTAATTTAAGGTGTAAAAATAGTAAGAGGCTTTGGGCAACATGGCATCATGAAATGGATTTGTTGGCATTTCTGCATCTACCTTGCCACACAGAACCTGAAACTCCCACTCTTCTTGCAAGCTATCACAGCTGGAAGATCCAATGGACTACAGGTCATCTTGATGACCTCAACCTCTAGCAACTCTTTAATAGACAGTGTACATCTTGATAATGTTGGGAGGAGGACTGCATAAGAATATGTCATCAGTTGCTAGGATACACAGAAAAATAGGCTGAGCACGTACACCGCTTGTTTACCCGTGTCTCTGTTAGCTCACTACCAGTCAGATCCACTGGGAGTTTTGAGGCATTTCAACTACTGTAGGACCACCTGTTGCAAAAGACACCTTTTACTCTTCTATTGACAAATGTATAGCAACAGCAAATACTTGTCCCAGCTTCTGAAAGCAGTTTACATCATGGATAATAGGTTTAGTACCTGAATAGTAATTGTGTTTGTGTATTTATTATTAGAGGAAATAAAATTTAGGTTACCATACAACATTGTTTTGTCTCGCTATGCTTTCCTCTGGCTAAAATCACCAGGGCCTATATAAACAGAATACTGCCAGCACCATTATGTAGCACACACTCAAGCCTAAGCAAATAAAGCAGGCCTAGGCACCAGCTCAAGCCTCAGTGCTGCTTGATTAGACCACTCTGGTTAACATTTAAAATTACTTTTATTGTGAAGCAGAAGTGGCTTTAATCATTATCAAGTGCTTTGAGGGGGCAATCAGGGACTATATCTGCACCACCTTTCCTGATTCTCTGGACCCTTTGCACTTTGCTAATCTCACCCGTAGGTCTATGGACAAAGCCCTTTCTTTTGCCTTATGTAAGGTGCTGGCCCATCTAGAGGCAATGGAGGGCAATTATGTAAGAAATTTGATTACAGCCCAGCATTTAATATTATTGTGCCCTCCCTTCCATCCTTATTTCCACAAAAGAAGACTGGAAGAAGCTTCGGCGGGACATGCAGGTCATGCCAAAAGGTCACAAGCATTGTGCTGCCTAATCTATTGGACATGCACTGCCAGAGCACATAGCGGAGGCCAACCTCCCAGGCCCCCAAAAAAACAAAGAGGACACTTGGCTACATCATCACTGCAGCCACAACCAAATGCCTGAGGGGAAACGCCTGCATCCAAAGGCTACTCAGCCCCACCCCACCATGCAGGATTCACTGATGCACATCCAGCATGTCTCACTTGCTCTGTTTAGCATGCCGCTTTAGTAAAATTTAGTGGTTTGCGGTATTCTGTGTGTTTATCTGCTGTGGATTTATTCTGATTGCTGCATCTTGTTCCATTTTTATGGTTTGTTTGTGAGTGATATTCGGCGACAAAGGCTTGCACTGCCCCCGTACCTCGTGCGCAGTTTGTACATGACGGTAAAAGTACTCCCTCTGGTTTCTCTAAATCTGAATGTGGAACACGAGACACCAATTGGCAGCTGAAGAGTCCACCGCACTTAAACGCCAGAATCTTAGCCATTACTTCCCTCCACGGTAGTACAATAACACTGGGGAAATGTTTCCAATAATGTTCCCTCCCTCAGTTTTGTTACTCACAAACAGCATGGTATGGGAGTGGATATCCCAGGCACACAATCCCAGAAAATCTACCAGAATTCACCCACAACTACAATAAGGATGCATTTTACACTGCGGGCACCTAAACACGGGTTTACGGGCTGGCACTCTTACCATTTCTGTAAAGGTCCATCTCATTTATTAAACACTGATGTGTAGGTCTCCCAAGCTTTGTGGAAAAAATTGTATTATATAAACAACTAACAAAGAAGTCCATGCAGTGGCTTTCACTTTTACATATTTATTTATTTATGTTATTAAGGCAATTTTCAGGTTTTGACTGTTACGTGTAGTGAGGTACGGGCGAACAGGAAAGACTTCAAGACCAGGACGTTCAGGGAAACGCAGGTAACTTTAATGACTGGACTGGGGAAACAGACTTGAACGCGGACTAATATACAACACTAATGATCATATAACGAGACAGGGCTGGGGCAGACACTAGGATTCACACGAGGGCAGCGAGGGGCGTGGCACACAGGAGGACCGGACGGGAGGCCGTGACATTGACAATGCAGAAGTATTTATATGCTTGACTCTTCCATCAATCCAGCTGCCAGTCGCTTATTCGGGACACCTTAAGCCTACCCCAATATAACCAAGAAAACAATGATATTGTTTTAAATATGATAATATTTTTGTTATAAGCTGGAGGTCAAGGGCAGGAGAAAGGACAGCGCTTGAAGGACTGAATGAAATGCAAGGCATGATTACCATCCATGCTGAAGTTGTGCTGCAGTATTGATTTCCATCATGAGTCAAAGAGGACGTAAGCCAGTCCACTCACGCTCACTGCCAAAGGTTGTTGCTGCAAATTGATCATCTCCATTAACACATCGCCTAAGGTGTGATGGAGTGCTATTAGATCTGAGTGATGACACCAACATATGAGGATAGCACGATAGAATGTCTTAAAAACTTTGCAAACATTCACAAATTGAGCGTGTATGCCCTCTTTTTATCCCTCCTTCTTGGTCATTCATCTTTGGAGGCTGAATCCCTTAAGGTCAAAGAGTTCTATTAAAACTTCCGTTATGTGATACGTGACAATCCTTTATGACAGAATTTGTGTAGGACAGATATTGGACATGTTGTGTTGTGTATACTTTCCATGCCAGAAGATTAAATTACCAACCGACAGTTTATTTCTAATAGCAGCATTTAAATAGTGCGTTTTATATCCATCACGGTTGCTGTTTTATGACACGCAGTGATTTTCTCACCTTCCATCAGCTTGCTGACACCATTTATCCCAGCTGGAGCTGCCAGCCAACATATGTTTTTACTTGCCTTGCCCATGGTGGAAAGAGCAGTCCGCAGATCCTGGCAGATACATTACACGGACGGCTCAGTTGCATCCATTTCACATGTCTATGTGCTGCAACCCTGTACTGGATAAAAGGTCAGAGTGTGGACAGATGGATAGATATTTACAAGTGGTGTTTACACGGGATCGCTAGTCAAACGGAGTTGCCATCAGGATTAAGTTTTATTAGAATGTAGACGCAGAGCCAGGAAAAACAACAATCCTCATAAATAGAACAATGCAAATTTTTTTCTGACAGCATGTTCTGTCTGTGCAAACTGCAGTCCCATGTGTTTCTTGTGACCTTCAATGGTTTATTTGAGGTTGAACAGTTGTTGATTTTTTGCAATTCGCGCAGGATTGATCGGTTGTAGGATATTGATTGTGATTTACAAAGCACACTACATGTCTGCTCAAGAGCAACCACCTTCCAAATTATCATAACATGGCTCATGCTATTGCAGTCCACTGGAGATGTATAGCCTGGAGTGAAAGGACCCAGCACTGTGTGGTACGCTGCTACGCCTCCCCTGACCACTTGGGGCTTCACTTGTTCTTTAGTGCTGCGAAATCTAGTGCCTTCCCTTCCATCCTTATTTCCACACTGAGAGCCAGTAGTGGTACTGCACAAAAGAAGGTCATGCAGGTCATGCCAAAAGGTCACAAGTTGTCTAGTGCCTTCCCCCCCACACGGCCATATTCTCAAGGGCTCAGCCAGCTAAGGTGTCCAGCAAGATCAGAGGCTAATTCCCACAGCCCTCACTGCTTTGCTCGCGATCATTAGTCAGCTCTGACCGGTAGCTCCGTCCTTGTGGAGCTTACCTGTCATTTTTCCATTGGGGTGGAGGGATTCAATGTGCCAGCATTTCTCGGTCGACTGCTGGCTCCAAATTGATCTGATACAGTATGTGAATTTAAAAACAGTGCATTTTGAAGTTCTACATACGGTAAACATGTATTCTGTCACTGCAGTTTTTGCAAGATGACAGAACACTTCTGCTGTGACCTAACTTTCCTTACATTTCTTGAACTCAGACTGAGGCTGAACACAGCTTGAGTTAAAGTAAGGTAGTAAGAAAAAAGACGACAATGGGCTGTGAGGAAGGGTCTAAAGATAAGACCTGTGCTGTTTTTCTCTGATCTGCAGGCAACAGCTGGATTTTCCATATCATTTCAACATCATCCCATATCTAGGGCAAACCTGACACACTTTTATGGATAGCATGAGGACCATACAAAGTTGCCAGCTGAACTGAAGACTTGGGAAGAGGAGCGAGGGACTGGGATCATGCATGATGGAGGTCTGCTACGTTGCCTGCAGATGTTAGCTTGATAGTTTTTCCTTTTCACATTGGTTTAGTCCCGATACTGTCCACACTCCAAAGACATGTGTTTTAGGTGTCCTGGTGTCTCTACTGTATATTGCCCTCAATGTATAGTTGAATGTGTTTGTCTGAATGTACCCTACAACAGACTAACATCGAGGGTGTGTGCCATGTACTTCCTGGGATGGGCTGGAGGGTCAACATGAACCATCACTGGACAAATGGTCTTATGGAAATTTTTTCTTCAGGTCTTGTTCTCTGGCACCTCCTTCAAGCAATGACTCATACAGTACACTGCATGAGGCAATGAACTAGAAGGAATAAGATCATAACTGAGTCCCTGTCGTAGTCTTTCACCTCAGCAGTCTGTGTAGAATGTCCATCCCATAAAGAAGGGCAATAAAGAGAAACAATCTAAGCACGTTGCCGTCGTCACAATTATAATTTCATGTTTTATGCAAAGAGGGAAGAAAGTATTGTTTTTCAAGGTTTTTATTTCTCTTTTTGGACTAGTAGTTTTTTCATCATCTTAAGATGAATCCCAGAAGTGCGCCAAAAATGCATTATTGCATGTTAAAGCACTTTCCATCTTTGAAAAAGAACTATAGGGTAGCATGCTCCCAGATCGCCACTAAAGGCACTTCTCAGCAGTGGGACCTGGCAGCTAAAAGATTTTAGTATTGCTTAAGAAATTGGGAAGGACATATTATTCTCAAACGCCATGTTGTCACTGCTTGAGGCTTTGGTAAAGATAGTAGTAGATGTCCGCTCAGAATACATTCATTATATATGTCTATGCCATTTGAGAATATGGAGTAAACATGGAGTACGTATGGACTCAAGCAGGAAAATGCATTACTGGCTGTTAATTATTTTGACAGGCTTCAGACACTGTGAATGTTCTTCCCCTCAACATAGACAGAGATTAACAGTAGCGATTAAAAGATATCAGGAGGAAACTGTATTCTTACTGTAATTCCACATTATCACATTTAAGCAAACAGCTGCTATCTTTTGGTATGATACCCATCAAGATATCCTTGTCACTCAGAGGTAAAGGGGTTGCTTTCAGAAGACCTGACCTGCATTCACCAAGCTGGAAATGTTATTTGAATGCATTATATTCATTACTTTCATTTTTCAGTTCCAGGTCTTGTCACTTTTCATCAACACTGATTTATTAGTTAGAACAAAATGATTCTGGCATCTGTGGAACTAAAAACTAAAATTAGAATATGAGTTGATTACTTTCTACTTTATTGCAGGGATTGTCACTGAAATGGAAATAAAGGTGGCTGAAACCATAGGTCTGACAGAAAATAATGTTTTAAAATGCTTGTGGCGTACCTGTGCATGCTGCTACAAGTATTAGGATCATGTAAGTGATGCTTTAGGTGTTTGTGTACTTTAAGATAATACATTTGATCAAGCAGGTGAATGGGGATATTGCTAAACAAGCTAGGCATAGCTGGTTCTCAACAAACTGTATAATATTTAGGAAACTGTGTACCAATGGAGTGCAAGGATCAAAATTTTAGCAAGTACTTTAATGGGACAAATGTAGTGTTAGAATGAACATTTCTGAATAAAATGAAGTTGCAGAATTTAATTAATGGAAGGCAATTATACTATGTTGGCTAACAAGGTCAGGTGATATTATTTTCCATTAAAAGATTTAATTAAACATATAATAACACCAAGGTCATGAAATCCCTTTTTTATTGGTATAAACGCTGAGTTATAAAAACAAATAACAAATTACCTTTCTGTAGTACAATGCCATTCTTCAAAACTATTCTACTCCTTCAAGATATTAAAGAATAATTTTCCCTTTCTAGAACCTCTGGGTACTTAAAAGATTCCACCATTTTCCTTGCATGCTCCAATTTAATATGCTTAATATTACTGTCTAAGAAAATACTTACACTCATGCCTCATACTGGAGGAAAAAAAAACACTGTTAGCTGTGCTACAATTTAAAAAATACATGAGCCATAAACATGCATGGAAATTGTGCTTTATCTTTAAATGATAACTGGCAATTTTAAGACTTAAATAAAGCTTATGTTTTTATGGATTATGCTCATATTTTAAGTATACACTTACAGCAAATAATTATGCATAGAAATGCATAGCAAGCTGCTTCACCTTGGGCTTTAATGCCTTTTTAAATGTAAAACTAACCTGTAGGAAATGTTAGCACAGTGCTGCAATCCACATTTAAAGTATTTGTAAGATCTGCAGCTGTAGAAAGCTGCTATGTGATTCTGCTTATCAATACATCATAATAAGTCTCTTTTTTTCTTTTTTGCAAAGTTTTTTCTTTAACAAAAAGTTTTTATTTGAAGTATATGTAAATGGAAATGAACATCAAATGGTTTGTATTTACCCAATGACCCCGTACCTGCACAAGGAGCCGGATGATAGTGGATAGATAGTATGTTTTTATTTAGGGCTGAACTGTTGGAATCACAACCTTTTTAGTATGAAAGTGGAAAATAATTATAGTGGTTCTCAAACAAGAACGAACACCATCGTTACCAGGTACGGGGAATGATAGTTTTTCAATTTTAATTAATCTCAAGCTCTCCATGTGGGACACACATGGCATAGACGACTACTTGAGAATAATAGTTTATTCAGCCATGCAGAATGCCATGCCAGTGGTGTTCCTATGGTTACCCAGTGTTCTAAGAATAAATCTATATCCAGTTTTCAAAATAATCAAAGGGGCTCATTCAGTTAGGGAGCAAAATTTTGCATACTGCTATGACCAGCCTCTTTCATTTAAGCCAGTATGTGTATTGGTGTATGTGTATTTTTCAGTTGTTAACATCCCTGATTCATGTCCTGTTTCCGACCTAAGGGAGAGATGTTCACAGCACACACAACATGAAGTTGTATTGTCATTTGAACTGCATCCTACAGATATGAAAAGGTGGGTGGCACAGCTCGTGCCTTTCAGAAAACCATTGTGTCAGAATATTGCCAGTGGGATTTCTGCTTTAATCTATAGCGCTTTCTCTGTGCCTCTCCCAGCTAAAAGCGGTCTTTACAGCTAGGTGCAAAAACACACACCCATCTCCCCAAATCTGGGCAGAACAGTTCCTTATGACTATCTCATATTTCCTTTGAGAGACCAGGTAAAGTAAAATTAAGCAAAGGTTCACTTAACATGAGAACGTAGTGGCGATGAATCCTGGTGCAATCCTTAAAAAACGAAAAGAAGAGAAGCTGGCTTAAATTTTACCTTATCTTTAGTGTTTCCACATAAAAAAAGCCTTCCATGGCGTTTTGTGTCAACAATGAGTAATCTTATTTCACAAGTAGACATTTCATTATCAAAGTACAGCTGCCCTGTTCCACACCCTGGTGTCAGAATAAATCAGAATTGCACAGATGGATTTTATTGTATGTTTCATGAAGTGCAATTCCTGAACCAATCTTGGTTTTCGAATTATGATTCCTAACCTATTACTGTCCATTCCATCCAAGACTGCTATATTTTGCTGCAAAATACATATATACATCCTCTGTCTAGCTTGAGAAAGATGTCATAAATGAATCTGAAATCAGTCAAAATGACATCAGTATAAACCAGAATGCATTATTACGTCATAGCACATAAAAAACATAAGCATACGCGTTGACTGGTGATAGATGTAAAAAATTCAGTTCTTACACCTGAAATTAAATGAGCTGATTGCACACTACACACCAGTGTCTTTGGAGGTTTTCCTTCTTAGTTAATTCCTATTTAATGTACTATGTATACTCAGCAGCCAGCTTACGACATACAACTGCTCATTAAAACGAACAGCCTGCTCCTCCAAACAGCACAGCTATCATCTCTAACAACGTAAATAGCAAGCAGACAGGGCCAAGAGGTTCACTTCTACTAAGACACGTCCAGTAAGGCATTTTAAATGTAGTGTGACTGTTCGTTCCAGTTGTGGTGCTTCCAGCATCTCAGAAACAGGCACCATCCGTGGATTTTCAGGCACTATGGTATGTATAGATTACGCAGAATGGTTTGATGAACAAAATGATCCAGTCAACTGCAGTTCTGTGCTGAAAATTCCCTGTTAATGAGTCCAGTTAGCTAAGACTTAAAGCTAACAGAAAGGCCAAAATTATAAGAATAACAGCTCAGCACAACAGTGGCGTGCAGAAAAAAAAAAAACATCTCTGACCCCTTGAAGTAGTTCTTGAAAGAAAAGCTCCTACCTGGTACTGCGTATGGATCCCTAATAAAATGGCCCCTGAGTGCATCTTCTCGCATTTCTAAAGCAAGGTTTTTGCTTTCATCTGTCTGCTGTTACAATTGTGTGGTGCTTGACAGGAAAACCCTGCAGGTTGAGATTCAGAATCGATATAATAAAATCGTTCTGGGTTTTGGGGGTGACTGCAGCACTATGAACTAAAGTATTATTTCACTTTCCTGGCCTTCATTTGGTTTATGGGGGGGGGGGGGGAAACTGACCTGAATAGACCCCATAACTCTGACAAAGATGTGTGGATGGATGGATGGATGGATGGATGGATGGATTCAAATCATTATAGGACTGTTAATATTAAGAAGTACAAATGTTCCGATCAGAGTTGAAGGCTGCAATGAAAAGATCTGTGCAAAGTAAACTAAAACATGATAAGAATTAGTTGCTCTGGTCTCGTTTTCAGCTACAGGGAAAAACGATTGGGATCAGGGTTGAATATCTGCACAGGATGATGCTAAGCAGTAATGACAATGAAACGGAATATGTGAAATTAAATATACCCAGAGAATAAAGCCAAGTGCAGAGTGAATGCTCTACCTGGGTTTCCAATTTTCTGTTCCTGCTATACAATATGATGCAAACAGTGGCTCCTTGTTCAACCACAAAGTGCAGTTCACAAGACGAAGTGATCTTACAAGACATTAAAAACAGCAATTACTCAATCGATCAATAATGCGAGGGAGTTTTCTGTCCCCTATGGGCTTCAATCAATAGGTAATTTTATACCTAAAAGTGCAGACTTTAAATCTGAGAGGAAAAGCACAACAAAGGCTATCTAAAGGACATGCAACTTCAGTAGAATGTGGAAGAGACCAACAGCCCTGGAACAGGAAATTATATCAGCAAAACCCTGTTCAATTGGTCCTGTGCTGACTTAACCATTTTTAAACACAAGAGAACAGTATTCATTCCGCATTGGTGTCTGACAAACTGGATCATCAGCTGGAGTTTAGTCTACAACTAAACTAAACTAAAGTTTATATTTATATATATATATATATACACCGGCCACTTTATTAGGCACACCTGTCCAACTGCTCGTTGACGCAAATTACTGATCAGCCAATCACATGGTGGCA
>JAODKL010000040.1:18114406-18153682 GCA_026780765.1 Petrocephalus schoutedeni | reverse complement strand
TCTGAGGAATGTTTCCAGTACCTTGTTGAATCTATGCCACGAAGGATTAAGGCAGTTCTGAAGGCAAAAGGGGGTCCGACCCGGTACTAGCAAGGTGTACCTAATAAAGTGGTCGGTGAGTGTGTGTGTGCGTGTGTGTGTATATATGTGTGTACACACACAAAATGGAATTTAATCCATATTGAACTCAATTGGTACAGACTTCTGTTATCATTATTTTATTTTTTACTTAAACTGCTTACTTTAGACGAAACAGAATATTAGAAAATACTCAGCAACCATTTATGGTTCAAGGCAATGCCTTCATTCTTTAAAAATTTGTTGTAGATCTTCTAGAATATTCTCTTGAATGTTTATCAATGTAGAGATGTAGAGGGGTGACAAGAGTGCCATCCAACCAAGAGCAATCTGAAACAACATTGTCCCTGTGTCCTGTCATGATGTTCCAAAGGTGATATTACACAGTGAAATAATGCTTTGATGACTTCAAATGAAGGCGATGATCCACCAAAAAGTGTGCGCAGGCACCGCAAAAAAACCCTCTGCAGCGCGTGTGCAGCACCCAACATCCCCTGGAGGCAAAATGTGGGATGAAAGGAAGAGCAAAGAGGCAAATCCCTGTGATGGCAGCATTTCCCACCCTGAGCTGCCATGACACCGAGCACAGCAGGTTTCTGGAGGGAATAAATAAGGGGGAACAATCAAAGGCACAGAGACTTGCTAGAGCCCTTCACCGATTTACCTTCTTTAGGATATTCTGTGAGTGACCCATGTTTACAGCACCCATCAGCATAAGCAAGCGGCCCTCTCTACTGCCACTAATAAGTGATCTAAGGACAAAGGTGCTCCTGCAATTCAGGTAAGTCTGCCACAGTAGCAGTGCTAGGTCAATAAGGAGTGAAATTATAGACTGGTTTTAAAAGTAGTTTCACTACAATTGTCCTCTTTAGGAACAAACTGGAGAATATTAAGGGTAATAGATAGTAGTAGATCTGATAAATTGCAGTGATGGGTAGGAAAGCCTTTAATTGCCATATCACCTCCCATGTTATGTAATTATACCCCACATGCATATCATGTGAAGGAAGCAGAAGCGGCCAATAGGAGATGAACAGCCCTTAATGGAATGTGTAACCATAGGTGGTGAGCCTTCAACAAACAGGCTGACTGGGAGATGTTATATGGAATTTCTGCTGACAGACGGGGCACTTCTATACAATATCAAAACAACAAATATGATAGAATGTAAAGTGACATTTTGAGAGTCAGACTTCCAAAAATGCTATCCTTTCACCCTATAATTTGACCCATATGGACAAAAAGAGGAAAAAAAAAACATATAAATCTTGTTGCACAAAATAAATAACTCCACACAACTAAAATGGTGCAATATTTATGACATTTACAGCTGAGCTGGAATGCTCTAAACTGTGTTATCCAGCAGAAAATGTAGAAACCTTGTAAAAGCTACAGTATAGTAGTGGGAAGGACAGATGCGCTGGGATGCCAGGCTCTTGTTACCAAAAGTAATAATAATAACAATGAAGAAAAATACCTTTTGACACGGACCATGATAAGTACATTAAGGAAATTGCAGCACTGACAGCCTCCAATTGGGTAATCATTCACTGATGGAGAAATTCTCTTTTCCTATGAATTTGTTTCAGCTCAGTAAGGTATTAGGTGTACTAAGTAAGCAAACATCAGTCCACAACTTTGCAGAACAGCTTGAAAAGAAAAGTGCTGTTAGATGAGGCTAGAAGGAACCCAGAAACAGCGGTTCACTTTCAGGTCGGATGGCACAATCTCAGCCAGCAAAAGGTACTGTCCGCTTTAATCACTATTTGGTCATTCAAGATAAGAGGCTTGGAAATGTGAAGCCGTCTGAGGCCAGTGTCAGAGTCTGCTATACACAATTGATACTCACTTACCTCAAAGACATTTAGGTAAAACACCAAGAAGAGACAGTGGGAAACAGGAAATTGGGAAGACTGTTATTGGCAGTCAACTGCGGGTGTTTCCCATCAATCAAGCTAACATGTAGTTTGTCAAGCAAGCTCCAAGACTGACTGAGAGTCCACTGCATGCTATATTGTCCTTATTTAGCTCATTTAGCATTTAGCAACACTACCAAGAGATTATCACAGGAGGTAAATAATACATATGGGAATTTCTATGGTGTTGATTTTGCGTATGGTCACTGATTGTGTAACCCCATTAAGAAGATTAAATTACAAGTAATATCTTTTGTATTACGTTCCATAGACTGAATAGATTTTTTCACATAGTGACCCAGGAAGTATTTAACAGCAAAACAAGCATTCGACACTATGGTGAGCCTTCAGCTTTACTGCATTAGCATGCCAAGCCCAGAGAAGACATGGGTTTCTCTGTTCTCCACGGTGTTTCACGTCCCTTCAATTTACTGTGTCCCTTCAGAATCCCTGCAGCCCACCCCCCCCCCCCCCCCCCCCCCCCCCCCCCCCCCCCCCCCTCGCCAACTCCTTTCTTGGCCTTATATAATATATGGTTTACTACCTCTGACCCTTGATACTCTGGTTTACTATAGGTGCAGGGAATGGTTCTCTCAGCAATCAGACCTTCCCTTTGGTTCAGATATTGTAAGAAACTAAAAACTATCCGGCTATGAATTATGGGTATTATATCCAACCATCCATGCATCTTTCAGTTATTATGGGTCACATACAGGCCTGGAAACTATTGTAGATAGCAGAGGACACAACAGTGTGGTAAACCAAATTTCTGATGAGTGTCTGTCTACAATGACCTGGCAGCCAATGTGTATTATTATTAGTGTACTTTATTAGGAATATTACCAAATAACTTTGTTCAGCATACTTTTGTCTATATTTTTTATTCACTATATGACAGCTTTTTTGTTGTTGTTGCTTGACAACTTTGGACATTTTATTAAATATACTAATTATATAAAATTGGTTCATTAGCATTTCTGAAGATAGTCTACATTCTGTACTTACAATAATTCTGACCAGGACTGTATATCACTTCAATTGGCAAATTTAGAATTTTAGATAGAGACTTTAACATTTTGCCTCAGACTGTACATGTGTTCTCAAACAGGGCTTTGGGCAAAACAATATTTGGGTTTTCCTTAAAATGATAACATGTCAGCTTGATTTTGCACTGTCAAATTGTGTATGAGAAGTATAAGACCTTGAACCTATCCTTTTCATAATGTATCATTTATTACACTGTTCTCAAAAAATCAGTTGTGACTAGATTGCAGACGTATCATGCTTATCATCATTATTGTAATCATTATCCTAGGGCAAGAATGGCTTCCAAGATGTTTCCACTTGAAATTTCCACATATACAGGTGACATATACAAAGTCACCTGTAAAATGGTAAACCACCTAAATTACAATTTTTATTATTATTATTATTATTATTATTTATTATTATTATTATTTTTTTTTCGGTGTCACGTCCTGAAGGGAAGGCACGACCCAAAAGCAGACTGCGGTGCAGGCCAAAACCCCAGACTGGGGACTTTATTAAACACAGCGGGGGGGGGGTACAGGCACGGACAGGTAACAATGGCAGAACTGGGGAGCACAGGACTGGGAAGCATTTAAATACAAGATTAATGAAGGGGCAAAAAAGAGGCAGCTGTGAATGTTTACCATGAGGACAGGAACAAGAGGCAAGACAAACGAACATCAGGCATGGCTTGTTTAGAGCCACACCCAAGGGAAACACAGAGATTGCACACATTGGGCGGGGCTGGACATGACATCCGGAATAAGCTCCAGACCCCCGTGACAAGGGCAGACAGGTAGATCTAAAGGATGAGACCATGTATTGGATACCCTATTTAAAGAATACAGGAGTTAAAACAAGCTTCAGCACTTCACCATGGTCTTCATCTATATTAGAAATGTTAACAGACCATAAAATGAGCTCACCTTCCCTATACATTCAGAAGTGTCTGACCTATAATTCACACAGCACCTGCATATTTCATAAGCATTATAACAGGAATTGCATTCATGTTTCAGATATTTTATCCCTTGGCATGGTAGTCTTTGATAGGCTTTTCCGTTGACATGCACTGAACCCCAAGCTGCTTGAAACTCTGGGCTTTCCTAATCCATTAAAGTGACACCTTACTGTCATAAAAGATTTTTTAAAGAAGATATCTGTTATTGGAGGGAGCTAACAAAAGACTGCAGGAGATGCTTAACTCGAAGGCCACCACCTCCTCAGTGCACTGATTTTAGTCTTACAGCTCTTCAAAGACTCATCTTGCAGTTACAGTAGTATAAATTAGATTTAACCCCCCCTTGACATGCAGATTATTCGGGTGTTTGCACAGCAGTCATGTGTGACCTTCTCTGAACATTAACAGTTCTTACTGGAAGTGAGACATTTCAAAATTCACAGTTACTACATTATATGTAATGCAGTTACTGCTTAGTAATTTCTGGGCATTTTTCGGCAACACTTTATAATAATGTTCAGTTATACCACATATACAAGCCTTATACAAGTTAAACATTAACTTAACATTTATAACATTTATAAACATGTAATTAAGGGCTAGCTAACAATTTGCAAAACCTTAGTAAAACATTTATAAATGATTAAGAGGGGAAATGCTCATAAACAGCCTGTAGTCAATGATGAACAAATCATTTACAAATTCTTAATAAGATCAGTTAACTAATTATTTAAAACCTTAACAAACACTTATAAGTGATTAAAAGGGGAAATGATCATAAACTTATCATGGTAACACTTTACTCAAGGAAATAAAATCCACACTATAATAATACAAAGAAACACATTCATTTCCTAAGCAACATATAGCAGTAAAGAAAGATAACATATAAACAGTGTTAGCCCCACAGTTGCCTTACCACGCATAGCTCACGCCGATGACGTCATCTGCTCTTCTCAAAGGCACAAACACCTATATCTCACTGCGACCAGAAGCTGCAGCTGTACTGCTTATATGCATAATAAATCTGGTGACATAGCTAATTAAACACTTTCATGTATTCTGAAGTATTATAATCAACACTATAATGCCTTATGACTGTTAATAGAAGATGCTGTAATACTTTATTGATTCTTAGATCCACTATTATAATGCATTATGAAGGTATTTATAATGCATTAAAGGTGAAAGCTTTAAATAAAGTAATACCATCATTTATTTATGATTATTTCTCCATTTAATCATTTAT
Source organism: Petrocephalus schoutedeni (assembly GCA_026780765.1). Lineage (NCBI taxonomy): Eukaryota > Metazoa > Chordata > Actinopteri > Osteoglossiformes > Mormyridae > Petrocephalus > Petrocephalus schoutedeni. The sequence goes on along the minus strand of JAODKL010000040.1, from coordinate 18,148,449 downwards.
GTTTATTAAACATTTGTAACAAATTAGTTAACCCTTGACTGCATGCTTATTGCTTGTACATGTCATTTTAAGAATTTATAAATTATTTGTTCATCATTAACTATCGGCTTCTAAATGTTTTATTGAGGTTTTGTAAACGATTAGTTAATGTTTAACTAAAGGCTTATCAAAGTGGTTTAACTGAACATTATTATAAAGTGTTACCCATTTTTTTAATTTACACTTATGCATAAAATGTGCATATTTAGCATTATAGTATAGGCTTGTTTTATTTATGTGCGTGATATGACTCTGTTACCTTATAACTATGTAGAGCATATTCTCACTGTCTAACAGCTCATCCCGATCAGGGTCGTCAGCACAGGGCACATGGCAGGGGGCACCCTTGATTGGTTGCCAGGCGTGTGACATGTAGATGACAGACACTCATCAGAAATTTACAGACACAAATTAGCCCACCTATGTCTTTGGACTATGGGAGCAAACTGGAGTACCTGAAGGAAACATGTGGAGAATATGCAAACTCCACACACACAGCTGAGAAGAGATTTAAACCCCTATGTTAAGAGTGGAATTTAACATGCTATCCTTTAATGCAAATGTATAATAACATAAATTATTAGACAAAGGGTTCATTTTAGATAAAGACAAAGACTTTCACAGTACTTGATGAAGCTGCCTAGTCACACATCAGATTCATATTTGCAGTCAAATTATTTAGTCAAATATGTGATTTCATCATCAGTTGCCCTAAGCTGATAATGCCTTTCCACATATCTTCCTTATCAAAACGGTCATGAAAAGTGCTTCTGTAACAGGAGTCTCCAGACTTTTATTTTGAAACTGACTTTTATCTTGAATTTGGAGCATTGGGTGCAGAAAAAAAACTGGAGAATATACATTTTTATACAAACGTATATAAGTTTGTGGTGGTTCTGTAGTAAGTCGTGGTGTTAATGACTTGTGAGGTCGAATAGTGAAGTTCAGCTGGTTATGGTGCACTCACACCTGAGGTGAATAATATTAGTAGGCTGCAGAAAGGTTTGACTGCTCCTCACCAAATTAAGGATTACACTTCCATAATCACCCCAGTCTCTAAGTCACTGAGATCACTCCTTTGGGGTCAAAGGAAGCACCATTTTTAGAAAATGTATTCAACCATCTTACATGCTCACAAAAAGTCTTGGAATGCTTAAGTAATTCTGTAATAATGTTGCAAATTTATTGGTTTAATCACAAATCATTTGGCAAGCAATGTTTAACATATCCGCACTTATCTTTTGCACAGATTTTCTTTTTATTAAATGTCAGGGTAATTTTTTAAACTGACTTATACGGGTCTGTTCATGCCATTTTGCTATTAATTGCAATTGTGGTCACTGGGTCCCAACGCGATACTAAACAAAGATGTTTTTTTATGTTATTGCAATAGTGTTACTAATTAAAAAGTACCCAATTGAGACCGCTGGTCAATTAAAGTCTTAACTCTGAACAGCTATACTGGTTATTTCTAATGTGATATATATATATATATATATATATATATATATATATATATTTTTTTTTTAATTACTGAAGTAATTGTTTTTGTTATATTTTTTGTTATGAAATTAGCTATTTTTTTACTGAAATAAGCAATTCAGTATATATCTTGCAATTTATAATAAAGGAAAAATGAATGCAAAAGTTTACACAATTTAGGAATGTACAAAGAATTTGCCTATAATTTAGAGTATGCAAATACAAATTCTACTTTAATTACACTGTACTTACAACTTAAAAACCAAGACACCATGACAATGTTAAATCCTTCAGGCCCAATTTCGGAAAAACCTTTGCAATGTATCTGTTCATTGTGTATCACTGTGTGTCCTTGGAGATGCATTCTGTGAAAATTATGGTACCTAAAATGTACGGTAATTGGTAATTGGCAATAGTAAACACAAGTTTAGGATATAGTGTGGGGGTTTGTGCCTCAGTCTGTGGCCAGTATTCCGTCGAGTTACAGAACGTAGGGTGGCTTGCAGAGGGATTGGTTAATTTCCAAAAACAAATGGATTTTCAATTGTTTATGATCTCTCATGTTTGTGTGTCCTGTTCGCATTTGAGAAAAAAAAATGGGAAAATTGCAACAGCCAATTGACCCTGCTGCCCACCCCCAAGCTGTCTTATCGGTCCTTGAATTTTTTGTATGACCTAAACTGGTCCACAGACATCAAAAGGCTAGAAACCGCTGCTATACTAATGTCAGTGTAGTCCTATCTGCTGCAGCATTTATCTAAAACATTTTTATGTATGGTGAAAAAATTATAATAAAAATGATTAGAAATGTGTCTATTTCCTGTCATTATACCACTTCCATGACTCCCTGTCTCCTTCTCTTCATTCAGTCCCCATTTCTGTTCATATAAACTGATGTCAGTGCTCATCCTTGCTCTTGTGTGCAGCAAAAATTAAGAAAAAGGGTGAATTCAGCTCCACACAAGAAAAATATATAAAACATAGAAGAAAACACGTTTTCTTTCTGCTTAAATAATGGACAAAGTAAACAATCACCGGTGCTTACAGCTGTCTAAGCCCCGTGGATCCCCTAGGCCGTCGCCACCCCCCAAGTCCCCCCGGGGGGCCGGCGGGGATGCGTACTGAGGGGTGGTGCTCCTGGCGACCGCCTGTTTTGCCTGATGAGTTGACCAGCTCTGGCTCACAATGCAGTAGTATCATCTGAATAAGTGAAATGTACCTGTCATCTCCAGTCATGCAAATAATTCCTCTAAATACTCTGTGCTCGGGCCGTCACTGACAGCCATATCAAGAGATGTCCTCCAGTGAGGGATTTATCCACGCAGTGATGTTCGGAGTCACTGGCTGCAAACAGAGCACAAGGAGCTGCGAAAGCATAGCTGGTGTTTACATCTCCGGTTTCCTTTGTTGTTTTGTGGTGGAGACAAACGGGAATGTGGCTTCTCCATATGCATTCCAGCCCCCAGGCACCACTGGAGTGGTCCAGATCAGGGAGTAGGAGTGGGAGGCTCCGATGGGCTCATACCGACAGGTGCTGCATCCAGGAGGTGATTAATAGTCTCTCTCAATAGAAATCTTTCCCCTACTAAGTCTTTTCCTTAGTTGGGATTTCCCTGTTTCCAGACAAGCAGAATGCCAGACATATGTGTGGGTCTCCTAATGCTGTCACCTGAATCAGCTGTATTTTTGGCCAATATAAGATAAGATATATGATATATTTAAGTGATCCCAGGGGGAAATTCTTTCTATTTTTTTAGATGTATTTTATAATTTAAGGTATGCTTCATAATTTTGTTGAGTGTCCCTCCCATTTGCCTAACCCTAAAGTGATGTGGGCCAGTCATTCAAAATATTTTAAAAAGATTTTTAAAACATTGTATAGGTGAAGACCTAGAACTGACAAAATTTTGAGACCAATCGCACCAAAACCGAAGTAGTGCCCCCTAGTGGCAGCAATGGGAAGGAGGACTTCAGATAACACTTGACCTCAAATGAGAGGTTTCTGAGATTTCAAAATACCAGAATAGAATTCCTTTTGAAAATACTGTATACCACTGTATAATGTAAGGACAATATGACAGTAGTATTGGGGGGCTAGAGATTGTAGAGCTTGGGGGTGTGGGGGAATAGGGATTAGATGGGGGTGGGAGTGATGGGGGTGTCCAGGGAATACACTGTTGTTGGTACGACAGCATCTAGTTTTTCCAAGGATTACAAATTGCACTGTGCTATAAATTCCTCCTGCTCAAACATATTTACACATAATCCTTGCACAAATATTTAAATTAAGCTTGTGCGCATGTGAGCACCTTGAAGGAAGATGTTTACCACAGAAAGAAAACATTACAAAAAGTTTTATTTTATTTTACTGACAATGCTGCCCTGCTGGTAAAAAAAAATGCATTTGAATGCAAATTACCTAAAATACTTAATTTTGCGCCTCATTTGCTAATAAACTCTATTCCCTTTGTGCATTGTCCGTATCGTGTTTTTGTTTTCATTTTCCTTAGGTCAAAAATGCTAAGCACATGATGCATTGTAATTGTTCCTTGAACACTGACAGTGATAGCAAGCTATATAAAAGCAGGATTGTGAATCATCTATTTGCTGTTTTAAACAGCTGACAAAAACCTGAAGACATTAATAATATAAATGTATCAGATGACAGGGGCATGGCTCTGGTTTTTAATCCATAATTTGACAATGAGGACCACCGCTTTTCAAATAAGAATAAAACACATTGCTGACAGTCACCAAGATAGTTCAATTAGACCAAACTCTAAGCAGAAGTCAGTGCTTCAGTATCATTTGCACTAAATCTACAAAGAAACATCAAAAACCACTTCACTAACCTTATACTATATGTCATTACAATACAGGCTATAGCCAGCAGAGTAAAGGACTTATAAAGTCTCTGCAGTAGGTGTGTTGTTCCATGTGTAGGTGGTGAGGCAGGAGGGTGTGAATGCATTAAAGACACTCTGACTTTAGATGACTTTGTATGGCACCATCATACTGCTAAAGACTAATACAACTGTCTAGCGTGGAGTTTAATGCAGGATTCTGCATGCAAAGTGACTGCATATTTTAACTTTCAGCCCAGTTCATCCGGAAGCAGCACCCCATTAGTGGTGAAGTACCTTGTCATGCAGAATGTTGATAAGTGGTTTGAAACAAGTTCAACAAGTCAATAGCTATTCTGCAATGTACCCTCAATAAATGCCAGCTATTGTAAAGAATGCAGCAGTAGTCAGACCTTTTCAAAGACAGCTTGAAAACTAGAAGACAGAACCACAGAACTTTTGGAGAGAAATGGGAATACTATTGCACAATACCAAAAATGAATGAATGATATCTTCAATACTGTTTATCTAAGAAGAGATACATTTCATTGACTTAAGGCTGCTCAAGCTGTGTTACAAGTACTGCAAGGATGCTGTCTTCTTGCCTATAGAAACCATCCTCCCCATTTTGGTCGAGCCTCGTGGCTCTGGAAATTCACTCCTGGACCAAGAATGTTGTAACAAGAAGTGCCAAAACACAAAGTGATGATAGAGGAAGTCAGGGATCAAGACCTGAAGAACATTCCCCAGGACCAAAGGATGAAGATAGGGAAGGAGGCCGAGGACAAAGGAGAGAGGCAAAGCTATGAAAATAAAGCCTAAAAGACTCAGTATTCAACAAGACAAATGCTAGGGAGCAGCAAGACTGAAGCCCAAGTTCTTTAGCAGGCTCTTCATATAAGCTGCAGAGGTGTTTACAAAGCACCACTTCCAGTTCAGGTGCCAGGTCACAGAAGGCATCTTAGACACTATGCAAACCCGGCTCCCTCTGTAAAGCTGGTGGAGCCATCACAAACAAATCCTAAGTCCAACAAAAAATAGCAGGAGAATGAACAATCTGTATGCCACATATATACATCTAGTTGTCAATAGCTAATTAGCTGTATTTAGTAGCCTTTAAATAGCCTCGTGTTTCTTATTTTAATGGCCTATCCACCCGCCTGTCTTCCTTGCCCAGCTAACATCTTCTAACATCTTCTAACATCTTCTCTCGTGCTTTTTATAGTCTCTCCCCTCTCACAAGACTGATACAAGGCCTCTCCACTGATTTGGAATCTTATAATATATTTTTATATATATTATTTTCATAGGTCATAAAAAAAAGAAAAGAAATGAACCTGACAATAAGTGGAGTCCTGGGGCATAGGAATGCACTGCAGCACACTGCATTCTGAAAGCAGCGCACACCCTACTGTTACAATCTGCAGACTGGGCACTTTTGGTGTAGCCAAGCTGTCGGGATCATTCACACATGCCTGTGCATGCTTGACAGGGAAATGTGGGACCTGCCTAATTTACCACCCTGCCAGAATTGCCAGGGCATAAACACACAACTTTGGCCATTGCCCGAATATGTTGTCAAAATGTGTCACTGTTGTATATGGTCAATTATCCAGTTCCAAAACATGCAATTCAATCCATGTCACAGTTGTTCTGCATATGCATTCGGGGGTTCAAGTACGATAAGTTGTAACTGAGCTTTTAGTAGTAGGAATGTTTTTCTACAGCAGACCAGTTGTGTATTGGCTCTTCCCCAGTCTAATATTCAAACAACTTTTTATTTTTTTAAGAGTTATCTTGATAACAAGCTTGGCATGGGTAGGAGAGCTTCCTATTCTGCTTTAAAAAGAGAGGAAGTAGGTGAACAGCATTGATTTAAGGTCGCTGCCTATTATTTTAGTCTAGACCTAATGATAGAGAATGATTCTCCTTTATTTAGTTGCTGTTGTGCCCTGTTTTGCTTCATGCTAGCTTTCCCTCATTGGCTCTCTGAGCATACAGCAGTGTTCCTGCCCGCTTCCCCGTACAGAGTCGTGTGCTTCCTGTGGCCACCTCTCACCCACAGATGCTAAAATGGTCTGGATGTGAGAACACTCATTCCACCTGGGCAATCTGATGTCTTCTGCTGAAGTCTCGATCTTTACAAGGGTATAATTGTAACAATAAAGCAATCACCAACTAATCAACTCACTGCCATTATGGTTTTATTTCTCAACAGATTCCCGTGACAGATTGATTCCTGCTAAGTTGTTATGTGGTGGTGTGTCACACCTTAGAAATTCATTTGTTCCTAAAAAATGCAGTAGTTGCTTAGTAACCGTGGCTCCATCTGAGTCTACCGACTATACCACATCCCAATCTCAACATTCATCTTTCCCAGAAGGATCCTATATATAAGCCTCCTTCTTATATTAATTTCCTCAATTCTTCATCCGAAAGTGTCCTTCTCTCATTAATAGTCACTGACAGGAACTGATTTTACTGCCGCTGATCACGCAGAATGTTTGTACTCGCTTTCATTCCAGTATCTGTAAACTAAAAGGCTGCCACACTGCGTGTAAATAGTGACTTGTGTGAGTCTTTTTTTTAGTAATGAAAACCTGTTCCAGGTCTACTAAAAACTTCCCATGTTCCCATGGAGTTCAAACTAAGAAAATGAAATTTCAAAGGCCCTTAGAGATTTCCAGCTGACTCAACATAGACTGCCCACAGGTATTTCTGCTGTTTTACTATGAAGTTTGCTCCACACATGAAGAGGAAACTCTTTAAGCATGTAGCTTAGGGGACAGTTTTTTCCCAAATATCTGGCCTCATTTGAAAATCACAGACAAATTATCAAAACATACTAACTTACCCCCACTCTCATTATGTCCCTTCGTAAATGTTCCACTTTTAAATATTAATGAATAATTCCAGGTCGGGGGAGCATTCTGTAATACGTCTTAAGTTCCTAGTGTGTTTTCCTGGGTGGGAACTTGGCAAAGATACCTGGAAGGTGTAGCTGCCATTAGGGTCAGTTATGCTGCTTTAAGTTTATTTAATTTAAATATATGAATAATTTAAATTTGATTGAAATACCAGCATTATTTGATTTAAATGAAGAATTTAGTAATTAACATAATTATAATTAAAGGCATATGTTTGTAAGGATCTTTCTAATATTTCTATAGCGGAACTAATTTTGCGTTTTGGGTTGGGGTCTGGGCAATTTTTTTGGTAACATTTTGTTTTTGCTCAGTTAAGCGCAGCACTTGTTATGCGGCTGAGAAAGTATTTTAAGTTATACGTGTAGTGTCTATTAATGGAGATTTGAGTGATTGTACTGTATAAGCTGCAAAAAGTTCTTTCTTTAATTAACTCCTCTTGAATAAACACGGCCAATGAGTTCTCACTGTAACTCCCCTCGATAACGAACACGAACACAAGTTGATCTCTGATCACGGGCATGCTCGAACGGATGGATATGAATAAATGCCCGTGATCATATGTGATACACCTTATAACATATGTTATCCTATTCAGAGATTGTGTTCGTGTTCGTTATCGAGGGGAGTTACAGAAGGTACCTTATAACATATGTTATCCTATTCAGTCTGAAGAAAAATATATATTTTGCTTTTTTTTGCTAAAATCTGATGTGATCATGTCCTGTCACTATTTAAAACAGTTTATATATCCTGAAATCGTTTGTGTTAAGTGTTAAGGACGTGGGGCAGTTACTAAAGAATGGGGAATAGAACATACAAAAAGCACAATTTCACAAAAGGGAAATTCTGTCACACGCATGTTAGTGGGCTTCATGATTAGCTATATTATATGTAGAGTTGTTACTGTTTGAATGATTTTAGAATACAGCTGCTCAGATAATGCTGAAATGCTGGGGTATCCATCAGGCAGCATGGAGACACGCTGGACCAGTGCCAGCAGTGTAAATAGTGTAAATAGCTCTGTGTATTTAGCATGCATTGTATTGTTATTGTGCCGTATGTTCATGCCATGGGTAGTGTTAATGTTAATTGTTGTAAACAGTGGTGTGTGTGTGCCCACCATGTATTATATGAATAGTAGGGATGGGCTGCGTGTGTGTGTGTGTGTGTCGTAAGAGTGAGCTGTATACATTCAGTAAAACCATTTTGTATGTTTTTCCGCACTTTGACTCTGTGTCATTTGTTCCTTGTGACCGCCATGTCCAGGATCTGTGCTACAACACATATTTTGGGTATACCATAGTACAGTAAGTTATGTAACATTTGTCCTTAAGTTTTTAAGAGTTTATGAAAAACTAAAAAGTAAAACAAATAAATAAATAATGTAAGAGAAACTGAGAAAATGCCTGGAGCATTAGAAAGGCTTGGAAACTCTCTCGATACTCATACATTTCCTGTATTCTTTGGGATAGATGAAGACATCTTCTTCCTTCAGTTTGAGTGCATTCAAGCTTTCTGCTCAACACCAAGTGTGCACTTTAAAAGTAGCCCTTCCAAATTTTCTGCTAGAGAGCTATGCCTCTCTAGAGCCCCTATTAGCCCTATTGCACACCCCTGTTTTCTGTCTCTTTCCGAAAGTACACGCCAAAAAGGAGTCTAACTTCATGATCTGATTCGTTCAGTTCTGTTCTGCAGTGCAGGTGAACTACAGAGGGCACTGTGTGTTTCTTGAATATGGCTTAATAGGTTAGGATACTGTCCTTATGACTGGAAGCTTGCCGGCTCAAATCCCAGAATGATTTCACTATTTGGCCTTGTAAAAAGACCTCAAAACCCAGTCTGATCCTGTTTTCTCCAAAAAAACATTTCTAAATAAATGCAATACTTCTTTTCCCAAATTATGTTAGGTGTGCAAACATATTCCCATAGCAACATAATATTATTTATCAGACAATGACAATAAAACACTCTCTCCACAATCCACAACATTGATCCAGTAAAGTAGAGTTTGGCTTATTATAGCTTGGGCATATTAACTTGTGGCACATGCGCCATTCAAGAGTATAAAACATTGATTGATTGGGACAGGGCACACAGATAAGAATTAAATATACAGGGGACTCAGCATCACTCTGGCACTTGAGATGTGTGGCCTGAGACGAGTCACTTACAGGGATGAAATGCAACCTTATCCACGGCCACAGTCATCCTTGAAAACTTAATGGGAATTGACAACTGCTCACAGTGAAAATAACCTCTTGTTTTCCCTTGCTGTCCCTCTGTGTGCTGTTATTTTGTGGGATTATTCTACTTTGGTAATGCGGTGACTATAGCAGTGAGATGGCATGGGGATGCGGAATGAGGTCCTGCCTATTTGTACATCTCTGGTCAAAGTCAGCAGAAATGTCAACAGCAGAGGTTAATGAAAAAGGACAGGGTTGATTTGAGTTTCAGAAGCCATCAGTCAGGGGTTTTTGCTTGGGACAGTGGGAACGTGGGCGTAAGGGGGGGCGCTGTTGACCTTCACCTGGGGAGACCATAGGGAGAGTAACCTTGCTGTGTAAAGATTTATATTTGTTTTTAATAAAAATGCCACATATTATTCCTTATTGACATATGATTAACTATCAAATGCAGTTAGTAAGTAAGGTAGTAAGATTAAGTTTAAAACTACAGATTTCAAAGTACCAGTTAAACACCAGGTAAAATGATGCACTATGCTAAAATGTTCATATAGCAATTAAGAGGTCACATTGATTGAACATGTTTTACCCTCCCAGTCTAAACAGTGGTGGCCTAATGGTTAGGCAATCGAATGTGCTGGTTTGAGTCCCTGATCTGCAAATACCATGAGGGTACCCTACGCAAGGTACTGCTTCCTGGGTGCTGAATTAGCTGTCCACTGCTATGGGTCAAATGCAGAGGACACATTTTGTTGTGTTGTGTCAACAATGACAACTAATCATTTGGTTGGTTAATTTCATGCTAAGTCACTTTAAAGGATTATCAGAGTAAAAATCAGAGTAAAAGGTACTGAAAGTAGGGTTGCAGAGGGCGGCAGCTTTTTATGTCGTTAGTAATGCTATCTGCAATTCTAATCCTGCATTAAAAATTAAGAATTAGGGATCAAACCCATGAAATAGTCTTCAAAGCTTAAATCCATTTGAATAAGTTTAATTAAGGTAACTCCAAGTAGTAGCTAAACAGGTGGGTTCAAAGACTCCTATGTTATCAAAATAGACGGTGACTGAAACCAGAAATAATTATATATTAATACACAAAATCCATATGTCCAAGAACATGTAATCTCTTTGCAGCTTGTTATATCTCAGCACAATTTGGCTGGACATAACACCATATGCTCCACTTGTCAAGTGATAGCTGAGGTGATTGAGAATTGCTTCTACTTTTCAAATGACAAATGGGTGTGGAATAAGACAATCCTCTCATATTAAAGAAGCTACTTTTCTTAAAAAATCAGTTTGTGGGCATCCCATTTAGTGGGGGAAAACCTTACTTTATGCACAACTGTATGAATCTGTGAAAGGAATAAATTTTTAAATTTAACAAATCTGGCCTAGCATTTTTTTCCAATATGATGTAATTATATAAATACTGTACCTATGAATATTTTAAAAGGAAAGTTTAGCAAAGTTTAACATTACATATTTAACATAATGTTACAAGTAACATTAAACCGTACTCTGCTACATCTAAGGCTATAAATCAGAAATGCATTTAAAACTCATTTACCTGTTACTTAAGCAGGTTTGATGAAACAAATGGAAGTGTATGCTATAATTAGCTACAGTATTTCGCCCTTCTATACTTTTATTGTACAAGTTTATTCTTCTTTACTACAACTTCAGAACTGACAAGAATAGTAACTATGTGAATTTATTGTGGCTAGGTGGCTCTGTTACTTGGTGATGGGGTTGTGGGTTTGAATCTGTGCAGGTGAATTGGTAACTGTAATGCTTCCTTATTATGTGAATATGGCTGACTATCACGATTGGTCCCATTGAGTCCATTGGTCAGTAGGGGGCGCTGGCCATCCCGGTCTTTCTGTGTTTAGTGCCTTCCATAGTTCCTAAAGTGTTCTCCTGCTCTCTGGGCTGCCAGAGAGTGAGCTAAGCATGCGCCCGAGTAACTGTGATATCCAAATGTCGTGGGCTAATGGCAGGCTAGGGGCTGAGCCATGGCAACCGGCCTCAGCTATGTTGAACCATTCAGTTATTAGGTTTGTTTTCCTCTTGTTAATATGTTCTTGTATTTTAATATATGTCCTTGTATTTGTAGCCTTGTTTCTGGTTCTCCCTACCAGTGTTTAGTTTTGTAGCAATGTCAGGCAACCTTCGTTCCTAGTTTCTTTTGGTGTCTGTAGTGTTGGATAATGACCTTCACCTGTTCCCTTTAGTCCTGAGCCCCTTGTGTGTAATTAGTAATTGTGTAATTAGTAATTGGCTCACACCTGTCCCTCGTCCAGCCTTGTTACTAATGTGCATATGTGCCCACCTTTGCCCTGTTTCTTTGTTGGTCATTGTTGATGTTGTAGATGTATGTCTGTCTTCTTTACCCTGCTAGTTAGTTTTAGGCGTTAGGCCATTGTTTGCCATCTGCTCTCCATTTGTACTCTTTGCTGTAACCCAGTTCCTACCAGAACTACCTTCCCAGTTAGATAGGTCTTGTTCCCCTGCTCTTCTATTTTAGTTCTAGTTAGCTTTTGTTATTTAACCCTTTTCCCGTGATAATTTCCCCATGTGAAATTTGCCTACCGTTTTATGATGCTCTGCGGTCAGATTGACCCCAAACACGGGATAGGGGTTAACCTGTCTTTGTTCAGACCTCTTGAGGTCCCCTTTGCTTCTGTTGTTCCTGGGTGTAGTTTATAATAATAATAATAAACCCCTTGTCGTCTGCACGCTGAACCGGGATCATCATTGAACATGCCCAATCATTACACTGATGGGGTGCAATGGGCATCATCTTGTATGCTGTTAAAAGAACCATGTGACACTGGTTTACTAAAGTAAAATTAATTTATGTTTCCAAGAAATAAAGCCCATTTGAACACAAGCATTCTGCATCTCTATCTTTCTTGACACAGGAGCCATCAAGTCTAATATCAATACCAGGAATGACGGACAGGCCGAACTGAACCTGAGCCGCCATATAAGTTTCCTAAGAGAAACAATGGCCCCGCCCAACCCTCCTCTGCTGCCACCTCCGCCGCCTTCCTGGAAGTGGATGACATTACAGGCATTTGATTTTGCAGGCTTATGGGCCATGTAGAGTGGTGCAGAGCCAGATACCATAAAGCTGATTAATGGTGCTTGGTTGGAGCAGATGGTCACTAGTAATTATACTAGTGATTATACTGACTACTAGTGTCACAGCATTCTTTTCAGAGGTACTGTACTGTGTTACATGAGCTAAGAGCTAATGTAGAGCACATGGAAACGGAATCTCCGCCACTCTGCTGCCTGGCATTGTTCTGCCTCATCCTCCCCCCCCCACCCCACGACAACAGAATGCTCTCGTCGTGGTTAAGAATGGCACCTGAGATGGTTTTGGCCACTTCACCGCTTCCTGTGGTTTGTGGTTGGGTTGGTTAGGGCTTAGAAGTAGCCCTATCAAGACAAACTACCCAACCACAGAAACAACCTCACCTGTTTTATGGGCATTTTTTATGGTCTTATCATTCCAGGGATGTGACTGGCTATCTCCTGAGAGGATGTGTTATCTGTGAAGCCCATTGGTTGCAGGATGATTGCAGGATGACCCACAAATCCTACGAATGTGGTGGGTAATAACTGCTCCGTGTAATGATATCATCAAGGGGTGCACCATATGGAACATGAGGGTGAAAAGATCCATCTTTTGAATGTGAAATGGAATGTAGAAAGCCATGTCCCTTCAACTTCTCATTGATGTGGGGCAGCACATAATGTTACAGTGTTTGGGGCATCTCCGAGGGATTTGTCACACCTCAGTTTCTCCCATTTCAGTCAATTCACCCTATATACAGTATACGCTGTTTGTCCCAGAGTAAACAGTAACAGAGACGAGCTTGTCTGTTTTGGGCAATTTTGGGCTTGCAATGCAGACAGTAACTGATAAGCTAGGTGCCAGAAGGTTTCCTTAAATCTGGAGAACATTACCCAAGAGCTAGAACCAGAATGGTATGCTTGTTTCTATACAGCCCTAGTACAATGTTTAATCTTTAACAGTCCTTTCTTCTTGGCAAGTGAAGAATGCAATGGCATGAGACCTGGTGTGGTGGGCAAGAGGAATGGGAGTCAAGGGTGCTGGCAAGTACCCATAATGAGTGAGGTTTATTAATGGAAAGGAGGTTAAATATAACCAAGGGTCAGCTGGCATGCGGCCTTCCTCCAATGGTCACACAGAGAGTGCATGAGCCACAGACTGTCCTTTTCCTTTGACCTTCTCCCCAGTGCAGCCTAATGCTGTCCCTTGTTTGAGACAATTACTGGCCGCCAGTGGCATCCCGTTTGCCCTTTGTACAGTCAACAATGAAATGACAGTTACGGTAGGCCCTTGTACTGCTGATCGCCCCCTGCTGATGCATGGAGGCTTTCCTTTGGAAAACTCAGGAATGGCAAATTAGTAAGGATCAATTAATTATTTGAAATGTTTCATATGTACGTGAATTAAGTTATGTATAACAGACATGAGTACTGAATACATACTAGTGCCAGCAGACTTTATGTTCAGTAATTTACACAGTCCATTGTTTTGGCATGTTTGTGGCCTGATATGTTGGAATTTCTATGGGCATGCAAACATACTTATTATTTGCAGTGAGACATTTTAAAGAGGTATAACTTTTGGGTATGACGTTGCCTTCGCTACATTGTGCCATCTGGGCTAATGACCTACTTAAGATACATCGCAATTATATTGAAGGGGATCTCTAATTACAGAAGGAGCTGTTGTGGTGCTTTTGGAACCGCATTCTCAAGTAGCTCAGACACCACTGATGAATGTCTGTGTGAGTCCCTGGCCAACAGAGTCCCGCTAATGACCTTTTGAATGTGTTTTCCTCACCTGCGAGTCAGGCCATTATGTGCTATGATGAGTCACCTGAAACAATATTTTAGGAATCAGAAATCATGTGGCTTCCTCTCCTGGGTCCTGACTCAGTGCGCCGTATTTGCGTTCCCACAGAGTGGAAATTATTGATCATCTACATAATGAATAGTATTTTCACATGTCTGCTGAGGGAGGAAGTGTCAAAACAAAACACATCTTTAGCATTTTGGTATTGATTTCCCAGCCCATTTTACAGAAACGTGAACGTCTCCCCTACCATTCTTGTTGGCATGGGCCAAGAAATTTACAAACGTCTACAGATTTTGAGATAACTTCTTAGTTGACCTGCCAAAGCATTTTTAATTCAATATTTTCCCTAACTTTTCCAGAAGGATAAGCATGGGCTGACCACAGACAGTGTACTATATTGTACACTTATCCCAAATATATCAGGATCTTTGCTTAAAAAAATACTTAAAATAATACAGAGCTAACAGAAAACCTTGTACAAATTCTCCTAAATCCTCTGCCCTGTCTAGAATTAAGCCTCCATGCAAATGAGGCTGTTCACATGGTGAATCTCAATAAGGCCTGAAACACACTTTCTCTTTTAATGGTATCTGGCATGTCTTTGCTAGCCAGGGAAGCATTCAATGGGGTATATCACAGTACTTCCTGCACCGATTTACTGTAGATCATTGATGGTCCAATTACCAGCCCTGCACCTGACTTCAGGTAGTCCTAGCTTAGTAACATTTTTTCCTGGATCTTAAACCAAAATTCATAACTGCTCTCTGAACATTCCGGCAAATTCTGTTAATCCACAGGTACCTAGCCCCCACCCCACCATTGCCCACACACAACCTCCATACCAATTATTCCTGTTCCTTCTAAACTGGAAAGACCTGCCAGGGAAAAAGGTCATTGACTGCATGGCCAGCGTGTGACCGGGGAGGGTGTTCTGCAGCAGTGGCTATGAGAGTCAGCCAGTCTCTCCACTTTTCTGCCCGAGCCATCATTCAGGCCAAGAGGAGAAATGATTATTAAATGTTAGCGTTATTATCACCGTTTGACCCATCCATCACTGCTATGTAAAAAAAAGGGTGCAAAAATATTTTGGCTGATAAGCTATTGCACCATGACTGAAAGACCATAACAGAACAGCAGTGGACACTTCCCCGTTAGCATTTAGGGCACAGGTCAACTCCTTACTGCTAACTCTCTGTGGTTAATTTCCACATGGGACCCATTGTACAGGTGTTACCAGCTCCTAGCAAGGTCACGGAGAAAACAATATCCCTGAAAATCAGCTACTCTGAAGTTTTGTTTTCACTCTCTACTGTGCACTGTAACACCTGTCTGCCGAAATCAGACCGCCTACCAAAGGCCCATAAATATGAAAGCATTTTGTCTTTCAAACCGACTGAGTATTCCTGTCATATCTTTTGCTAAATATTTTTTTAGTAAGTTATATTTAGGTATATGTATATTGAATATATTTTAGGATATATGTGCAGATATTTATTCCCCCCTCCTATTTATCCTATTGTGAATCTGTCTGCAGTGCTGTCTGAGTGTGATGTTGTCCTGTACCTGTCCTTCATTAAGATGATGAGTTACTCATGCTTTCCGAAGCAAACCAGCTACACTAAACGCACACCAGAGCATGTGAGGGGAGCGGAGCGGGCGGAATTTGGTCAGAGCGCGGAACGTTTTTTTTTTATTAAGGCTGGAGCAGTCGCTGTGTCTTGCTCCAATTTCGCTCCGATACCGGTCATACCACAAGTCTGAGGTGTGCCCAAATCTACCCAGAATTCATCTGTCTAATTATCAAGACTGTTAAACAAAGGGCTAAAAGCACTAAAAGTTCTGTACTTCTTTTGTGTTGGTTTTCTACTGGCGTTAAAACTGGTCCCGGCGCTGAATAAAAGCACATTGTGAGGCGGGGCATTTTGTACTGATTTCGAAACATGACAGCTGGACGATGCTGGATATTAAATCTAACGTTGCATATTATTCATATGCAGTTCTTACATCGTACATCTAGAGAATTATTCTATGGTTTATTTGGTATATGATCAATATTGTTTATATATTATATTATATTGTATTTATTTAATACCAATAAACATAATATGAATATAGGATACAAAACCATGGTTGAATTTGTGTATTGGAGAAGCATTCCAGGTGGCTACATCTGGAAGATGGTTGAAAGAACGCCAAGAGCGATGGAAGCAAATGAGGCTATTTGGAAGAGTCAGTATTTTGAGAAAATTCTTAGATGCTGAACGCTTGACGGGTAGCTATACAAATGCATTACAAGCCGGTGTGTCTAGACATTGGACTGGTACTGTAACTTTTTATGTAGTTAGTGCCAATGTGACTTTTAAGCTTAATTTTTGCCACAAGCTGAAGGAAGCCTCTCTGTGAAAATCCCACCAACCAGTGTGAGATGATGAGTAGCTGATGGGCAGGGGTTCTCCTTCATATAGGGGTCAATGTCTCTGCTGCTCTTGAATGGACAGGTCAGTCGAGATTGGCTGGACATGCCCGTTGGTGCTCTTGGACTATTTATCTTACTCCAAATGATTCTTACACCGGCTCTTTATCACATATCCCAAGTGGGTGATACTGCTCATTATCTGACCAATGTCTACAGCAGTATATTTGCTGAAGCGATTCAATTTGAAATTAAGTATCTTACTTAAAAATGTAACAATCTCCCTCCAGGGACCCTCAGGAACAGTGTTTGTTGAGGCAGTCATAACAGTGCGTTATTTCATTTCAGCCAGTGAATAAAACTCAAAATTTCACATTGTGAGCTTCCATTACGACATATAAATTCTCCAAATAGATTTGCATTGCAGATGTTTTTCTGTTGTACTCAGCTGAAGCTGCAACTTTCAGAGAACAAGTATATATTTGACTCAACATATTTTAATGCTCTATACTAAAGAGATATATACTGAAAAGACATACTATATACACTAATCATATACTGTATATATAATGCTCAGTATGAGCTCAGTATGATTAATGAAGTTACGCCAACAAATTCATTAGATTACTAAGTATCAGATTCACAGAAAAATCCCTTTTAACCCAATATATACTGGGCAGAAAGAACAGGACAGATTGAGAATGCTACACATTTGTGGCTGCAATAATAAATTCATTTGCTCTATCAATAGAGAGATTACTATGTGCCACTGGTTAGCAACAAGTTTTGAAGAATAATCAAATGCTCATTTTAAAATTTTATTTTCTCTGATTTGTGGAACAATAGTGAGCTGGTATTTGCTTTGGTAACAGATATTTTCCGCTTGCAATTTTCTCTTAACTTAGGTGGAAATTCACCCAAAAAATTCAAGTGAATTAATGTGATTTAGAGTGCTCCAGAAATACTATTTCCATGGTCAAAATGATCATCCCTTATTTCCATACCCAAAATGATGTTGGACAAATCAAATCCTCTAGGGATAAATCTACATTTCATTTGTCATTCATCACCTTGGCACTTCATGCAAAGCCAAGATGGCTTCCAAACCGAGTAGAGTATTTTTGAATAGACTTATTTTTTGACATTTCTTACATAACAGCTGTCATTGCCACAATTCAAAAAAGTACATTCAAATATAAATCTCATGCCTCCTTCTGCTTTAGACTTTGCCTCTTAACAGACTCCAAACAGTGTTAAAATTTGCTGTCAATAAGCATTTCGGAAATGAACACAAGAACACCAGGTCCAGCGGGAAATATTAAGTCGGTGGCGGTTTTCAAATACCCATAATCCCTGCAGAAGATATCAGGCAATTATTAGGCATCTGGAATGTTTGTATATTTTAAGTACTAGGAGAGAGGAAAAGAGCGAATTATAAAACTAATGGGAGGGATATTATTTTCTTTACCCTTGATACATTTGAAAAACAGCTTAAAGAACATGTGACAGCAATTCAGGCTGCCTTTAAAATGATCATTATAATAATTAGAAACTCCAAAGGAGTATCTTCATTAGTGTGTGGTATTTAAGTTCTGAGGATTTATTAAGTGCCTTTTTTCTTCTTCACTTTTTGGGTCTGATTTGGATGCACATCAGCTGCCGATTGTTGGCCGTCCATGGGAACGTATCATTGTGTCTTCTTATCTTGCTTACACAGGGTGTGCTTTCCTTCGCTTATTCCCGCGACAAATTAGAATATATAAGGCGCCGGTGCAAAAGTTTAATTGCCTTATTTTTCCATGCTTCCATCCTCAGAGTATGTATCCACTTTCGCGATTAAACTGTCTTAGTTCTTTGCATTTTGATTTTCACTCAGTCTCTGCTCTGCATTAAATACGAAGCGACGGTTCCTCACTGCTGTTCCTTGATTTCATCAGTTTGGCGGCTCACAGGTCACACTCTCCGTCATTAATCAGCATCGCTGTGACTGGATGTGGGGAGGCTGCCAGCCCGTGTGAGGAGCCTCCTATACGACGGCTTCAGGTGCCCTGCCAGCCATGTGCCGAAAAGGAACAGCGAGCCAGCCTCCTTTGTCATCATTGTCCCTGCTTCCCCAACATAGACACGGTGACATTGTGTGTGTGTGTGTTACTTACCACAGACATATGTGGATATGAGGCAGCATGAATAAAATCTGAGTTAACGCTAACTGTTGTGTATACATACTATTTTTCGTCAATTTAAATAAAATGATCTAATTACAACAATTTTAAAGTCAGTCGGGGAGAAAGAAAAAAACTGCAATTTCCGACCCATGTCTTTGCTTGCGTGGCTTTGATGGTACTTATCCACCCATTTACACGTAGACGTGCAGAATATGAGTATCTGCTTAATGAAAAGTAGCACAAGCAGACCGATATGTCAAAATAAAAGTTGCTCATTGTCCTCTGAAATGTAATAATTTTAAGAGCTTTTTCCCATACTATACATACTGTAAATACAGGTATACCATAGTCTCTGACTTATGGTGGAGATGCGTTGTATTAAAGTATGGTGATCAGTATGGGGTAGTATACTGTAATTTGTTAATAATTTTACTGTATAATGCTTTTTCACTAAAATTGGGCTTTGGAACATCAAAAACACTGAAACAAATATGTATTCTAACACCGAGACAACTGAACTCTGTCGATCGCTGGCGAGACTGAGGGATCTCACAAGGTGAGAAATGCGTACATGCCGGCAGCGTCCCAACGTATTGTACCGCACACACTGCTAAGTTTGCCTACCGGCTGAAATATAACATATTTTTACAATTTTGTTCTATCGCTATCGTCATCGTAAGATCGGAAAGCCCTAACTCGGGGACTATCTGTATATATTATATTCATCCCAGGGTCCTAAAGCACTGATCCTAAGATGATTCCAGGAGTTCTTAGTGGGCACCTCCATTTAGTCTGCAAATTCAACAGGGTGTGTGAGACTTAGTATGAAAGCTGCACTCCTATTTAACCATCCATCCATCTTATCCTTAGCAGCATCACCAGTGGGCCTGGATCACAGGTAGCACAGAGCCCAAGGCAGGGGTAAACTCTGGACCGGATTGTAGTCCATCAGAGGGTATAAATACACACACTCATACACTATGGGCACTTCAGACGTGCCAATTTGTCTAACAGCACAGCTTGCGACTGAGGGAGGAAACGGGCACCTGGAAAAAAACCATGCACAGAGAGCTAGGGCATGACGGAAAGCATTAACCCCCAAACCCTGGAGGTGTGAGCCTTTTGTGTCGTCCTCTACTGAACCAATAGCCTGATAATTAGATATTATAATTATATTATACACCCCCTACATTCAGAAAGATAACTGTGAACATCATACTATGTCTTATTCATATACAGTATTATTCATATACCGAAAATCCCAGTAAGTCCAAGCAAGTTAAAACACCCCCAGTTTTCTTGTGCATGTAGACTCCCGCATAAATTGAGACAAAGAGGTGCCGCATGACTAATGTTAAAGGCATAGTAATCTGCAATGAAGAAAACCTAGGGCTTACTTTAAAAAACGACCCCCGTGCCATCATCTAGTTTGTTCTCTTGGGATATAGATGTCTGTGGATTAGATCACATCATCTCAAAATATAATTGTCTCCTGATTCTATTTTCCTGTATTTGTATTGAACATGTTATCCAGGTTCACCTATCAAATGTTTAATTCCAAAAGACCAAATGTCTCATAAAATAAGTTTTAAAATTAAAATTAACACATTTTTAAATTATAGTATGTCTGGTATAAAATTGAATTGCCTTAATTCTGTCAGACAGGAATCCAAAGTCAGTATTGCTCTGAACTGATGTCAGAAAGAGCTGCCGTTTGAACATCCAGTGGGTGAAAGGCAGCACCCGTGACATCTCAGAGCATTTTTCTGTTTTCACATGACTGACAGTGGAGCCCCTTATGATTACTGCTTTACAAAGCTGCAGAGCAACAAGCAGCATGGGGCGTCAGCAAAATGACACCTTCACAGCCCGGCTCAAGCATCTGTCACTGATGTGAAACGCCGCATTACCGGCACAGGACAGAAACCTATAAAAAAAAAGGGAGATCAGATGATTCCTTCACCTGCTGTAGGAAACAGGGTCTCAACAGGAGGCCTCTCCGCCTAAAACTTGGTGGTATTTGGGGACCTTAGCAGGGTTGGGAAGCAGGCACAGCTGCAGAGGCCGGGCTGCCTCTTGTTTTTGGCTTTGTTTGTTTGTTTGTGTTAGTTGATAAACCAGGAAGAATATCAGCTAAGAGACAGAACGTCACGTGACTTTTCATTAACAATGGTCACCAGTTACTGGTTAGGGACACAGAGGGACATGCCCGGAACTTACTCAAGTCTGTATACCTGGTGCTCATTCTATAGATTCCCTGCTTGGGTGAGTCATGCAGGGGGGGGGGGAGGTTATGGTGCAATAGAATTTCCTGTGCTTGTGTGTGTTACCATACAGTGTGTGGGTTCCATGTTCCTCATTCCATCTGTCTCTATAAATATGGACTGTCAATATAGGGGTATGTGACACTCTTTTCTGTTTGTTTTGAGTTCCATAGTATAGGAAGATGCATAGTACCCAGAAATACATGGAACCTGGTGCTATAAGGAGGATGGTTATCAATCCATGGCCATGCAGTGTTAACACGCTGTCATTGGTGCTTTATAGGTACATGCTACTAGATTCCAATCTGGCCCCAGGTCGGTATGTGCCGAGTCCACGTGTTTTCTCTGTGTCCACTAGGAATTCCCCCAGGCACCCTACATTTCCCACAATGCAGTGCTTAGATTCACGGTTGCCTCTGAATTCCCCTTGTGTGCGTGGCTGGTGGAGCAAGATTGTCTCTGTGTGTTACAGGCCAAGATGTAATGCAACAGCTTCTCTGCTCTGTGTTTTCTGTGTATCAGGCTATATAAATGTAAATTTGGTTCCCCAGTAAAACATTGTGCTTGGTGAGTGACTACGGGTCCTGGGGATAGGCTGAGGCTGGCGCTGTTGGTGAGGTGCGATATATTACTGGCCCTGACATCCACCGCAGCCTCGCATGGGCCCAGAAGTGCCCTTAATTAAGTGAAAATGACACTCCCTGAGCTAGAGGCTCTAAATGTTCCTTACAGAGAGGGCTTGTTTAAAAATACATTAATTGCTAAATCATTCACTCTGCAGGTCATTTCAGGAACCAAAAAATATAGTTTTATATTAGAATGTGTAAGAAACTACAGCAAAATGGCAGATCTAGGTGAAACTCAAAGCTGAAGTCTGAAAAGAATATCAGACTTAATGTAGGTGGAGTTTATTCTACCGGCAAACTAACACTGGCCACCCGAGTAATTTTCTAATGAATGTGATACTTTATTTCAACAATTGCTTAATAAAAAAAAAACAAAACATAATATCAGTCTAGGCCATGTTTATCTCCTTTTCGTCATGCCTTTCAATAACCACTGATAATTGGCAAAGGAAACTGTCATGGATTTAATATTACACATTATTAGGATCGTCAACTTCTTGTGGGGTACAGGAGCTCCAAGAAAAAAAGGGTGGGGGGGGGGGGGGAATTCAGTGCCTTTAACACAAGGCACTTTAAATATTCTGGGCAAAAGGGCAGGTACTTAGCCCCCCCACCGCCCCGGCATGTGCCTGCACACTATTGTGCATATTTCACATTTTAATGCATTATGCTTAAAAATGTTTTGTACAAATGACCCATACATTTATTTCAGGAACAAATAACAAAGCAATGACACATTTTATATGTTTTTCATCAGCATGGGTGTATGCAAGAACTACACAACTTCCCCAGGGGGATCAATAAAGTCCTTCTATTTAGTAGTCATGGAAATATTGTTGTATGGCTGTCATTAGCATGCGGACCACATCAGTATGACATGCATAATATTTTTTTTATAGTGTCTATCTGTTTGTTGGATATCGAGCATCAATCATGATGTGATGTTGCGAGAGGTGAAGGTTACAATGGGGTTTAAATTTGGGGGGGGGGGGGTATGTGAGGAGCATGTGGGTAAAGACAGGAAAAGAGAAACAAATAGGTAAAGAAGGCGGAACAAGGAGGCGCAGTTAATTACCATCTTCAGAAGTGACACAAATTGGTTCTGGGCCACAAAACTCCTAGAACATCGAATCTGCATTGTCCAGGACCGCATGCTTGCCCTGAAGGTGAATGAATAAAACAACATGTGCATACTAGCAGGCATTTCACATGTCAGCAAGTCGTTAATAAGGCGAGTAAACCTGAAAAAGCACGTGCGCGTTCACACTGCCCGCGCTGCTGCTGAATGGCAGCATGCCTAATGAGTGTGAGTCATTGTGAATAAATTATCCTGAATAAGGAGATCGACTTTGTCACCAGATGCTAGATTCGCTTCACATAGAAATTCACATAGAAAATGCAATGGAACCAAGAAAGGCTAAGTTTGTTGTATCCCCTAGTAAATATTAAACAGAAAGATTCATTTACTTGGTTACAAGTAAAGAATATATGTCCCGCTTAAACAAACAGAAATGCTCCCATCCGTCCATTTTGACACCTAAAAGTAAACCCACAAAACATATGAATTTCACAAACAAGCTGCAGGGGTAGGATTCTAGCCCACAACCTTGATTGTGTGAGGTAATAGTGCCACACCCAGCATTAGCACACCAACTTTAAGTGGCTTTGGTTTTAGCTATAAGTTACCAATAAATTTATATGAGCTTTTTAAAAAATATTTACTAAAGGAACATTACATGTGTTTAATATAATGATGAAGTCTGCTATACAGAATTTCATTTTTGGAATATAGTTTTGTACTGTTCCAGTGAATGCAGAGCAGTGTCCGCTGCTAGTCTTTCAAACAGGGGATGCCCATTTTAGACTTACATCATAAAATTATATGAATATTATATGAATGAACTGCTGAAACAAAGAGCAAACTCGAGAACTCTATAATTATGTTTTTTTTTTTAAAGAATGATTTATATATATGCTTATATTAGCAGCAAATAACACACTATGTGCAGCAGATTGTCTCACTTGCAAATCCGCATGGGACTGAGCTTGAAATCGCTCCAATTCCAGTGTATATTCCAAATTGCTGTGTACCAAAGAGGGGTTCCACCCTTTAGACAGTTCTTCCAATCATCATGCACCAGCCCAGCATCCTGGCCCGCCCACTGCTCCATTCACTCCCAGAGAAGCTGAGCTTCCCTGGAAGTGATGATTTTGCTGCATTTATCCCATAAGCATCTAGCTTCTCTGCAGTGAAAAAAGCTATTCTGTGCCGTGCCATAGAAGTCCATTGAAGCTTTGCTTGAATAGGGTTTAATGCACTGTGCTGCCATGGAAATGTATGAGAAGAAAATTGCGTCAGACAACCTACGATAAATAGTTGATTCTGAACAAGCTCATCATTAAATTGAACGCGTTTTAGCGCACTTTTACTAAAAGCAATATCAATACGATAGTACATATCTGAACATTTATTTTCTGACATATTTGAGGAAGCGGAGCTTCCCTTGTAGTCTTAGAGCAATCGCCACTGATGCAGAGAAATCCAAATGAATGGAAGTATAGTTTGTTGGAAAGGAAAGGGTTATATTAGATCACTGAGGATTAGGTTAATAATAGGGATGCACTGATTGTGAAAAACTCACTGGTGTTTTCTACAGATCTTAAGATGACCTCAAATGCTAGTAAGAGGTTTCAGTCCATCAAGTTACTCTGGGTCAGTATTAAAGTCCTGACATTCACCTGTTGAACAGCTTCCCCATTTTCTTTCTTCCCAGGTGTTCCCGAGTCTTGCTGGCTTATATCTGTCACCGTAACTCTCTTTAAGTTGATGGCAAATTGCAATACAGCACAGTTTTGGGATCCTCTCTCAAAAATCAAAAGCAAACAAAAAAAAAAGATTTGTGGCAAGCTTGCGATAAGCAGTTGTTTTAAATTTACTCAAACTGGGTCAAATCAATAACTGGTCCAATTCACTGAAAATATCGTCCTTTTGAAATCACAGTTATCTTGGCGGTAATTTCTTGAAGCATTTTATGTCTCGATGGTTTATAGTCCCTAAAAGCCCATCCCTGTGGCTCTGAGGAGTTCTCAGTTGCTGTCCGTCCAGCTAAGTGGCTGTTTTCTCAAGGCTGATCGATTTATCAGCAGTGCTGCAGATGTGTGTGTCATATCATCGTGAGGCTCCCTTCACAGCAGAACAGAAATAATACATTGTCCCGACCATTAAAGTCCTTCCATGTCAGTAACAAAATGTTTGAATTGAAGGCGCTCTCATATAGTTAGATCCTGAGAAAATGGAAATTGCTGATGCACAGGGACAGAGTAACTAGAGGAAATCTGAATATCACCAAGCAGCACTCTCATTAAACACATCCAAAATGTATTATTAATTGGCTCTCCAACTTACTTCAGCAGTAGAATAGGAACAAGACAGTTACACAGAGTTCCTCATGCATCTAGTTTCACACACGCAAAGTCACAAGGAAAAGCAATTCCTACACTGTAGCTCTTTGGCTGTAGGTGGTCCTTTTACTCATTAGCCCAACAGGCTATTGATATGCTCTCTTCATCAATGACAGTGTCTCACTGGAGCTTCATTATGCCGCTGGGTAGATAGTATGAACCAGAACTCTGCATTACATTTTGCTGTTTCTAATGCTTCACATGACCATGTTGTAACTCTGGGTAAGCTGAAGTTTTTGGGTTGCTTTGATAACCTCTGATTCTGTCCGTCCATCACTAGAGATTTGTCTTGGTTGAGATTTTTGTCTCTATGTCCACTTGTCTTCCTTTACTCACTGTCAAATGCCACAGATGCTATGGTCCCATTTCCTCCAGGAAATGTGACAGAGGAGAAAAGCTTGTTACGACTTGTTAAGCTTTGCACTGGCACCCAGCACCTCTTTTTGCAGGGTTTGCTGGGATTTTTGCCTCGTTTTCATTTTTATTTCAGAAAGGGAGCAAATATTCAATGCATTTTATTTCTGTGCGGCCAGTTTTGGGATTTTCCTTCAATTTCAATGAAGAAATGGAAAAATACAATAATACATATTCTATTGGGCGTTCCCAACTGCACTAAATAAACATAGTATTTATTGTTGTTACAAAGTAAGTCAATTGGGAATAAACTATGAGCAACTAATGTTGCCCATAAATTGCAATGTAACCTTCACTATACTGAAATTTATGTTAAATTTGAGGCTCATAGAGAGAAGCAGTCGCATTGCTTTGCCAGGGTCAAATTTCAATGTGCTCTACATTTTAATATGTGAAACGTTCACATTAAAACAAGCACATGCATCCTACACATTCATTGTTTCTGCTGTCTCTTTGCAACACAACAGTGGCTCTGAGCAATTGGGAAAAAAAAATGTAAAATGTAATTCATTCTATCGGGAGAAGTTTTATGTGGCCGTCTCGGGCATTTCCAAGTCTATTTCCATCTCAAGGTTAATTGTAATCGGAGTGGTAGTAAACATATACTAAGTAATCCATGAACCCTTTCAAAATGTCACAGTCTGAAAGGCAGAGCGATAGGAATGGGGTGTTAATTGACGTTTAGATGTCAGTGAGTAGAGTAATTCTGAGAACACATTAAACACAGCTTATGTTACATACTTGTGATTAAAAAAGTGTCTTATAATCACATTGGGTCTGATAGTAACAGAGTATACAATGACTACTGAGATGTACAATTTATTTTTTCTCCTGTTAGCAGGACAGACAGCATGGTTGAAAAGCCGTTCATGATTTTTTAAAGGAAAAACTACTAACCTTGCTCTATATTATATGATTCATCTCCAGGAATTAGCATTGGATTTCCAAGTTGTCATTTTGCATCAGCAAACAGATTTCAATAGGTTACCTGTACATGTTCCAACAACAAAAAAACTTACTGGAATCTAAAGTGCAATTTAAAAGATAACAAGAGAGCCAAAAATAGTTATTATAATAATAACGTTAGCTTGTGTCATTCATATTTTTCAATCTTTTATGGTGTAGAGCAGTTTTAAATGATTCTGTCAGAATCTCTCTCTCTCTCCTGTGAGAGATGTGAAATTCCCTGAAGACGAAGATTGACAACAAATGGGATCTAAAAAAGAATTTAAAAAAACTGAATTCATCTGAAGAGACTTGCATGGTGTTTTTTGTGGCTCATTACCGAGCCGCAGCAACACCCTGAGACACTTCTTTGCATTCCCAAATAAACAAAAGCAGAGGCAAATTCCTGCGCTCGTGCTGCCATCACTGCTGCTTCTGACCCTGACCAATCACCAGCATCCACATGCGACCAGTATTCAAATGCATTTGAGTGGATTAGATCGACCTCCCGGTGAGACCGGCCTTCTATCACTCTCTCGCACCGTAGATCCCCTTAAGCTCATCATCAGTGTCAACATTATTTTGTGGAAGAAAGATGCAATAGTCTGAAAGCCGGGGGGGGCTAACAGGATGCATTCATGCAGGGTTTACTGGTGTCTCTGCACCACTCACTTTCTGTGTCAGGAGCAGTTTCGACAGCACCTCCTTACCAAACGAGCAGCATTAATGACCACTCATTGGCTCACAGTGCATGTCCCTTGGCCACTCTCTTATAAGTCTGCCTCTGGGACTATGGTTCAAACCTAGACAGCTAGGTTCAAACCTACTCTCTATTCTGCACCCGTCTTAGATGTTTAATTCTTTAACATCAATGTACCACCAGAAAATAAGGCATTTAGTAGTACAGACTGTCCCTGACTTACAACTGGGTTCCATTCTGACAGACAGGCTGCATGTTGAAATGGGCATTTGTCAGAATCCGATAATTGCACTGACTGTTAGGTGTCAGAATGAGAGTGGGAGATGTTTGTGCGCCGGGGATGGTCACACTGCAGTACAGTACTGTATAGTGCTTTGCCGTGGCAACTGTCATGCGGTGCACAGTGTGCACTAGGCAGCATATTGCTGCCAGGCGTACGGCTAACTGAAATTTATTTTTTCATACATTTACTTAATTTTCTTCATATATGCGAATCACCATCAGTCACAAAGGTTGTAAGTCGGGGACAGTCTTTATGTTTCGGTTTACCTTATGGAACGTTGCACTCTGTATATTCTGCTATGTTAAAGCTATTTTCCACTACCAGGACCCTTGTGTTTGACTTTAACTTTAAACTTTAAAGTGTAACTTTAAAATATCATTATGTGACTCATTTTCCTTCCTGTGATTTTTTTTCCTGTTTTATTTTCTTCACAAACATTTTCTGGATTCAGGTCTCCACCCTCTGATAGCATTCTGTTTTATGTTTAATTACTTTTAAAGCAAATGCACTTGTTATACATCCTAAGAAATTAATACATTTTGCAAAGAGGATACAGTGATCAGCACGGCAGCCTCACATCTCCAGGGTTACTCTCGCAAACATAAGTGTGCATAGTTAACATGTTCTTTACATGTTTGTATAGTGCTGACAAGAAATATGGTGTCTTTAAGCACCGATGTGGGCCAAAGTATGGATTGGCATCTTGTCAGGGGAAATTATATGATAAAATGTTAATTAGCTGAAGTAAATTACCTCATCGTGAGTGTCCGCATGGATTGTGCATGTGTAGCCCAGATTTTGGGTCTAGCGGACTTTTTGTGCATTGGTGTGTGCTGACTGCATGAGTGCTAGGATTTGGTAATTCATTATTTGATGCTTTCAGTAGGTGGAATTTGGTGAAAAATCATTGCATTATACTTGCGCAAACATGACAAATGTAGTATGTATGCAAAAGTCTGCATGCTTAACCATGCACGGTTCATAATGGCACACTAAAAAGTATGATGTATGAACTCCAGAATCTCGGTTGCCCACATGCACTGTGAACATCCACAGCAAAACTGTAAAGTGTAAGTTAAACCTTAATTATTCATAGTGCCACAGCTTACAGCTCAACCACTTTGAACTGTTTTACTTTGACATTCGTGGTCACCTCTTCTGGTGTTCCATAATTCTGACTGAAAGTTTACTTTTCAACTGTAGATTTCATAGTGGAACCATGAAAAGTGTGTCAATTCACCGTAAAAATTCATGGTCAAACTGTGAAAGTACACCGTAAAACTGTCAAACAAGTTTACAGTTTTACTATGAAATTTCACAATGCATTTGCTTGGGCTGTCTCCACCAAACTGCTGTCACATATGAAGCAATCTCCCACCGTTCTGCTTCCCTTTGGCAAGCCCCGTCTAGACAGCAATATTGACCTTCCCACAATGGATGCATCAGTGGCAACCCTCAGTACAAGATCAGAGATGAGATGTAAAGCGTTCATTTGTCTCGAAAGGAATACCAGGCCCGTTTGCCTTCAATGGCCCTGCAAATTTTTTTAAAGTCTTTGTAAGTGTATTGATTTACCCATTTGGTTTATTAATGGTGCTCTGAGAGAGAAGGAGAGGACCTGTGGGTGAGGAAGTGAAGCGTCAGTAGTTAGCATTAACTACACAGTGGCTTAATGAAGCTCCAGTGAGACGTGGTCATTGATGAAGAGAGCACATCAATAGCCTGTTGGGTTAATGAGTAGAAGGACCATCTATAGCCATAGAGCTACAGTGTAGGTCCTTGTCTTCAAGGTGATCTCATTTGCTATAAAACCGAACCCTGCAAAAATCCTCCCCCCCCCCCCACCACCCACAAAAAAGTATGTTAGGTGGCCAGGACTCATTGATGCAGAATTTGAACAAAAGCTATCACGTCTGGTATAAACCAGCACAGGGGCTACTGTGGCACAAATGGCAGGGCCCCCAACTGTGACCATGAGTCAAATTTTGCAACTATTCTTGTAGACATTGCGACTGGCAGGGAGTTTTCTGTTGCATCATGTGGACAGCAAGGTATGTGTCAAGCATCTTTGGGATGCGTTGGACCAACAGATCCAAACCATGGCTACATAGCCCTATACACAGCAGAGCTGCATGCAATGTGTCAAGAAACATTACTCATGTGTCATGATCATCAAATCATCTCTATTTATCACCATTTATTTTGACTGTGATGCTTCTTATATCGTCTCATTCTTCAAACAGCAACTACCGGAACATCTTGATTTGATTTACATAAATTGTACGAGATCACAAGTATTAAATGTAAATAATCATTCTAATTGATTATCTTTAACTACAAAATGTGTGTTACACAAATTTCCTTGCTACTAATTTCATTGTTACGCAATGAAATTGTTCATGGTACTAATTTCATTGTTACACAAGG
The DNA here is from genome assembly GCA_026780765.1 of Petrocephalus schoutedeni. Taxonomy (NCBI): domain Eukaryota; kingdom Metazoa; phylum Chordata; class Actinopteri; order Osteoglossiformes; family Mormyridae; genus Petrocephalus; species Petrocephalus schoutedeni. The sequence goes on along the minus strand of JAODKL010000040.1, from coordinate 18,118,376 downwards.
AGCAATTTAACAAAGAATTTATTTATGCAAATATTTCTTTCTGAATTTCCTCGGATATATAGTCTTACATTCTAAGTTTCTATAGTATTTTCTCAATACTATTAACATGCTATGTATGCTATTTATGTGATTTATGTTGCGAAGGAGGCAGCCGCAAAGTTTTGTTGAACTTGTGTAATCCATTTGCACAATGACAAATAAAAATGTGCAATCCTTGATGACATATTTAGGAATATTCCATGCATATTTTATCATTTTACCCCTGGTTACGGTGAGTGTCACCAGTAAGACTGACAGCACACGGTACTTGTGGGGTAGCATTCTTTGCACAGAGCCAGTTACAGCAGATAAGAGGGGTCATGACGGTTTTCGTTAAAATGCTGACAGTGTGCGTTTACCTGGGGGGGGGGTATGTTCTGTTGCGGGGTTTCTTTACTGCTTGTAAAACTCAGCAGCCACTCCGCTTTGAGCATTCCTGTGGTGGCCTGAATGCAATCACTGAAGTACACTACACTTCATCTTGATTTTTCATCCGTTCTTTGCCGAGAGGTGGAGCGACCTGTCTCCCCTTCGGTAACTGAGAAAAAAAACACTCAGCAGTTGACTGTAATGACTTGTTATTCTTAGAAGAACTACCCTCACCAACGCACAGAATTCACGAGATTCTGAAGAACATAGGCAATGTTAAAGAACCCTTCAAAGGAATTTCCCATAGCAACTGGAACATTTCCTTCACTGCACTGGGAATGCTCCATTGCTTTAACACTTCAGTTTTACTAGGTTAATGAGTAGCATCAATACTATTTCCCTGGAAACCACTGTATTCCTAAATATTGGCAACCTAATTTAGAAACGTTTACAGGTTTCTCTGCTCAGCAGGTAAAATTTCATCATGTGGTGCCAATATGAACTTTCCGAAGTACAAAACAACGATATGATCTATAAACAGTTCACTTAAGAAATGCGTGCATGAGATGATTTGTTTGCTGTATTGCACTTACAGTACTGTTTAATCTGTTCCTAGGAAACACAGGGTACAAGCTGGCAGCACCCAACACAATTAACCCTACATATTTCTACTTGCTCTTTTTGCAATAGCTTCTGGTATTTATTTATTTACTTATTTGTTATGGCATGTATCTTTATCAAAAGTAGTCACATTTAGCAGGTCTAATCAATGGTAGCCTGGGTTATTGGGCACAAATCAAAATCCAAGAATTGCAAAGCTCAGAAACCATCTGGTACAAAGTATTTACCAAACCACAATTTGATGTTCTTTTTTGGATAATGTAATAATAATAACAGCAATAATAATAACAAAAAAATAAAAATAATTATTATTGCTATTATTATAGGTTGATGTTGCAATATAAAATTATAACATTGGCTTTAAATTTAAAGTTATTACATAATGCAGTGTTATAACATGTGCTGCTACATGGTGTGTTACAACATATTATGTAATAACACTGTATTATGTTATGAAAATTTGTTAGGTTCTGTGATTACATAACACAGCCTTATTACATAATGCATTGTTACAACGTAGCATTATTGGTTAGGGGGAGACAGGTGGATGGAATTAATTATACCCCTATGATGACTATTTCTAGATTGGGAGAAAATAGAGGCATGATTATAATGGGGTCGTAAAATGATAATCTATTCCTTTTAGATTCAGTCTATAGAAAAATGAGACATCACAGAGGAGACACAGAAAAGTCTCATTACAAAATTCAACTTCTTAAGCAAAATTTATACCTACATTGCACAAAGCACTGTTTGATAAAAATTATTTTGCTTGCCAGGAACACTTGTAAATTTCTTATCGACTTGTCTAATGAAAAATAAGCTTTTACTTTCAATTTGACCCACTTATTAAATAAAAGCCACCTCATTTCATCATCCATTTCTGCAAGTCAAGGATATGCAAAGAGCCTTGTTGACTTATTTGTTTATGCCAGCTGTTACTTGCAAAGCAATGACAACTAACTTCTTAATTGCTCTCCTTTATAGGTCATCAGTTTAATGAAAATTTGGGTCATAGATTATGGTTCACTAGTAATGCTCTTTGGCTGACTTGTCCCAAATGTACCCATTTCATTCAGTTCGTTTATTTCTGCTAATAATTCAAAAGTAATCTGTGAAAATTATTTTCCTTCCTGACCTTGTCATGGTCATTACCTTCCCTAAATACATTTGTCAATTATCAGGGTACATAGCTTGATTGATGTATTCAATTCACTAACATTCCCTTTTGCATGAAAACAAATATGTCCAATTATTTAAGGGTTTTCTCTTACTGAGATACATTTTAGTGGGTTATTCCCAGGATGCGAGGTGTGTTCAATTATCAAGTAAATATGATTTCTCGGCCCAGTTTTGAGTCACAGCTATCTTTGTGTGCTATTCAGATTTTCCATTTCCACACACAGAGTGCTTTAGAACCTGAAACCGTTTTATCAGTCAAAATCTCACTTTCATTAAATAATAATATCAAGTAATATCAATGTTTCCTGCATATCATGGCACTTTATTTATGACGGTTATGGAATCAGGAGCTGTATTCCAGGAGGCCCTGTCCTGTTTTAGAATTAAATATCAATTAGGGATTCATTTGCACCTAACACACTTGCTGATGTGACTAATTATCCAAGGAATTATCTCGGTCAAATCATCATGAGATGAAGGAGAGCAAAAGATCTGATGGCAGAATTTCAGTTGCAAGAGGGAAACCAATGAAATGTGTCGGCTGTGAATGTGGCCACCCCACACCATTTCCTCGTTTTAACGTAGCAAAAAATTAGTGAATTCAAGGTTCTGAGCTGAAAGAGAGAATGAGCCAATCAATATAATAATTTCATAGAGGTGGTTTTCAATTCCCTAATGTAGTGATGCTTAATTTCCCTGAAGATATCAAGATATTTCGAATATTTTTGGCTGCACAATGAAGCCTAAATGGCATCATAAGCACAAATGTAATCACCAAACCTCCAGTGCCACATATCTAATAAACCATTTCATTTACGATTAAATCCACCTGAATGTCAGCTGGCCACCTGAATGTACTAATGCAGTGTCAGACGTTAGGGGCATCACAGGCATATGGAGCTGTCTGATGATGTAAACAGCCTGCTTCTTCTTACTGTACCACACATTGGTGTCTTATTATGACTGAGTTTAGAGTATTCTTCAGGATACTGGTTTAGGCCTCGTTTCTCATTGTGTCATAAAACCCAAGTAATAAGGTTTTAATTTTTTACTGTCAGTTAAAAATACAATCTGCATGCATTCAGGGACAGGAGATAAACAGAGATAAACAGAGGTTAGTGGGTTTTCTGAAGATGTCTGCGGAGGTAGAACAGAGGGATTTTTACATCTTGAAAACTCTGAATAGAGCAAATAGGTGATAATGGCATTACAAAAAGTCATTTAAAAAATGTAAAATGATTACTTTAGCCTTTCTCTTTCTTTATTATTGAACTCACAAGAAAGTAATTAGTTTTTGTGTGCAAAGTATTTACTCCTCTTCCGCTCAAATAGATGCATCCCAGGGTAACACAGCTGAAGGAGTTTATTCCGGGTTAAGCTTGTACAATGAAAAGACCGGAAATAATATTTGAAATGTTTACTGATACCTCCCTGGCCACCATAAAAGAATATGCTTTGGTTTTTGTTTAGATGTTCATCCTTTGCATTTTGGAGAGCTATTTCTTCATCAGACTAAGCTTTGCCTACCCAGGTCGAAAATGCATCTCATTTGGTACCATGAGGATACCAGCACTGATTTTTGAAAAGGATTTCATTGTTTGGCCCAAATAATATTCAATATAGAATTTACAATGTCGGGTTTACTAAGAGGGCGGCACAGTGGTGCAGTGGGTAGCACTGTAGCCTCACACCTCTGGGACCGGGGTTCGAATCCGGCCCAGTTCCATGTGTGTGGAGTTTGCATGTTCTCCCCGTGCCG
>JAODKL010000040.1:18082548-18114306 GCA_026780765.1 Petrocephalus schoutedeni | reverse complement strand
TGGTGTGTGAGTGTGCCCTGCGATGGGCTGGCCCCCCATCCTGGGTTGTTCCCTGCCTCGTGCCCGTTGCTTCCGGGGTGGGCTCCGGACCCCCCGCGACCCTGAACAGGATGGGCGGGTTGGAAAATGGATGGATGGATGGATGGGTTTACTAAGATTTAGTTGATTAATGTTGCATTCTGTGATAATAATAGTGAGTTTAAAAATACTTCCAAAGAAAAATCAATTAGATTGAATGGAAGCAACAACAATGAGGTAATGACCTGGTCTGTCACATCACGTTGGATAATTTACAAATGTGGCAGAGCTGAGGTCATCTTCCATGGCCATGTGCGCCTGAAGGTGGTTCCACATACCTGCAGTCAATCTCTCAGTATATTTAGACTCAGTCTGCTCAGTGCTTCTCTGCTCCGTTTTGGACTTCTGTCACATTTCTGTGCTTAGGCTTGCGAGTGGTGGCCTGGCTCTTCGGTTATTTCCTTAGTTAGATGACTTCTCTTGTTTCTGGCTTGACCTCTGGGTTGTTCCTTGTTTCATCACCTAGCCTGCTGTCCGTGATTCTGTCGGCTCGCCTGGGCTTGCTTTGATCCCTGACCCTGTCCTTAGTTACTCCTGCGCACGTCCAGCCCAGCGGCCTCATCTGCGTATCTAACAGTCAGCGACACTGATCCGGTCAGCAGTAAGTGCTCAGTGACCAGCCTGTCGCGGAGGAAGGCCTGTCAGGCAGGAGGCCTGGCACTGCAGCCTTGTGTGGAGCTTGGGGCATTTCCAGTAGCTGTCGTCAGTGTTGCTTTTCCTAAAGTTCTATCCTGTCCCATGGCTGCGACGAAAAGCCGAGCCTTGTGCTCAGAGAGTGATGTGACGGACTCCCAAGCAAAGCCGCCAGCTCAGCCTAAATAGCTTTTTCGAGCTGGTCTTCTGGTTCAGAGCCCAGTGACACGGACCTTGCTGAATCCTACCATCAAGAAAGCAGATCAAGTGTAAAAGCTGGATTCCCACTGTTGACTAATGCCTGTAAAAAAGCCGCCTGGTGATTAAATTTTAGAGTGTGTTCAAACACTGTGCATTGTGGTTGTTAATTATAATCGCTTTTTACTGCAGTATTATCACAGAAGATAAATAGCTCTATTCCTTTCTGAAAGCGGTGATTTTTGGCATCTCTTGTGGTCCAAAGTGGCAAAATGATTTGCTGCTCTCTTTAACTATTCAATTTATGAACAAATAAATGCAAACTTTTACCAGTGACCTCAACCCCCAAACTTTTATTGTTTTCAGCCTGTAGTGTTGCCAGCTGTCAGTGTTATACAAAGGTAGTAGTGCAGGCAATTCACTTCAGTTGAACTATTATATATATATATATATATAAAGCATAAAATCCCTCCCTATTTTACCAGGAGTAACAAAAATAGGCACACCAAATTCATTACTAATAAAATGGCGTTGTATTTTACTGACCTATTTGTTGTCAAATTACTTCTCTTTTCCCGCTGTGTATATTGTGGTTATTTTCTGTAGGATCATTCTTCCCTGTGCACATAGATTTTTGATAGTGGCTCACTAAAATCATATCCATGCTTGATTTCCCCAGTGTTGTTATGAATGCATTTCAAATTATTTCTCAGCACTGCAAATATTTAAAAACCTAACCTGAATACAATTATCAAAATTAAATATTATTTGGGCTGATAAATCCATGTTTAATCCACCTGAAATTGTAAATGCATTCGCAAGTGGACCATACCTTTGGACCATATTCTCGACCAAGTGGTGTACAATATATGTTTAGTTTCATAGCCATTAATTCATGCTTTGATCATGAAATGTAAATATTTGTTAATTATGGTTGATTATAGCATCCCAGTTAAGTGATGTGATTTGACCTTGATCTGGATGGAGTTGGTTTAGCTGGGTTTGCGCTATCGTGGCTCAGTGCCCTGAGGGCATCTTTCTGCCCTTATGAGGTTTCCGGTGCCACTTAATCTCATGATTAGGCAGGAGAAGCCTCCCCATAAGCAGGAAATCATTCCCCTGGCTATTGGCTTTCCTCCCTCTTACTCTTTCTCTAGGTGATGAAGGACACAACTCTTCATCAAATGCAATGCTCAGAGGATAATGAGCCTCAGACCACAGCATTCAAACCCAGAGCAATCAATTACTACTCTAACTGCTGTGTACTGAAGGAGAATAAAAAACACTTCCCACAATGTGGTATGACTTAGTGTACCATCTACAGTTCTATACTGTATATCCACCAAATCTATCTAATTTTTCAAAGCCATAGCATGCTGCAATAACAGGTAGACTCTAGTACGTTGCATCAGTTCTCTGGGTCTCTTGCATCTTTTAATTTTAATTTTTTAGCTTTAGGAAAGAAAGATACACACAATATGGACAAAAGTATTGGGACACAATACGATTGTTGAATTCAGGTATTTCTTTCAGACCCATTGCCACAGGTTTACAAAACTTAGCACCTAGCCATGCAGTCAGGTTTACAAATATGTGTGAACGAATGGGCCATCTTGAAGAGCTCAGTGAATTCAAGTGTAGTACTGTCATAGGATGCCACCTATGCAATAAGTCAGTTAGTGGAATGTATTCACTGCTAGATATTCCACAATCAACTCTAAGTGGTATTATTGCAAAATGGAAGCATTTAGGAATAACAGAAACTCAGCCATAAAGTAGCAGACCACGTAAAATAAGAGTGGGGTCACTGATGTAAAGTTACAGAGCAGAGTTGCTGAGTGCTGAGGCACTTAGTGTGTAAAAGTCGTCACTGCTCTGCTGACTTAATAACTGCAGTGTTCCAAACTTCCTCTGGCATTAACCCGAGCACAAAAACTGTGCACTAGGAGTTTCATGGAAAGGGCTTCCATAGCAGTGCAGCTGTATGCAAGCCTCACATCACCAAGCACAATGCCAAGCGTCAAGATGGAGTGGTGTAAAGCATGCTGCTTCTGGACTCATGTGGAAACATGTTCTGTGGTGTGACGTTTCTATTACTGGTAGTCTGGATTTGGTGCATGCCAGGAGAACGTTAACTGTCTGAATGCATTGTGCCAACTGGTGAGGGATAACGGTATAGGGCTGTTTTTCAGGGATTGGGCCAGGCCTCTTAGTGAAAGGAACTCTTAATACTTCAGCATACTAAGCTATTCTGGACAATTTCATGCTTCCAACTTTGTGGGAATAGCTTGGGAAGGGCCCTTTTCTGTTCCAGCATGACTCTGCCCCAGTGCACAAAGCAAGGTCCATAAAGACATGGTTGGGTGAGTTTGGTGTGGAAGAACTTCACTGGCCCACACAGAGCCCTGACCTCAACCCCATCTAACACCTTTGGGATGAACTAGAATGGAGATTGTGAGCAAGGCCTTCATGTCTAACATCAGTGTCTAACCTAATGCTCTTTTGGATGAATGGGCAAAAATCCCTAGACAGACTGCAAATTCTTGTGTAAAGTCTTCCCAGAAGAGTGACAGCTGTTACAGCTGCAAGGGGGGACCATCTCCATATTGATGCCTGTGGATTTAGAGTGGGATGTCATTAAAGTTCCTGTAGGTGAAATAGCCAGGTGTCCCAATACATTTGTCCATATAATGTATCAGTAAGGTGTGTTGGATGGAGAGGTCAACAAAATACATAAATACTACCACCCAGGATAAGAATAATACAAGTAGAAATTGTCTAATAGAATAACAATGCAGTGCTGTGTTTGCTATTTGTAATAAGCAAACATGACCTTTTAGGGAAATCTGTTTGTTTTTTTGACATGGTAGTTTCTTTGTATATTACTTTGCACTTTCAAGAAACTAATCATTAGCCCCAGGAGCACACAGACATTAACACCATATATTCCGTGCTTACTTCTTTCTACCAGATACTGCAACGTGGAAAAATGCTTCCTCAGTAAACAAGACATGGCCAACAGGAATCAGCCTTTACATTTATCGAGTGCCTGTTTTATACAGTATAGTGTTATGAAGTTGCCTGTACAATAAACACAAGGTTACGTTTTCTAATAAATAGCAGGAAGGGTTTCCAAAGAGAGCGTTAGTAGATGCATAATTCATATGATTTGTCAATTGCAGCATTGTTATTACAGGGTTCTGCATGTTTTTGGAAGTAAAACACTGCTTAGAGCTGTAGGAATTTGTACAATTGCAAATTCACTAAATGCAGATTAAATACTGTCCTCAAGGGGACCACAGAAATTTCCTTGAGTCACCATATTGCAACCACTAAGCTGACTGCACCATGACCTTTCTCCAAATACACCAAATACAGTGTCAGAAATTTGCACGCAAACATGAAAAGTACAGCCACAGCATTTGTTTAAAGGTAGAGACCTACCAGTCTCTCTCTAGCAGGAAACTTCATCTCCGGCTGTTTACACAAGAGTCCTTGAGCTGTTGCTTGTGTTTACAAACCAGTACATTGGACTCCAGAGCTCTAGAGATTGAAACCAGAATTCGATACACAAAGTTTCACAAAGAATGAATAAACTCCATATGTATCCTACAGCTGCTCAGGGCTCTGCTAACATTGATATTGTGATAACCAGAATGCACGAAGGCTATGTTTTTTCTTACTATAATCTTGTTTTTTTCCATGGTCTTAGTCAGTAAACACTGCAGGCTGTACAATGGGTGTCATCCACCAGTCAAGATGTTCTGAATTTTAATTGCCAGTATATCCAGCAATATAATAATATTAATTTATAATGATATTCATAAATACATGTGTGAAAGTCGTGTGACATATATTTATCTTTCAGTGGCTGCCAAGGACATTCTTATGCATTTGTGGGTATGCGCCCAATGTCTCCCGCGTGATATGACTCTCATATTTACCATTCAGGGAGCGAGAGAAGACTCATCCAGGCAATGGAATAAAAACAATTGATTTAGTCGGTAATTCATGGCTAAGGTAATTAGCTGCTTGCACCTACATTAACCTGGCTAAGTGTCAGGGACGGCAGAGGCTTAGGATTGCAGAGCTGTATTTGTTAGCATTGTGGATGTATGTCCTTCAGAATGGCCATTCTCCACATTATGGTGTTGAAACAATTACAGAACGTACGTTTAAATATCACTATTTCATGAATTCACTGTTGTACAAATCTGTGTACCTGAAAATATGTAACAAACAGATCCTGAAGCACAGCTATGAATATGTAGTTGTGTTGATGCAAAATTACAAAGTTAAATTTCTTTCGCTCTTAGCTATTCATCAGTGGCATATAATTTTTTTGTAAAACCATTTATTTGCTCATGTGAAAAACATGGTGCTTTTACAGTTGGGCCAATTTTTCATGATCTAGCAATGTTTGTCTTTTCTTCTGAAGGGCTGGATTAGATGGAACTCTTCACACTTGTATGAGTACAAAATCATTCCTTTCTTGGAATTGGACAGTAGAAGTAAAAACACAAAAATTCAGCCATTTTACAGGGGCATCGGAAAGAGGGGGGAAAGGGGACGCGTACCACCCAATATTAGCAGATCCCCACCCCAAAACAAACAAACAAATAACATTTGAATTTGAATCAGCACATTACTGAGGCCAATTAGCTGTGCAGGCAGAGCATGAAGATGAAACATATACCTAATGAAGATTATAGTCCTACATCATTATGTATATGGTATAGGTTTCATCTTCACGCTCCATCTCTCCAAACTCGATCTATGAAATTGCCAATCCTATTCAGTCTTGGGTCTCAGGGGGGAGCCTATCCCAGAGGCTACAGGTCAGACAAACCCGTTTTTATCAAATCATTTATCATATGGGTCAGTTTTTTCGGTTTAGTTGTGAAATGATAACCTAAGCAGTATTAGTCATATTTTAAATAATTAAATCTTTATTATTCAAAAATAATTTTAAAATCTTCCTTTACATCCTGTCACAATGTGAGTATTGCATGCATGCAAATTGCCATATCACAATATACACCATCCACTCTATTTTTGCTGTTCCTTGGACCTTTTCAATTTATGTTTCAGATCATTATCTTGCTGGAAGACATTCATCCTTAGATACCCAGTTTTTGAATTTAGGTTCAACATTTTACTTAAAATATACTTGATAATCCTCAGAGTTCATAATGATATGCATGTTCAAGGCCTTGGCTACCAGCAGCAGCAATTGTGCATGTCCTCTATTTTATTGGTGTTCCTTTCTTTAAAGACTCTGTGTGCCTGACTGTAAACAAAGCATTGATTTTTCATCTTATGTTTCATTTTTCCTGAAATGTTTAGGAGGTCTTGGAAGAATTCTATTCTTGATTCTGCCATCCAGCAGTCAGGTCTTCCATGGCCTCAAACCAAATACATCTTCTTGGGTTTTTGCCTGATAGAAGGTGCTGTCCGGCGCTTCTCAGATGTTTCAAGATCCACATTTGCACATTTGAGTCTTTGCAAGCTGCACATGTGTTTTTGTAGTTTTTTCCCCCGACAATTCTGTGTGAACTTCTGTGTGATTTGTGGTCAATTTTGCTCTTATTCTGCATATAGTCGCCATAGAAATAGGAATATTCTTCAAATCAAAGCTGTGTAGCCTTGTGAATTTCCATGTTTTGTGCTGAGTATACACTGTATCTAGCACCCTGTTATTTTTGCAATGTGCGCATAAGCAGAAATTAAGCTGTTTTACCTTAAAACCTGCTTAACGATGTCAATACAGCTTAACCTGCATTCATACATTATTTCTTAATGCTAAAACTAATATAAGTGTGCTGGTGTTTCCGGTTTCTTTACCTGACACCACTTCAACAAACTGCATATATTGTATATGATGTGATGTAATGTGTGATGTAATCCTCCTCAGGGGGCCAGTATGGCTTCATTCACTACGATTATAATCCTTTATTTTAGTGATACTATCGACCAAGCCCCAAATGCTTTTTTACCAGCAAATAACACACTCTCGATGCAAATAATTCCAAATCATAAATTCCTTTTGCCCAAAGCATATAAATACTGTACCAAACTATGTATGCATATCAGGGAATTCATCTGGAATATTTGTTATTTGCATTTTAAATTAGAACAATTCATTTCATTGCTCACAGCTGAGACATAAACCATGCTAATCCTCCCTAACGAATGGGATTTATTTACTTTCTGAAGGTCTATTTGAATGAACACTTTGTTCTCTGAGTGTAATTATAGTCCTGTCTGCTGAATTCGGTCTGGACACACTGTTGTTCGAAAATGTACAGTAGCCAAAACACACAATGTCTTGGCCAAAAACACACTGCCACCTGCTGGGAGAAACAATGACGTCACTGAGCTCTGCAATGAAGTGCTGACTGAATGATTTGTAATTATCCCATACGTGTATATTGATAAGAACGTAAGTATGTAAGTATGTAAGATATGTAAGTACTACGGCATTTCTGATATGCAGTTTGGCACCATCAAGGTTTTAATTATTTCATCATCTACAATAACTGTCATCTCGAGATCAAAGCAATCAATTCATTTTCATTTTGGTACAATTTGAATCTACTGGCAAAAGGTATTAACATTCATTAATACAAGTTTAGCTCTGGGCAACAATAATATGTTAATAGAGTAAAAAACATGAACTTATTAAATGAGCAAAAATTGACAATGCAGTTTTTATAACAGAAGTATTTATCTGAAATAAATTGAGTATTATTTAGCGTTATATAAATTCCCAATACTAGATATGTCATTGCCTGTATTTTACAGTTCAACTCTCCTTGTCCTGGTGAGAGATGTGTTTTATATTTAACAACACATTATGTACAATATGGCAATAATGTACACCTTGGATATAAGGAGAGTGAAATTGATTTGACTGAATTTGGGAGGATTATTAAATTATTAAATTATTAAATAAATATGTGCATATATATATAATAATGCACAATTAATACAACATAATTTGATCCATTTTGAATAATCTGTAGAGCTAAAACCATGCAAACTCGTCTTAATTAAAGATCTGCATTGTCTGGCCTCGGCCTTGACCCTTGATGAATGTTGACCCTGCAGTTACTATGGAAATAACTTGATGAATACCTCAGGTTATACTTCTGTGCAAGAGCCAGCCAGATGTATTCAGTTGGCTACAAGCCAAACCAGGAATGGCCATGATTCTACATATAAAATAGAACCACATCTTAGCTATCACCCACATTCAGTAAGAATTGCAGTCTGAATGTATCACTATTATTATTTAATGTTCTGCTGTTTTGCAGCAAGAGAGAGGACATTAATTACATCTGCCTGGAAACGGTGAGGGCTGGCATCAGAGGAGGTGGTGATTTACCCCTGAGGTTGGAGGGCCTACATGCAGGGCCAGATGTAGGTTAACACCATACCCAGGATGAAGCAATTGCAGGTTAAGGGCCCAACAAAGTAGAATCACTCCTGGCATTCATTGGATTCAAACCAGCAACCTCCCAATTGCTGGCACAGATCCATAGCCTCAAAGCCTTCGCTCCGCCCAGGGATCAGAGCTGCAACACAATGCAAATTTTGGTGCATTGCTCGGCAGTGCAGGTTTTTCCCAAAGAACCTGGGATTTTTGAGTGACTTTTCTAGATCCCAAGGCTGTCCTACTGAGAATCATAGCCCTGACTAAGAGCGAAGGCCTTTTACGGACAGTGATGAGTAGGGTAGTATAACACAGGTGTCTGGTGCTTCCCGATACCAACGGGGTGTCATGTCGTTCTGATAACTCTGGACAGAGATTGAGTAGCCTTCTTGGGAGAACAGCACCAGTTCTTATGGCATTTGCACGTAAAACACTGAAATCTGGCCCACATTTGCTGGCCAGGACTCGATGAATTTTAAACAGAAACATGTCTGTCAATTTTATTGGTATGGGAAGTGATTCTATAAGATTGCAAACTGGTTCAATACTAAACAAAAATGAATTATAAGAAAAACATTGGCCCTTCTCGTGGTAGAAATGGGCTATGGGCATCCTGAGACAGGGCAAAGATGATGGGCACATTCAATGAGTTTGCATGAGTCTAATCATCAACTGTCATAAGATTTTATCTTAGGCCCTCAAAACATGTCCAGAGCCTGATGCCTCAGGTGTAGCTCAGTTCCCAACCTTCCTCCCATTTTATTTTCATGTGTGTTTTTCCCTTCTTCTGACTCCAGAGCAGCTGTGTCTCACTGCTCACTGCATCTTTTGTCAACACTGTCTCAACTCCCAAACAAAGCGCCCCATCCATGCGTCACATGGCTCTGTTCATGGTCCAGCCTGCTTCAGTGGTTACTGTGACATGCATGTGGGACCATTGTCATCCTCATGAGAACTCAGAAATGTGTGGCAGAGGTGCTTACCTCATAGGCAAACTTTGGAGATTTCCTAGTAAATAAAAATCACTGGGGACTCACAGCTGATGATTTATGGAAAAGTTTTAATAAGCTCACCTATTAATTTGTGTTTGAATATTGAGATCTGGTAGCTGTACTGCTTGTGGATATGAATGTCAGGGTTACAGTCTATAGTGATGTGCATGTCACCCATGTTTGTGAATATTATTGTTTGACTTCTGGTAAACAAGTCCTGGCTTGTTCTGTTTATTAGGCAGGATAGATTAATAGAAACAATATGCAAATGCCCTGAGAATGTTAAAAACTTAAACAAATAAACCTGTGAGGAAGCTATATAAATAACTAATGCTTATTTGTAGGCATTTAATGTTTCTTATCCCCATCTAGCCCATGGTAACTTGCACATTTTAAAGGGTGCGTGGATTGAATGTGTTTTGGGGAAATGTACACTTAGCTACCTATCAAAAGATCCCAGCTAGCAAGCTGTTTAGTGTGTGATTGCCATACAGTGAGTTATATTTGACCAGTAGTTAAACTACGTAAATGATCCTCCAACAAAGACGCCCTTGTGTTTTACCTTGCCAAGTCACAATAGCCAGATCAGTCAGCTAGAAAAACTGACGTGGGGGTGGAGTGCCAGCCACGTGGCTAAAAACCCGCACAGTCCATGCACATCTCACCTCCTGGCGCCGAGAGATAAACGAGTCCACTTCTGAGCCCGACAGCTCGTATTATCGGAGCTAATCGTATTATCTGAGGTTTCGGGTAGCCGAGCGCAGCACTACATCCCCCGGACTGGAAGGCGGCCTATCAGGAGAGTTGTCAGCATAAAAACAACCCCATCTCTTTATTTATTAATGCCACAAAAGAAACATGAGGTGCCGACGGGCCTTCGCGTCCAGCATGTTGTCAGCTCAAATCCCAACTGGTCCGCTAGCAAGATGCCCCAAAGATATCCCTTATGCCTTAGCGCATGTGAACATAAAAATCTGCAATTGCTTATTGAATGCCTGAATATGAATAGGTTTAAGGGAATAACTCGTGCATACAATAGAAACTGTTGTATGTAGCTGATAAAGGATTTAGTTCTGTTTGTGAGCTGTACTGTTAACCTTAAGACTAGCTTAAGGAGTACATGTCCTCACATTCTTTTAAACGATAGATTACATCTTCTACTCACGCTATGTGTCTTCCTGGTTAAATCCACCGAAACGGCCTCACATGGCCTATCATGGAGATATGATCAGCTAAACACTGGACCGCAGCTCAGGGAGTGCTGAAGGGTGTCTCCTCGTTCAAACCACAACAAGGGATACAGTAGATTCCGAGTGGACGGTTTCATTTATTAGGGTGGAAGTGGTCATAACTGTATCCTTGCCCAGAGCCCCTTCTTGGCCTAAGAAGAGAGTCAGAACTAATGGAAAGACTGACAATCTTCTGTTGTTGTGACATTTATAAAAGCCTTTGCAGTCTCCTTCATTTTCACTCCTGCTGTTAATATGACTCATCGGTCTTTTTTCGTCACCAGGTAATAAACTCACTCAAGTTAGCTTGCTGACTTTCAGCTGATCTTTCTGACAGACATTCCTGCTTCAGTTTTCACAGAGTTTTCATGATACGCTCACCTCGACTCATACACAGCTAGGATAACGCAATGTACATGTGAAATAATGAAGCCAATGATATCACAGAGCTCTCTCCCTGGGTTGGTCACCTTCTTGAGTAATCACATCGCTAAATGCGCTCAATTTTAGTAATGCAAATTTGAAAATGCATGGGTAATTTAATATGCCTATTTGCAATGCTGCATATCAACACACAACTGTCATCTGTAAAAAATACAACCTATGACAATCAGTGACAATAACTGTACCTGGTCTCGGTTTCCGCCATCTTGGAATTCCATCTGAAAGACCTCTTAACAGCTTTTCTTAAACATTTTCCTATATTCAAAAGAGCTACAAATAATGTTTAAAAAGGAAGTTTTAACATTGTCAAATTAAATCGTTGTTTCATTAAAATAATCCGTCCTTCTAACTTTTCATTGGTATTTAAATTGCTTTTGCTCATCCAGTGCTTCTGTCACGCAGCCACACTGCTATTTCCAAAAGAGGTGGTATTGATTTTAAATTTGAATTTAAATGAAATTGACCATCTTTTTTCAAATTGCCTTTTTCTAAAATGATTACTTACACTTCTTTCACCTCTTTTACCACCATTTACTAACTGCGCAGTTCTCACACTTGTCAGCTAGAAGAAGAATATTAAATTAAGGAGAAAGAAGAATGAATGTCTCACTTGAATACCTTGGAGAACGGAAGTTAACAGTACTGTGTCCATAATTAGAGGAATAAAGGTATTCCATTGTTAAGGATACCTCATTATCATATAAGATGGTTATGGAGGAACCCAGACAGTGGCACCAACTGTAGATGCTCAGCCCAGTAATGCATGTGACCATCTGGTCAATTATCTTCCAAATGAGAGGTCACCTTCAGGATGCTCGAAGAACTGCAGGAGCATGGAATTATTATATTCCCACAATGCATTGTGCCCTGTAGTCTGTAAGAGATGTGCCAGCTGTTGTGCCCTTGTTTTTTTTTCCATAAAGTATAAAACCCTACACATACACTGCCCGAGACTGTATCTGTAACAACCCACCTTCTATCATAGAGATGACTCTTGTGTACGGTACAGTTTGATAACTTTCACGTGTCCTATGACACATTTTGCATGGATATATAATCATTCTAAACTAGGAGTGGGCAGTCTTATGCGCAAAGGGCCGGTGTGTATGCAGGTTTTCGGAATAACCTTTAGGTCAGCTGGTGAGGACTCTTCAGCCAAACAGTCCTCTAATTAGTAATATAATTAAGGAGTTGCAGTGAAAACCTGCACACACAATGGCCCTTTCTGGATAAAATTGCCCACCCTTGTTCTAAACAATATGAATTATGTTTTTAAAAACATACAATGCAAGGTACAAGGTCCTGTACACATTTTAGCTGATATATGCTTATATAAATATATGTAGATATGTATATAGTACTTACCGGTAATTTAATACTTAATTAAAAAATCCTTGCATAGGATTTAGCCGCGTTATTTCATTGTGTCCATTCATTTCTGCAATAGTATGGATTTGCTTTATTTTTTACCTAGCTCATCAGAGAACATACTGGATTGGAGCTGGCGAGTGGTAGAAAGGCTACCTGGGTTATGGTGAATATTAAGCTAGTGGTGGTTTCATTAGATACTCAATGAGTCGGTCGTCCAGTTTGCTCTGGGCTGCTGGCATCACGCTCACAATCATTCTCATGGTTTCTGGGTTGAAAAGCCTGCCTGGTATTTATCAAATGATCATTTATCACTGTGAGTCAGTGTGGTCACTCTCCCTGTGTGGTCACTCTCCCTGTCTTCCTTGTGTTCATCTGGATTTGTCTGGATTGTCTTCCCAACAACACTGCACTCCGCCTCATATGCTGTGCTTTCAGGGATATGGACCTGGCCCACCTTGCATGGAATCAGCCTTCATGAAAAATATGAATATAAAGCATAAATATGAAAACATGGCAGCTAGCACAGGGACAGTTTAGTCCCCAGTTTATAAGTAGACTGTACCAGAAATGATCCCAGGCATCGTTCAATTTCACCATGTCACCGCGACCCATTAGGCATCTAGCCAAAGAAAAAAATGCCACCGCACTGAGGAGTTTTAGTCCCGCATGAAACAGTTGGAAATGTAGTGAAGGAAGCCATTCCTCATATTCAGAGTATCAAATGCCCACCAATGGTAGGTGACATTGTTCTTTGAAGTGGTCATAACAGCAGTTTAGGAATTTCATCTTGTCAACCAAGAGAATCAACTTACACAAATAGCTTTAGCTCTATTCTGTTTAACATTGGTGCACTCAATAATAATAATAATAAAATAATAGTTTATTCACCATTATTCTTAAGCAATGAGCACTGCAGGTAAGTAATTAAACCCTGTTTGCTGCATTTATTTATGGTAAGAGTCTTAAAAGTCTACCCTTACAGAAATTTAAATTTAAGTTTTTTGGGGTTTGGGTATGGGTTTTTTACAGTAATCATGATTTTACTATGGTACCTCATGGTAGTCATGATTACTAAGCTCCTACCCATAGTATCACCATGGTTTACTTATAGCACTTCATGGTAACTGTGGTACTACTGTGGTTTACTTATAGCACTGCATGGTAACTGCAGTGAAACCATGATAAAACCATAGTCATAAACTCAGAGTTACCCAAAAAAACATAGTAAAACCATGGTTCATTTTCATAAGGGTAGCAGCCATATATAAAAATCAAAGTATATGACTGCAGTGACTGTCAGTAGCACAGTGTTAATGGTCTGCTTTAAGCATTAAACATTGCCCCACATTTGCTGATGCACATATTAAAGGCTTAATTGGATCTGAATTGACAAAGCCATCATTTTAATAGGATAGTAAAAATGAGTATGGACTGTCCAATTTACAATTCAGATTTTGTCTAAACTGACAGTTCCGTATTCCATATTGACAGGAACTCATGCCTAATTATAGGCATCCATCTGTGATCAACACTTAAAAGCTCAGCCGCGATTTTTGATGAATAAATTGATAAAAATGTATCAGACAGTAGGATATAGGAGTAACACCCAGTGCTGTATAACAAATATTAGAAAATGAAATTATCTTTTGTGTCATTCTTCCAAAAATGCAACCAAATACACATGCTTTTCCTCCTGCTGTAATGAAATGGCACCTGTTCTTGAGGAATGACACTTCTATCCCTTTGTTAAGGTTTATCTGTCATGTGAAGCTTATCTTTGTCCTTGGCATGCTGGGAGGAAATTCTAACTTTTGTGGAGCAATCCTCCACAACAATGTAACAATAACAGAGTATGACAAAATCATTCCTATAATATATGTCTGTCTACATGAATAAAGCGTTTATCAAGCCTCCGGCTGAAGTTTTCCTACTTCATAGGATATAATGTTTGATATTAAAAATCAGATAAGACAAAAATGATGAAGTGTCTATAATGTTTCTCTAAACTGTAAATGTCTGTGACAATTGATAATTTATTAAATCTGGCTTGACTGTCTCCAGGGACAAAGGCTGACCTTTCACACTGACCTCTCTCTATAAATGCTGTATACGACTTGGGTAATTCTTAGCTTTCGTATACTGAACCCTCAAAAGTTCATTTAATGAGCAGTTGAATAAATAAGGAAGTCCGCAGACAACTGAAGCTAACGCATGCAACCACATCTGTGCGCTGTGTTTATTGCGTGTAATTGGCTGATGGTGGTGTAGAAGCTATTAAGCACTTGCAGATCCTCAAGCCCAGCCTCTCTCCTGCAGGCTCTAGGAAATGAATCAAGCTAAAGAGAGCGTGACAGCACAGGAGTTTGGGTGCCAGCAGACGCCCAGTAACAGGGCGCTGATATTGCAGATATTTTCTCTTAATTCCACCTCTGCCCTGCTGCTGCTCTTTTCTCAAACAGGGCCCGCTGTGACCCAGTTCTATAGCCTGATGGGGGGTCTTTCCTATTATTCATATACAGATGGCAGGGAATCTTCAACAAATGGCAGGGAATTTTCGACAAATTCTGAACTATAACATGGCATGAAGTAACATCAAGGATCTAGCCTTGAGGTTTATATCTTAGACCAGATGCCTCAGTCTATAACATTTCTGGCAGATGATATGGCAAATTTAGTAAAAGGAGGCATCCATTCAGTTCAGGTAGAAAGAGTTAATTTAAGCAGACTTTCGGTTGCGCCATGATGGAGGTGAATGTTCTTCTGTTGCATCAGTTGCCTGTGTGCCAGAGTTCTTTAAATCACTGGTATGAAAGCTAGTGGTGGCACGTGCCTGATACAGGTCTGGCAAGTGCAGGGGCCTGTCATCCCTGCAACAGAGACATTCAGATAGGATGATCCTTTCAGCTGAAAGAAGCTTTGCTGCCAGGTCAGCTAGTTAGTGGAAGAGGTCAAGCAAACTAATAGCATGGCCTGGAGATGGATCTGTTTTCTGCTCCCCCCAGCCCCGGTTGCTTCACACTTCTTATAAACACAAATGCTGACCTTTAAGATGCATGCATCCTGTTTCCCTCGTGCCTTTGCTGACCTCTTTGCGAGAGGGATTTTGTTTTTGTGTGAATACAATCAATTCCTCTTGATGAGCACAAAAGAAAAATGCCAAAATCCTGTGACCCAACACTTCCACTGTTAGGTGATGTGGTGAAAGGTCTGGGACACTCTGCTGAGGTTTATGCTCATGATTGGCAGTTCAGTTACATATGACATCGCCTGCCTTTTTCAGCTACTCCTCCATTATCTTGTGAAACTGACAGGCTTTGCCTACGGAGGGTCAAGGCCAATCCTCCATCCTCTGCAAAGAGAGGAACAGGCTCTGAATCCTAAGCCGCTACCCTCCCAGGCTACAAGCATGTGGAAGAGTTATTATTATTATTGTTGTTGTTGTTGTTTTTCTTGCATTTAATACCTACAGCGAAGCCCTCTATAAAAGTAGTGTTGCATATTATCACCAAGGCTTAGCTTGCTGCCCGTTATAATTTATTATATTTCCAGAACTTTCCCCCCTCCACTTATTCCTGTATTATTTATGTTGATTCTGGGAGCAATCCTGGATAAATACCTATGGAGTTACTGAGCCATATAAATCAACATGATTGCATTTAATTATTCTTGCATTATAGAAACAATGTATTGTTTTTAAAATCCATTGCAACTGGTTGCAACTAGTTATAACTTCAGACATGTGGCCTGGGATCGAATGTTAGGAAGGCATGCACATTAACCATTTGTATTTGCATCATTCATGTTTTCACGTTAAGACGATCAATGTAGCATGCTGCCAAGTATTTCAAATAATCAAGGTAACCATGTTCTTTGACAGCAAATGTGGACTTGTGGTTAGTTTCCTGTAAATCACATGCCATTGTACATTCAGTGGTATGGAAATTAGCATATATAACTTTCCAGCAAAGAAATGCATCACTGAACACACTAGCATATGGTATCATTATTCTTCTTAATAAATATTGCCCTCTATTTCTGTTAGAAAATTGAATTCAAATCATCAGTTGTATTCATCTACAAATAGGTACAAATAATTACACCAAACTAACTTCACATTACCTGGCATGGCACTAGACTGACTACATTCGCTGTTGATCTAGTATGTTAATGTATTTTTGAAACCAGCGTCAGGTTTTCATCAAAAGATTATACTGGACATGCCCTAACTTAACAGCACATCGCTGCCCCCTAGTGCTTCAAAAACTTGTCAATGTTTATTTCAATGTTCATAGATTATTGTCTCCTCTCTTCCTAATTACTCAGAAAGTAGAGTATAATTATAAAGGAACAGGTTTTAGATGGTGGGTTCAAATGTAAGTGTGTAAAACAGTTTAAATGAAGGCAGTGCAATACTGCTATGGGAACATAATGTCTTTTCTGTGCTTGTAACTTCGTAAATGGATTGACTTATGGACTTCAAGGCTTAATGAACTCCTCATTTAATTCGACCGATTATCTCATGACCTTGAAAGTCATGAATCGCAAATAGCATTTGCAAAATCAATAAAATAAAATGCAGAAGCTCCCCCAAACGTATGCTGCTTAACGGCATTGGCATATTTCATTATCTGCTCTGTGACAGCGGTAGCCAAAGTGTCATTTACCTTAAATGAAAAAGACACCTGCTGAGAAATTAAACTGTGATAAAATCCAGCATCTGTCACGTGATTTAGTGGTGCTATGTCCAATTCTTGCTTTGTGTATAAGTCATAACACCTGGTTTTCCACAGTTTAATGCACTTTGGTTGTATGGAGTGTCCTAGTCTGCTCCACCGATGGACTATTAGTGTGATGTGCCATTTATTTGCATTCTGTGGACACAGGAAACAGCCAGGAAAAGAGAGAGGGCGAGCAGCACACACAGATAAGTCGTAGCATCGCTACAAACAGCATATGAAATCACAATCGCAGTAGTAGTGATTTGATAAAACATGATGTGACATAAAGAATTAAGACTGATTTCATCACAATGCAAAACATCATGATACTGCATAAGCCATGCATATATGCATAATTTGATGGAATGCCTTGGTATGGAAATGTTTTGTAATTTAAATGTTTTCTGTCTTTCAGTTTACATTTGGCATTGTGCTACCACTGAAAAATGTCAAAGTAAAGCATAAATCATTCATTCATCTAGAAAATAACTCCACATCCAATGCAATGTTGTGGTGAGCTTGACTCCTAACCCAGGAAACACCCTGAGCTGGATGCTAATATATTCCATAACAGAAATAACAGAAACACAATACAGCCATATGGAAAACTTCAGTCAGACTGCCTAATGAATCCAGCTTAAATACAGGTAAGTTAATTAAAATAGATGGCAGCTCAGTGGATGAGCACTAATGCCTGACGTCTCAGAGATTTTGGGTTTGACTCCTGCCTATGTAGATTTCGCCTTTTCCCCCCATGTTCCTGTGGGCTTCCTTCTGCAGTCCAAGAACAGGTGCTTTGATCTGTAATGCATGCGTGCCCGCCTTGCCATGCATTCATCCCATCCTGGCTGTCCCCTGCCTCGGCCCCCCCTCCACATTTACTTCACTGCTCACCGAAGCCCTGATGTGGAAAAGCAGCCATGGAAAATGGGTGGATTAATAAAGATTTTAAAACAATTGAGTTCATGGCTGCTCGCGGGCTAAATTATTGACCTTCTTGTTTTTATATTTAACACTAAGCCAATGACCGCCCCCAAGACTTTCCCTGAATACCTCAAAAGCAGGAGCATACTAACATCCTCTGCCAAAAGCACTGTTTTTCTTTGGCTCCAGGGCTCACATGACGCCATGCAGCAGACTGAGCATCCCTCACTGCATTGTGTAGGCGCAGGGCAGAGCTGGGAGAAATATACCCCACTTCCAGCCAGGAAACTTAAACCCACTTCACTGCAGAGGGGGAAAAAAATGCTAATTATGCTCTGCCCATGTGTTACTTCTGGTCGCAGCTGGTTGGCAATATAAGTCCAATTCTCAGCTACGCCCTGCTGTCTGCTACATGCCTCGTGCTGTATTTAAGAAGAGCGCTTACCAGCTACTCATATGTATGTTTTGTTTGATTTCTTTATGTTGCATGCAGAGTATTCCTGCAGGCCCTATTTTGAAGAGTCCCCTCAGGTTTTGGAGGAAGAGGCCGTTATTTAGCATTCAGATTTTACTTTCTCAGTAGGTCATCCACTGCATTCCAGCATGTGGCCTGTGAACAGAGACATCATGGCCATGCTACTCTGTAGGTTCTGGGAGGTGAAAGACAATTTTGGTTCCCGACCTACAATTCCAGTTGCCAGAGGTAGGTGGAGATAGAGGGTATCCTGAGAAGAATGCTGACAGAAAAAGTCTTTAAGCCAGCCTCCATACACAATCTGATCTTCTCTCTTCTTCATGTGGATCTCCAAACACCTCAAATGTGTTATTGATAGTTGGTTAGTGGATGCCTTTTATGTTACGTGACTTATGTAGCTTACACATGTACAGCAACAGCCTTCACAAAAACAGTTCATAAAAATTCCCTCTATCCTCTTCCTACTTAATTTAATATTTTCTTTTAAATATACGATTAAGGACATTATATCACTAAATTACAGTTTGTTATACACTGTGATCATAAACTTAGACAGCACTTAGGGGGTGCTGTGCGGCTTTGGAGGTTAGGACAGTGTGCCTGTGATAATAAAATCCCAAATTCAAATCCCTGGGTTGGCAGAATGATTCCAGCAGCGAGTCCTTCATTAAGACCCAAATGCTCCAGGACCAGCTGACCCAGCTTTCTCAAAAATGTATATTACGTTGGATAAGTATATGTAATAAAAATATAACAGAGTTTTTCGATTTCTTCATCCAGAATCAAAATTACATTTTATGTAATCAAAATTTTATGTCATCTTCATGCAAAAATAAACACAATTATGCATCAAAAAACAAGATGTCATACCTGTCTTTTTTTTTTTTTTTTTACATTTCTTTAGTGTTTAAGGTGTGAAGAAGAAAATTAATGTGTTATTTGAGGTGATGTAATAAGAGAGGATTCAGTGCTATTTCAGGCTTAGGTGAAAGGTATGATCTGTCTGGAGGCTCTTACAGCCAATTTTAGTTATCTCAGGTTGATAAAACCTCTGCTAAAGTCTGAAGGGCTGTGGAAGTACTTGTGCTTCGGGAGCATATGGTTGACCTTGCCAGGGGTAAAGAACAAGCCAACATCCCACTATCTGTTAGTGCTACCTGAAGGCCAGGGAGCATTGGGTAAGTGAAGAAAACAGGTACAATTATAGCAGCGGAGAGCAGAAAGTCAAAAACTTTGGTAGCTATTCCATGACTTACATCCCGTTTCAGAACAAAAATAGGTTTTTAAAGTTTCAGTTTTAATGAAGGAAAAGACAAAACTGTCATTGAGTCACCAAAAAAGTATACCTCAAGTGAACACTACACACCCAAAAATGTGCCTTGTGCTAATCAGGTATTGAACTTTCTTTTTTAACTTCCCGATCAAATACACATCCATATATAATCTGCAAAGCTTCACTTTTTACTTATTTCTCTTACTAGTTAGTAGTTAGTTGAGGGAAAGCAGCAACTGGCAAATAAAAAGGCCTCAAATCTCTGCAGGTGATGCCCAGTAAGCAGTGCTGGTTTGGGCCCGTGCGGAGTCCTAGGAGAGCTTCACCTTCAAACCCCAACATTTGTTAAGTCAGAGCCCCCTCAGATGGCGGTGCCCTAGGCGGCCTCTGTCACCCAATGCATTGAGTGCTACTGCCTGAAGGGGCTGGTAAACATTTTATTAACAGACAATGACCAAAAGAAAGAAGCAGGACACAAAAAGCAGGAGGCATCTGACTGCCTCACCATCTGCTTGGTATGCTGATGCTCTGAGTACTTTGCTGGTGACACCATAACTTTCATCTTGTCTTATGAGTTTTTCTATTATTTCCTTATTGGAGAGGCCCTATTAACTGAAGTAGACATAAATTATGTATTTAAAGAGCTGGGTATTTACTGAAGCTCTTGAGGGTGAGCTCCTTTCGGGCCCTTAGACACTTAACCTCGCCACCCCCTGCCGCACCAGGCAAAACCATGATTTTGGAAGACATGATTCATTTCCTCCTCTTCCTCCTGTTGTTGTTGTGTTTTTGTCAGCATTGTAATTGCCACTGTAATTAATGGATGTAGCAAGAGTAAATGAATTACCTTACAGTGCAGCAGGAGAAATTCCAGCATCCTGTCTGGATTTCAAGCATACTATTTTCGGGTGACCACCTGATACGGTGCTGTACCAAAGGCATTACTCAAGTTTGACAGGCAAAAAGCACATTAGTGCTAATGTGTATATGTGAGCACAGGATGAGGCCTGTTTACCACTCAGATAATTTAACTTAGCTACTTTAGTAACACTTTACTTGATGGGGCACAAATACTTAGTAATAACTCCAGTTACTACTGAAGTATAAATCATGAACAGATATAGTAGCTGCTTGAGATAAAAGATGCATCATGATCCATTAATGATGAACAAACATGAGATCAGTATTTTACTCATGTTATTTGTCCCTTCAGTAGTTCACAAAGGTTTACAGAATTAACAGATATAGTAACAAATATAGTATCTACGTGAGATAAAACATGCATCCAGATTCATTAATGATGAATTAACATGAGATCAGTATGTAACTAAGACTTTGTTTCTGGTTAATGCATAAGTGATAGCATAATACTATATGATTATGCCCCTTCAAGTAAAGTGTTACCACTACTTCTCTCATTTGCTACTATTTTATAGGCCCTATATGTCTGTCTGGGGAGAAGTGTCAGTTTAGTATTTGGACATTTGTTTGTATGATAAGTGTTTCTGTGTGTCTGTGGGAGCTAACACTAGTATGTTTATTTATCCCTCATTTGGTATCTCATCATCAGGTTTATACCCTTAGAGTATCCCATTAAATGCATGACCTGCCTTGTGGCTTCGAAGCCTCATAGCCTTTCATGACAGAATGCGTGAAATTAGCATGCTGCGCACAAACACCATCATGACTGCAATGGTTTAGCGCTCTGCTGATGTTTGTTTATATGTATCCCTGGTGTATTCTAATAAAGAATAATGTGGAGATTTGGTGGCCTTGAAATGCAAAGATTTGCAGACCCTTATCCTACTCCAAGGTAATTATTAATTATAAAGTCCTTTTGTTTTAGTCTTGATTATGCACTTCCATGCACATTTTCCATCCTATAATTTGTTCTCAGTTTGGTTGTCTTGTCTAGAATAGACATGACTTCATGTAGAAAGAACAATGAATCCACATTCCATGAATCCACAGTCTTTTTCAGATTAAGAAATATGCATGGTTACTATTTGCGACTTTCAGGTTCTTCCTGGTTAAGAATAATATATATGTAACCAACACTGCTTTTTGAGTGTTGAAAAAAAAATTTAATTATTTATAGACGTCAACAATGCTTTCTAGGTTCTTTGGCTTTAATGTCCAAATGACGCATGCACTGGATAGGTGGTGGGAAGACAGCAGTGCATTATACACAGGAAAATATAACATATATGAACTTATTTCACTTGTTTGATATTAAAAATATCAAATATATAAAAAATTGAAATAGGCAGCTGAAATATTAAAAACTGCAGCTCAGGTGGATTGGTCGATTGACCTCAGTATGTGGGAGTGTGAGTGAATTCATATTTTTGAGTGCCTGCCTTATGCGGTGTGCTATCAGAGATTACATGCTTCTAGAGGTTTCAGGCGACCTTGAATCTATTTGGATAAATGGTTCTTCTAAATGGAAGGCAAATACTCTGGATTAGCCCAGATTAAATTTCACACTGGCACATTTCCAGCTAAGGTTTAATTCATTGTCCGACTGTGTATGTCTGTGTATATATGAGCAAATGAATTTAAAATGTGTGTACTGGGGCATATTTATAGTACTACCAAAGCCAGTTACTTTGGTTACTTGCTGTGACAAACCGGTACACTGTTGCAAAATGCCTGTAATTTAACTGTCCATGATTACAAACCCCTTTAAAACAACAAAATGTATGTGGACTATTATGTATGTGTGACTTCAGCTCATTTAAAGGCGTTCCGAGTGCATTCAAACTGAGGGAAAGATGTTACCTGGTTTGTTAAAAGGGTATTAATTGGATTTCCAAGACTATTTTGTGTGAAGTGCTCTTGTCCAATACATATGCAAAAGGCTGTTGTTTTCCACACTACTACAACCATATACTATGAGAGTGGTATCAAATTACAGAAAAAAAAGTTGTAAATGTCTTTTTTTGTGACGGGCGAGACTCAGGATTATCATGACATTAACTGGGGAAAAATATCATATATAACAAACGAGTAGCAGAGAAATCTAATCTATATGACTGATGTGGAGGTATTAGATGTGAAAGACTGTATACACAATTATCACCCATTGTGAATAACCCAGAGTCCTACAGCCAGGGTGAGAAGACTTAATGCTTCAATGCACTTTGAGGGAGCTCTGCTCACTCTGGTTTAAAGCGATCAGATAGTCCTTCACACTGGAACTTCTGCTTATGCAGAGCTAGGAAATTGCAATATGAGTCCTGTTGGCTTTGAGCAGTGTTATTAAAGGCTCTATTACCTTTTACTCATCACACATTTTCGTGTGAATTCCCCCGGCAGTCAAACGGCTTCTGTCCACCTGTGTAAAGGGTGTGTAAAAAGTGATAGAGGGTGGTGTAAAAATCAGACAGGCAGCTTATAAAGACTTTTCAGGTACAAAGCCTCAATCTTCATTACATTATCTGGCAACCTTAAAGAGATGGCGAATGGTGAGCTCTTTTATGGTGCATGGCATGCCAGCTGGACTGAAGTCCAAAACCTGGGGAGAAAGAGGGAACGCCGAGGAATGGGGAGCAAGACCAAGGGGAGAACTTGGAAGTCAAAGGCCGAATATTAAGTGGACCGGCATGCAGACTAATCAGCTGCCCGGGATGGCACTTTCATGCCATTACCATTTGTTTATAAGTTGGCAACACAGCCGAGACCTGGCAGGGAACAAGGCAGCGAGGGTCATAAAAGGAATCGTTCTTCCCATACTTACGCATCGACCTTTGCATCCCAAAGGGAATTTCACTATGCGATACAAGTCACGTGCACTTTCAGGAGAGAACTTGCGCTTCTACAGAGAATCGAATCCTCTAACATTGCCACTAGGCATTTCTGTTTGCATTCGCATAACACACAAATTTATGCATCCTGCAAATCGGTTTTGGTACTTTTCTGATCTCAGTGTGTGTTCTATGACTGCCTTCTATCTATCTGTGCGTTATACACTTCTTAAAACGCCATCTCTGTACTTTGAGATCCACCTAACACTGGGTTTGTACTACACAAGAGCTTTCCGAAATTTCCCATGAGTCCATGCTGCTGTGAAGTGTTAAACGGCAGTCTGGATGTCAGAGAAATCCTTACTGAAAATTGTCTAAAACTACAAATTACCGTCTGTGACCCTCATGCGAGGAAACATTATGTGAAATTTTTATTACACATATTGTTCCACGTAGGGAATCAGCTTTTATAACCTTTAGCAAGACACTTCACTTGAATTGTTTCAGTGGGAAACCAGCTGCATAAGAAGATAAAAAAGAGCATAAAGCTGTAAGCTCTGTACATTTCTTTGGATATAACAGTCTATATTAATGATCTCCAAGGGACCTCTCAAAGTCATCGACAGCCACCTGCGTACGGAGCTTGCATTTTCTGTTAAAATAAAAATATCATAATGGGCAGGTTAGTCACCTGTGATCCAGATCTGCTTATGTAAGTGCCCGTTTATCACTCTGACTAGAGGTCACGGCTAAAGACAGCAAGTTTGTTACCCAGAACATCACCAAACTTCGCTGTGCCCAGGGGAGCTGCTGACCCTGCCCAGCTATTGTGCTACAGACCATAAGGAACCTGAGGTTTTTCCTTTTCAGTATCTGCTGACATTTGAGGATGATTCAAGCTGCCTCCACCGACTGGCAGACTGGCATTGTTCCTTTTATCCTCCACTCAGCCCTTTTGTTTCTTTACCTCCGAGCGAAACAGCGGTCTTCTCAGACCTTTAGGCGAAGGTTCCCACGGAGCCAAAACCAGTTCCCCTCCCAGCGTGATGCTGAAGCTGTAACTGCAGGGTGATTGGACGAGGATTATAAGTCTCCCTTGGTGAACATGTGCCTGCTGAAAAAGAAGGAACATCCATCCATTTCACAGCCACTTATCCCAGTTAGGGCACTGGTGCTAGGGTGTGGGCTGGGGTGGAGCTCATCACATGCAGCACAGGGTGCGAGGCTGAGGCACAACCTGGACAGGATGCCAATCCATCGCAGGGCACACATATACACACCAAGACAATCATTCCAAATAAGTCTAAATATATTAGAAGGGACGGAAGAAACGTATGCATACACATGGTACCTATCAGCATTTCAGTCTTCATCCTTCAGAAATAGAAAGTCCAAAAATCCAAAATGGGTCTACATAACCCGTGGATCCCAGTTTGTGAGTTCCAGCAGGGTATGGCACACTGTTCGCGAGGCTCAGAAATGTGTGCCCATTCCATTAGCACCTAGTTTAAACAGCCATGATAGATTAAAACGCAATAATAATAAAAATTTATCAGCGCAGTCGTCCATTGCCTGAAATGTCATATCTTCTTGTGTGCTGAACATCATAATGTATAACCTTAGACTGCACCTGCGGTTGCAGGCAATCTACTATTAATGTAAGAGAGATAAACAGCACGCAAACAGACTGAATGCCTTAGGCAGTGTGATCAAAAATTGACCATGTTTGTGCATTTGTGCTGTAACACGTCTTATACTGTCAGTGGGAAAAACTGAAAAACACAACGTGGCAAGATTAAATAACAGATGAAAAAGGGGGTAGCAGGGTAATCACAATGTATCATGTAAAGAAATTTTCATGAACCAAAAAAAATATATGCAACTATGGAACAACTAAAATGTGTGTGTGTGTGTGTACAGTTTACATCTGTTTGTGCGTGTCTATGTGCCCCCCTGACCTTGACTAGCAGAAGCGGTTGGAACTTGTATTGATAAAATTGAGTAAATGGCGTCTCCTAGTGGATTATGATGATAGTACATCGGGGACAATTTCTACGCTGGTTCTCTTGACTGCTTGTCGAATTAGGCGCCAGAAATTATTTTTTATGGGACGCCACGAAGAAAGGGAAAATTTGTTATTTAACCATCATAATTCCCAAAGTCAATAGAAAAAAATACATAAAATACTTGCTTACAAACTTCTGGGCGGGAGTTAATTACACTTTTGTGCTCTGCTTTACCCACGAAAAAAGAAAAATTCCCAAATGTATCAGTACTGCATACGATAACCAAATATCGACTAATAGAACTGTTTTAGAAATAAACAGAACAATGTAGACGCGTACAGAAACATTACTGTTTCTATCGAAACGTGCCTTGCGGATCCTCAAGAGCCACAACGGACGCTGCAACAATTTGCAATCAGCAAAGGTTGTCTTAATTAAACGATTCGCGTGTCGTCACTTAATGCAGAGCTCCTAAAAAATATTAATATGTGCGCCGTTATTGGTTTAAAACACAGTATTTGACTCGATGCATTCAGCTTCTAAAAGCTGCAAGTTCTTTATGGATAAACAGAAAGAAGTAAAGGGAAAATAGTTTGTTCGTTGGTTCAAACAGCCCTAAAAGGTCAAATGGATCGTTTTACGGCGTCGTCCCAAAATGAACTTCTCCTCTTACCTCCTCAGCTATCGTACTCTAAAAGGTAGGTACATTGTTTGCATTTGAAACATTTTATTTTCTTTTAATGGATATTTTAACTATTGATTGTAGTTTAGGTGTATAAACGCTAATAACGGGGAGGGGGGGGGGGCGTAATTGTAAATACCGTAAATTGTTTTATTAATACAGTTGCAGCCCATTTATCTCTCTAATTCCGTGATAGGAATGATTCCAGCGAATCGGACGAGGAGAAGAATCTCAATGATTTCCAGAGGAAGATGCGGCGTGAACATCTGCGGGCGCTGGCTCACATCAACAAGGCTTGCGTGTTTACCGAGAGGATTCGCAGGTTCTGCATCCACGCTTCGCCTTGTCAAATCGCCAAACTATCCGTGCATGGCT
This sequence comes from Petrocephalus schoutedeni, assembly GCA_026780765.1. Classification (NCBI taxonomy): domain Eukaryota; kingdom Metazoa; phylum Chordata; class Actinopteri; order Osteoglossiformes; family Mormyridae; genus Petrocephalus; species Petrocephalus schoutedeni. Next base: position 18,087,727 of record JAODKL010000040.1, on the reverse strand, counting down.
AATTTGTTACTAAAATGGCACTGACCTGTATACAGGAATGGTACAGGAACTTGTAAGCCACTACAGGGCAGCTAGTCTGTTTGGTGGATTATGCAAGGTTGCCAAATTTGGTCAGCTGGCTGGAGAGAGATTTTCATTTCGAGACAAGTCTGCACACACATCCACAGGGTTTTACATGCATACAACTGTGGCATTAACTTGTAAATAGTCTGTAGAGTTTGGAATCTAACCGAATGCTTTTGGTGTAGCTTATTTTAGGCTTATACTGGAATTGGCTGTAAGATTTCTTGTGAGAGTTGGCAACCGTGATTTTTCCTAGAAAGCGAATCACCGTCAGCTGCAATAAGCTACGTGAGCTCCTGCCCAAAGTACAAGGTACCCGCAGTGATATGGTGACTGTGCTGGAAATGACAATTGCCTTCCTGGAAAATACACAGGAATTTGCTAAGGAACACCAGTACCGGGAGGTTAGTATTTTGTTTGCTCTAGGGACTGTGTTTGTCAAGATAGTTGTCATTATTTAAGGTATTGTGACTTAAAGCGTAATGGTATGCATACTTTAATTGAATCGAGTGGGGATGCGTATTTGCGCAATATGTTTAAGCACATGGGAGATGTCTGATAACCGCATCAAGCTCAAGAATCCCATAGGATTCTATGGAAGTAATGGATTTATAAGTCACGGTGACCTGTTGTAAAACGTGCCTTTGCATAAGGGTAGTAAAATATGACTTGATATTGTCCAGATCCTGTATCCTCCAGAGCATCTATACTGCAGGTGGCTTGTAGAAACCCACCTGAGCAAGCAGCAATGTCAAAAGAAGAGCTGTGAGGAGGAACAAGTGCAGAATGGCCAGCACCAGAAGAGCAGGCCTCGGTGATTTACGCAAAGGCCCTCCCTCAACCCCTCTGCTCTTCCGCTATTCGCTAACTACTGCAGCTTTACATATGATCTCATCATCCTGGCTACTCTGTACCTGCTGCTCTTTTCAGTGTTGATTCAGTTAGGCCAGGGGTAGGCCATCTTATCCAGAAAGGGCCATTGTGTGTGCAGATTTTCACTGCAACTCCCTAATTAGGTTACTATTTGGAGGACTGATTGGCTGAAGAATTCTCACACCTGAGTTTGAACAGCTGACCTAAAGGTTATCCCGAAAACCTGTATACACACCGGCCCTTTGCGGGTAAGACTGCCCACCCCTACATTAGGCTGACCTTTTTCTCTCCTCTTCCCCTCCTATCCTGTTCAGAAAGGGCCGACTTTTCAGCCCCATCTCTGGACAGGGCCAGAGTAAGTTCTGTGCTTAATAATTATTGTAAGAATGTTCAAAAGCTTGCTTCACAATCACTTCCTTTTTTGTAAGGTGCTGTTTGTACATTGATAAATACAGGAAGAACTGACATTCCTTCTGACCCTAATGATAACTTAGAGGTGACGGGTTGTTCCAATGAGCCACACACTGGTGAGTGTGTGTGTGTGTGTTTGCATAGATCACATTTGGGGACTAGGCTTTTGTGTTTTTTTTGTTTTAATTCCCTTAAGATTCCTTTTAATACACAAGTGGTAGTTCTGCAACCTGGTAGTTTGTTGTCCATTCATCAGATTAGCACATGACTGGTTGGAATTGTTTTTCTGTGGTGTGTTATCATGCACCGTTCGTTACACTGGTAAAAAAAAAAAAATGCATTCTTTTTGGGATGCAAATCAAAATATGTCAATCGTTGTTGTTTCTGAATTTCCCAATCCGGCAGGCATTTTTAGTGATGCACACAAACTTTACTCGTACTGTATATGTGCATGGTGGATGTGAGTAATCTATGAGGTTGAAGTATATGAAAATATCACCACTCAAGCTAACTAAGGATATACTCAAACACTAGCTGTAATCATGTTTTCATCAGCATTGCGGTTCAGACATCAGGATCTCTAGGTTCCTATAATATTATTCCGGGAGACTCAATGGCCTGCCAGTCTATCACGTTCTGTAGGCATTTGAGTTTGATGTACCTATATTGACAATGAGCAATTCGCCAGCTCTGCATGCTTAAAGCTGATACTCTGCTAGAGCCCACAATACCTGAGGTCTAAGCTTTTGAGGAAGGTGCAGGGCATTGTAGTGACTGACTGTGGCACTGCTGCCTTACAGTACATGCCTGCTGTGTGTGGAATTTGCAAGCAATGTGGGCAGCTAATGTGCCACTTCACAACAGAAATCCATTCCCCCTTATGCAGTCATTAATAACTAAATATTTAAAGCACTACTAATACCTGACATTCTCTTTTTTTTCACTTTCATGAAGCAGCTGGTGGTGACGAGGTTGGTTTTTGCCCCACACAACTCCCCTCTGAAGGACAAAGCATCAGTGCTCCTGTGGTTCCGTTGGTCCCCGCAGACCAAATGCTGGACATGTTTGCCGCTCCCTCTTTCTGGAGTCCAGCAGCACTGATGTCCCCGGGGAACGCAGTTACCCAAAGCTTACAAGCAACTTCCTGGGACAACTGCACAACTCCAGTGGTAGGGTACTCTACACTTAGCTGGAAATGTTTGTTTTGGCCTGCAACATGGAGACGACTCTTGTATGGGATTTAACGAAACCTGTGGATGGAAGAATAAGCTTGTTGTGTATATTTATAATAATATGTTGGATTTTACCAGGTACAGAGCATCTTAATGTCATCTTACTGCTCATGAGCAGGTTGGTGTAATAGCATCAATTCTGTCATTTATGTGCTGCCCTTTGTATGAAATAACTCTTCTCTGACCTCCCCCCATTAGGGTTTACATATTGGACACCATGAAGACTGTGGCTTTGGGTCATACTACAGCTGATATTGTTTGGGGGCAGAAATTGAAGTGCCCCATTGGAAACTAACAGTATAGGAATAATCTTTGCCTTGACCATAGGAATTGCTAAATTTTGTTTTCAGTAAGTTCATATTGGAGCCCTAGATGATAATGTATGCTGAACTGGAACACTGGAATGGATCCAATTTTGTACCTAATTTCACTGTAATGTTAGTCAACTTTGGCCAGGGGGATTGTTTGAGTTAAATTTCTGTTTAAATTGTTTTTGTGTGAAAGACCACATTGTCATGTTATTTGGGTTGGTAATTAAAATAAAGATTTATTCTGTTAAAAGCAAACCATTTAGTCTACTTAAGTAGTTTTAAAGGTATATAAAGTGTGTGTGTGTGCATATAACCACGCAGGGGTGTTAATTTCATATCGAGGTCAGAGGTGCAGTGAAAAGTCGCATCAGGGGACAAGTCTGATCATGCTATATACAGTGCATTTTGTTTAATTTCACAAACTATCGGTTACCAAATGTAAAGCAATATTCATCTTTCCATTTTTCCTGATATTCATCTTCACTAATACGGCAGATTTTTGTGTGGTGATGTCCAGTGGTGGGTAATCCAGGTACAAAGAGTAAAAATCCAGACCAGGATGTTGTTTTGACCAACCAGTTGAGCATTAAGAGTCTTAGTCACAGAGTGCTCAACTGGTTGGTCGAAACAACATCCTGGTCTGGATTTTTACTCTTTGGACCTGGATAACCCACCTCTGGTGATGTCCTGCATTATGTATGCTGAATGTGTAGGAATTATTAAAATTATGCACAAATCATGAGATTCCACCATGAATGTCAGACCCTGCACTGTGGAGAAATGACCTCATCTCAGGGTCCACTTTGATTCCCCAGTTACTCTCCTGTGCCCTGTCTTCTCTCAGAAACACATCCTAACTTTAAGGAAATAATCACTAGCACAAACTAAGCACACTCAAAACAGTGAGCAGGAGACCCATATAAGTAAATATAGGGGATTTATGTAATCTCCTCTTAGCAGTAAATGGGACTTCCTGTCAGCACTGTTAATGAACTCAATGATTGAGTTTCTGGTAACTGTAACTTTGTAGTGTTTTCCAAATAAATGCCAGGTATGCCCACATTTTTTTCTCTAATTTTCTGCCCTGAGACCAAACACAATGGGATGAGAATTGTGACTGACACAAAAACTGCTTACTGCTGAGTTATCAGCAGGTATGGCAAGCCAAATTATCTTTTACTAGGAGACCAACTTAGCATAACTTAAATTTTACTGGTAAAAATTGAATTTTTTACTAGCAAAAATATGAATTTCAGATATGTATAATTCAATTTTGTGTAGTACATATATTTTTTTACTAATAACTGTTACTATAGTAAACATTCACATTATAGATAGCTATAACTCTCTACTAGTTTTTACTAGTAATATATTTCTGTTGACTTGCATTGAATTTTCTCCTGTTATCCAAAATAAAATTTTTACTGATTTCTACATTATGATTAGTAAAAATTCAAGGTCCACATATCCATAATTGCTAGTAGAAATGTCACTGCAGATATCTGCAACTCAGTTGTTACTAGTAGAAATTCCCATTCAAGATATGTGTCATTTCTGATCCGTAAAATATAACTGCAGGTACCTGTGATCAGGGCCGTGCACAGACCTTTTGAGGGGCATTTGCTGAAACTGAAAAAAGGGCATTTAAAAAAAAAACTCTAGTCAGAATTAATACATAGATATCAGCAATGTGAGTTTTTACTAGTAAAATGGAATTTTGGATATGAGAGGCAAAAGTTCAATGGAAGTCAAAGGTAGTATATCATTAGTAAAAACTGAGTTATAATACGATTTATTACTAGTAACAGCACAGTTCTTACTAGTCAATATTATTTGTAAGTTATGCCAAGAGGCTCTTCTATTAAAAGACAATTTGGATTTCCTTAGTACAGGACACGTCTCCCAACTTCGCAACGTTCTCAGTTCAACTCAAACTACTTTGTCCCCAGAGGAGCAACTGAAGGCAAGCAGATCAGCAATAAAATGCACAGGAATGTCATCGAGCGGCGCACACTAAGATACTCACTATCCAAAACTGACAATCTAAGACAATACGACGTGCTTATAGCGACAGGAGCGTGAGCTCAGACTAACCCATTTTACCGGAGGGTACGGCTTATCTGGGAGAAAACTGTGAGGGGAAAAAAACTTTGTTAGCTATGCTAGTTATGAAATATTGATCGTATTTTTTAAAACAAGTATTATATCATATATGATATCAGTGAGGTGGATAGTCCCCCCCATCTCAGCTTAAATATACGCCCATATAATACAGTATAAAAATGGATT
>JAODKL010000040.1:18040042-18050237 GCA_026780765.1 Petrocephalus schoutedeni | reverse complement strand
GCGGTGAATAAAAATGATGAACAAAAAGCAGAAGACATTAACTACAGATGTAGTGTAGCTCACATTAAACTTTTTACTTTAACTTTCCATTCTCCTGCTGCCAGCTTGACAGATAAATGGCTGACAGACAGCATGGAGGTTAATTAATAGTCAGTTGCATGGCCGTCGTCGATGGTGTAGGTTGGACACGTCCTTCATCTCCTATATTCGGGTAATTGGAATTGCTCCACTGGAGAAGAGAGGCGAGTCTGCGGTAGGGAGGGGTGTGCAGCATCCCCAGTATACTGGGTACACTGTGACCCGTGGCATGACTTGGCCGAAAGTTTAATGGAGAAGTACACACCCAGTACGTAGTCACACAAGCAGAAATCGCTGAAATCAGGGTGTAAATTAAGGAAAACAGCTGCATTACATAATCTGGTATGTTGCTGGGTTCCGTTTTTTATGTGCGTGTTTACTCTGATGTGGGAGTTTAACTTTTTTATTATATCAAATGGGGATAAATAAAATCTGCAATGTTCCATTCATCTCCCCATCTTCCATACTGCTTGCCCAGTATAGGGCTGAGGTGAACCTGGAGCCCGCCTCCAGAAGGGCAAAGCACAAGAGCTTGAAAATTTTTCTGTGTTGAACGGTTCAAAGAGCTCCTGATGAAAATATTGTATGGGAAGACGTGGACATCCTAGGCTGGGTTGGAGTCAGGTGACCGCCCCCCTGCATTAACCTGCAGCCAGTTTCCAGCAGTATAAATCCTGTGTTTGTCTCAGGGCCCCCATGGCACTTCCCCAGGCATCCATTTGTGACTGTGGCTTTCCTCATGTGTTAAAGCCAGTACAACAGTCTTTTGTTCTACTTTCACCCCGCTGTCCTGTAAAACCGTTCCAAAATAAAGTCCCTGTTCCTTCCTCCCATTCCCATGTCACATGGGCCTGTTCACTATCCCAAGCAAAACAAGTTCTATTGATACGTCCGCAGTGAACGTGTCGCTGCTGCCGTTTCTATGGGAATAATGCAGTTTATAATGGGCATAAAAATGACCTTTGTCGATGAATTTGTCACCTGTATGAAATATAAAATATTAATGTATGAGCACAATGAGCAGAAAAATGAGCACAATTTTCTTTTTGCGATTAGCAGTGACCCAGGTTTAATTGTGATTCATCAGGATGCAGTGGAGCAGTGAGGACCTATCAAAATCCGTGATGAAAAGGTTAAGGGTTCACATCTTTGGAGAGATGTTGCTTTTAAGGCTGTGTGGGGAAATATTTTGTTGTACACGCTGACTCTCATGCAAATGTCTAATTTAGACAGCTAACGCTAAAGGATTATAAAGTCAATCAGTTTTGCTTTTAGATTTTGTGTATATGTAGAGCGCCCCTGTGTTGCTCCGGTTTGGAAACGGTGGGACCTGGAGGTTTGAGTGATGGTGATGGCAGATTAAGTCTGTACCAGGGGGGTTTATCCTGGCAGCATTTGTTGGGGGGAATCACACTGACACTTCATATATTGACTGAATTTTAGGCAGACATACGCAAGAAAAAAATGTGCATCCCGCCTCCCCCCCACCCTCCCACCCAGTGTACAAAGCTGTAATCTATTTTCCTGTGGAAGGGTCCCAAGTTGAAAACCCTTGATCTAGACCATGATGCCATACCTACAGTATTTTACATGAAAATTGTTCTCACATGAGAGCTATTGCATAATGTCCATGCCACAAGCAAATGCATGAAGTGTTAATGAATTTTTTTAAAAACTGCAAAAATGGTTTATGTCTATAACGGTAGATTAATGATTGGTGACGGTGTTTAAAGTGAGGCAGGCAGCCATGTATTTCCCTGGCATTAAAATCCAAATGTGTCTTTCTTCTATTCTGAATATTTTCACCAATGTTCTACAAGGAGAAAATAACTAGCATTAAGTGACAATCTGGGCTTCACTTTTAAGTCTGTGAAGTTGGACTAGCTCACCAATACCTGCACAGTGTTTTTCTCATCACCATCAAGGCTGCAGTTTGATCCTGCCCAGTGCTCATCTTTTTCCTATAAGAAGCAAAAATCTTAGGTCTCCGCAGACCACGTGTGCTTCAGTTCACGTTTATGTCAGCAGATAAACAAACATATTTCCATGTGAGGCCATGCAATCCCCACGTGGTTTCGTTTTTTTTAGAAGCGTGACAAATGGCTGCACTACCAGATCCCTGAATCCAGTTACCAGTTTTCCAGTGGAGGGGTAGAATGAAAGCAACCTTCATCCTGAGATTACATAACAACGCCAAATTTGGGGGTGATTTTTGGTGTCTGCAGCTGTCATCGACCTCATTATATCCAAAATAATGGACGATTTTGCTGCCGTGAAAAGTATAGCGACATGCTGAGTGATAGGCAGCTACACCTCTGTCCCTTGCACACACAGGTGGATACTGACACATGTTCTTCTTTCATAGAATGGGGGGGATTTAAGATGATTCTTTCCAGGGAAGAATGTTACCAGATCTGGTAACAATGGCTGGGGGGAATTTGCAAAACTTCTGCATGACCATGCATGCCCCTGAATAATTTCCCCTGTGAGTAGAAGTTTTTGGAATTTTAAAACTGACACATTTAATAGGAAAGTGTAGTCTGTTCTACACAATATGACATCAATAAATAAAATCAGCTATGATATGAATACAATAATGTACAGGACCACTTAATTACTTTGAATCTTTCCAAGCAAATGAAATGTCAATTTTATTATGGTTTTATTCATCATGTTTTAATTGGATATAATTGCCAAATCAGGAATACTTCAAAGCATCCACTGCGTATTTCTGCAGTGCTTGGTCTGTGTAAGAAACAAACAGCTTGTGTGGGAAAGCCTGTAAATAGATTTAAGGCTATAGCAACTTACGTGCACAAAAGCTTTCCTTTTTTTTTTCTTCAAAATATCTATTGACCAGAAGTGGTAAAACTGAACCAGGTCTGAGAAGCGATCAGGTGGATTAGGACTAGGAATGGTAGTGAAAACTTCCGAAGACTCTGCCTACATTGATTCTGATACTATAATTAGCCACCGCCGGGTGAAATGGACAGATGACTGCAGTGAGTTTGATAATGGGTTGGTTAGAAGGTCTGGTGTCAGTGTTCTGAATCAGGAGGAGCAGCTGGCGGGTATGGGAGGCGAGGGGAGTAGGGGTGGGGCCTGTCATCACCAGGCTGCCCATCATTGCCGGATGCCCGTGACTCAGGTGGAGTCTTTGGGGAAAACCCAGCATGTCCTCCCCACCCACCGATTTGCGGTTAGCTGTTTGGGTGTTTCAGCTGGACAAGTTTTTGGGCTGAAACGTGGCTGATGGACTTCCCTTCTGCTTATTAGTGTGATGAAGTGACATTTACTCGCAGCTGTCTCTTTTTTACAGGCTTCATATTATTTTGTTAAATCTCTATTGATCATTATTCATGTTGGCACAGTGGTTAGCACTGTGGCTTCATACCCACAGGGCTGTTCTCCTTGAGTCTGTTTGGGTTTCCTAGGCTGCTCTGGACCATTAGAGTAGTTTAGGTAAACTGGCAACTTTCAAACTGCCTGTTGTATGTCAGACTATGATGGACTAGCATCCTTTTCACTGCCTTGTGCCTTAAGCTCTAAGCGGTTGGTATAAATATAGTCTAGAATGATTTATCTTTGGAAGCATATCCTTTGGGCCTCCAGAAGTGTCATGTAGAAGTGGAAACATTTGCTGAAAGAGAAGCTGCAGTGAAGTTGTCACTCTGCGTGCTTCAGAGGTGAGACCTGACTAAAGTCGCCAGAACTAGAGCAAAGGGTATCAACAACCAAGGTCAAAACCATGACAGCTGTGGCCTTTGGTCCAGATGTTTGGTACCAACAGGTGTGGATTTCTTTCAACCAACTGAGTCCCGCAGATCTAAATGTTAATTAGGGCAATTATTGAGTTGCACATTTGCATGCTATTGCAAAATTTTGACTGTTGCACAGCTAATAAAACTTTTAATAAGAACAACAGCAATGAATTAAAATCAGATTGCCAGGCCTTTTCTCCCCCAGGGCAACAATGACATCCTCACAAGCTATTTGTTTGTCAGCAGAATGCCTTGTCTGAGAGTGTTGAGCATTTGTTGAAACACTCTGGATGACAGAGCAGCAATGAGCCATTAAATCTCTACTATCTACTAAGGCAGATGAAATATCCCGAATAAGAGTCTTGTGCTATTTGCCAGATCACTGCACAATGATTCCAAAGAATCTGAATAACAGCAGAGGTCATTATGCCCTTAAAGTACTTTATTTTGAATTATTCCCAGATGGTGTCCTTAAACGAGTTCAAGGTCCAGTCTTAAAGGTGTATCAATTAAATGGTATATTTAAGTGAGAAAAAGTTGATGTTAGCTGTGAAGATCCCATATTTTGTACTCAGTTATGAAATGAAACCAATAGCTTGATTTTGCATTATTTTGGATATAATAATACTGGTAGTGTTATACTCTGTACGCTGCTCTGACTTTTTATACTGTATACTGCCCCCTACGTTCGTAATTAGCTTAATGCTCATCCACAATCCCTGTCCACTAATTTATAGTTTCCCAACCTCCTTCGCCTTTTATTATCCTCAGACTGACCAGGCGGGTGGGGGTGCTGGGGGATCGGTCAGCGATATCATAAGATTAGTAGTTTCCATTTTTTAGATGTCAGCAGTAAGCATGAACATGAGGGATTGTAAACTATTGGAAAATATATAGTTTATTGTTGGAAATTAACCAACCCCTCCGTAAAATCTTCAGTGTTCTGCAAAATACTCACCACAGGCCAGTACTCGCCCGTGGACCAGATGTTGGGTACCTCTACTCTAATTGATTATCCCAAGCAAAATGAGTGCACAGCATAGCTACCAGTGAGGCACTTTTTAACTTGTAAAGGACAGGAAGACTAACAGTGGCTGTGGCTGGCAAGGTACTGTCTGCTTGGATAGGTACCATACAGATCTCCTACTGTCATCCTCAAAGAACCCAAATGCTGCTTCACACTTAGCACCCTGGTTCTGAAAAGGAGCGATTTGACATCATACCTTGCTTTGTGCTGTAGTGCTAGCCCTAGGGAGCAGATCTGGCTTTCAGAATATTACTCAGTTAGCTTTCTGGATGAAATATCAGAGCTCAGGAAGACTCATTGTCCTGGATTTACTGAAGTCTTTTCGTTACTGCAGTCTGCCTAGGGTTTTCTCTTTCCTTTTTTTTTTAGTACATAGAAGTAGCGTGAGACAACTGATGGCCCATTTTCCAAGCATCGTTATTGCTCTTATTTTCATTCTTGGCTTACGCTGCAGTACAGAACAATTTACAATTTTAATCTCCTAGGGTATTTTACCAGAACAATGAAGGTTAGATATCTCACACAATGGTTTAACAGTTAGAAACCTCCTGAGATTTGAACCAGTAAGCTTCAAGTCAACTTCTGGGTCCTACTATCCTTCCCCCTACCAGCTGGAGAAACATTTTGCAATGTGTTTTTTGCTCAGGGTTTCAGACTGTGCCTCACTACCTCATTAGGATTGGGTGTCTTCTGCAGTACTTTGGGACTTGAGACTTTTTCCTCTGTGTCATTATTGCAGTACAGTGAGTGAAGAAACCCATTTTACTGTGAGATGCCCCGACTAGATAGCCGAAACATTCCAAAGCGGGTGAACCCGGAACACATATTCCTGCTATGCTATTTGTGATGCCTTTGGGTGTTTACTAACATTTGGATTTTACAAGACCACGATCAAAGCACAGAAGTACTCACAGTTTCCTAATTCTTAAGGTCAAGGTCGTTGTCATATCGTCTTTTCGTTCACATAGTTGTTATATGGTTAACGACTGACTAATATAGATAGCATTGTCAGAATAATGACTGCGAGCTTGCTATCTAAGCAAGCACTCTTTGGTTTTTTTAAAGGCCAAGGAAATTAAAATGATTAAAATGAAGAGGCCCCAATATAAATTAGATGCCTCTGAGATGTGTTGATACCTGTTTTGTTCGAAATGTGCTGTGGTTTCTAGCACTCTGCTCTTGGTATGTTAAGGCAAGCGAAAGCAAACAGTGTTTGTTTGTTTGATCAGTGATTCACTGTGGCAAATATCTACTGCAGAACTATGTAGAAGAGTTAACAAGTTAAGACTTTCTGTGTACTGGAAACTGAGATTATGCACTGTCTTCCTTACTGAAAAGGGCATTTAAATTAAAGTTACGTTAAAAAGGAGTCCACCTGTTAAGCACTGTAAGGTTTTTGGTAGAGGGCAAAAGAGAGTAGGCGGGGACCAAATGGAGAGGCCCTCCAGGACCATGGAACAGTGATGTACCTGTATGTGTCTGCTTTGTCTCCAATGACCCGGTGGCCCAGGACCCTGTCTGAGACACTTTGAGCACGCAGTAAACGGAGCAGACCAGCTCTCATTCCTTCCACACGCCAGAGAGGCTCTATTTATAAACTTGCTCCCCTCAAAGGTATCAGGCCCACATGATCACTCGGGGTTCAGCTCCTTCACACTGCTTGTGGCAATAGACAAGCAGGTGGCCTGCGGTCTGAAGAGCAGCCTTTAGGTGCAGCACCACTGTGCTGGATTCCTCTTCTGTCTTCTAATATTTGTCATGACGTTTGTTGGACTTTCTGTTTCTTCAGCACAAAGCTAAACATAATTCGTTGTATTGAGTACTTTTGTAGGGTAAGTTACAAAACTTCCACAGTCTGGGAAATTTTAACCAAAGCGAAATGCACCTTTTCTTCCTTAGAGAGGTTGTGCCATTAACACCAGACCTTACTGAAACAGTGCCTAGAATGTTTGCATGAAAAAGGGGTTCTGTTGTACTAAAGGATCACAGGTTCCATGAAAGTACTTTTTGTTTAGTTTTTTAATTTAATCTGTAGTTCTTGTCAATATCCAGCTGCAGCGACAACTGAAATTATGTTAATTGCTTTTGATGAACCATCTTCCACATAACTGAACCTAAACAAAAGAATGTATTCAGAATGGTTTATATTCCACGTCCTAATAAAAGTTTATTATTATTGTTTTTTTTAAGAACATGCTATACCAGAAATACAGAGACGTGCAGTGAGAGGAGGCTGGTGAGGCAAAACCTTCTTTTTTTTGTTCTGAAAGAGCCAGTGCCTCACCTGCCATGGACCTCACTGCACGTCACTGCACACATATACTGTAGGTTGTACTTAATTAAAGACTGAAATCCTGAAATTCTGACTGAATCCTAACCCTGCACATGTCTGAGATCGCCATACTTTCAGCAAGCGATACCAGACCTACTGTTATTGACACCAAAAGGGCAGGGAGTTCAGACACTCAGGTTGTCATTAACTGTGCCGCAGTTTTAAATCGTGCCAAAGTCACATGGTTTTTAGAAACGGGAATATTTGAAGAAACTTGAAGTTTGATTCCATGGTCAAATGAGATGTGATTGTGTATCTTATTTTGATTCATTTGGTCATTACTACATCGTTTAACAAGCTTAAATGAGCTGGCCGTGATTAATTCTTTGAAGAAGTCAGAGGGCTCCATTATCAATGGCAGAAAATAACTGTGGTAATTGTGTGCTGCAAATGAAGGAATCCTTTAGTATCTTTAACTTTTTAATTTTGGAAATCACGGTCTCAGTGCAGAAATGCAGAAGTTCATTCAAGCTTGTGAATTTGCCTTTAGAGTTACACTTCATGCCATGAAGATGTTAACTCCATGGGAACACCCTGCTGTCATCGACTGAGCTTTTTTACTGATGAATGGCTGTGTTTTACATCAGAAATGCTAGCTAATGCTTAATTCGTTGGTGTAGCTAGGCAAGGTCTTTTACTCACCTGGCAGCAAGGCCTCCCCTGAACTCTTGTTAGATGCTTTATGACAGCAATGCTGCTCACTCAGCCCCTCTGCTATCCATGGGCCAATATTGTAAACGAGTGTTTGTGAAGAAGCTGATGGCCAAGTTTTTGCAGTCAGGGGTGTTTTTAAGTATGTTGCACGTAGGACTGTTGTGAGGGAAATCCGACTGATGGGCAGGTGATAACCCTGTGAGGCAGCCTTCCGATAGTACGGGCAACTTGCTTACTCTGTTCTTTTATCATTTCTGGGTTTTTCGTTTACAGCCTGCATCTCTTGATGTACTCAGTGTCTTCTGGTCATGTGTCTTTGGGTTGTACTGTTTAAATGAAAATGTATTTTTTTTTGTATTGAGTGCAGTGGCTGTTAATCATTTGAGATTCAGAGAATCCCAAGAATGCGTACATTTGTCAGTTTCCTTCTGATTCCTCGTGTTCTGTGCATAATCTGGTGTCACTCTGGAAAAACTGGATTCTTGCACCCAAAAAATAATTTCCACAAGGATACTGGGCAGTCATTTTTGTGACTTGGCACATGTCATTAAGTGAATCGGGGTCTTTCAGCTATTATAGCAGAATGTGGAGACATTTCAGTTAAGTACACAGCTTATCCAATGATGTGATTTGCCTGGTGTTCTGGACTGTCTCTGGACAGAGACAGCACATCTCAAGTGTTTGAGGCAAGGGCAACCCAGAAACAGGCATGTCGTCAGGAATCATTCTGAGCACTACTATGCCTGGCTGAGGATGATTCAGCTCATTCTCGCTTACAGACCAGTATGATAACACAGAGAGAGGTGCCAGCAGTGTCAGGTAGACAATAAAGGAAGGGGACGGAAAGCCAGGGATGGTGATGAAGTGGTCGTGTTTTTCTTTCCTTTGGCCAGTGTTTCCTGGTGTCACACCAAGGTGGAGAAGTATGGACATCTGGGGGACCGATGTACAGTAATTTTTGCAGAAGACCTTGGTGCTTTAAGAGTTTTAAACTGATGGTGTTGCCATGGTGACCATTGTGATTGCATCTTACAAAAACAGTACCAAATGCATGGCACATGTCACGTCTTCTCTTTCTTTAGTGTGACATCAGTCAGTTTTGCCTGGACTTGGTAAGTTTGAATGTCTCTCTCTCTGGGGCTAGATTAATCTCTAGTTTGGAGACTCCAGTGACCACAATGTCCAGGATAATGTGTGTCTGATCACTCGGCCTGTCTGTTGGTAGCATGATGTACTGAGTACAGAGATTGCTGATGTTCCCAGCCAGAGCTAGAAATGAACTGCAGCAAAATAAATGGCATTACAGCAATGACAAAAGAGCCATCATACTCCCTCACTTACGTCATTATGACCCCACTATAAAGGGAATACTGTGATATTTTATGTTTACTTAATGTACTCGCACCTGAAAGAATAAGAGATCAAATAACACGTAGCAGCACTTTGATTTTCTCATTACAATTGACTCTGAGGGTGTCACTTAGGGACATCTTAAATGGGAATTCCCAAAGCTGTTTGTCACTCGCCCCACACAGTCTATCTATTTACGCTACATACTGTCCCACATTTCAGCTGTGGGATGCATTTTGCATACAGTGTATGAGGCATTCTAAGTCAGTATCACATTGTGTATTCCTCAGGATGTCTGTTGAAATATACATGTAGATACAAAATGTCCAGCAAATTACTGATATTCAGTTTAACCAAGAGGAAAAACAGTTGCATTTTTGGACCTTGTAACTATAGAAACTAGCACTGTAACCTGAGCTGGAAACCGATAAAAAAATATAAATCTTGCTTTATCCTCAGGCTTACCACATGTGTCTCGAGAGTGCTTGTCATACCCCCGTTTACTGGCACTTACTGTTCCCGTGTGATAAAGCACGTCAGAGAGCTTAGGCTTCTATGGCAGCCAGCGATTAACTTTTCAGTTTGTGGCCAGAAGTTTCAGTTTGCGGCCAATTAAATGCTTCTGTCAGCTGATCTTTAGTTGTTACCATGGGATGCTGGATGTTTGACCCTGAAGCAAACTTACCAGAAAGTTACCAAACTTTTCAGAATTTTAATCAATTAATTCTTTTTTTTCTCAGCTTATTGCTGAGTGGAAGGTGAGGTTGTTCTTTACCAAAGCAACAGCTGCTGAGAAATTACAGCCTCGTTAAGCTGGGAACAGTGGCATCTCTCACCATTAGCTGACTTTAAAAGGGATGGGTAACACTGCAAGATGGTGACAGTGATAAAAATAGCACAGCACATTTACTTTAGTCTCCAGAGCATAATAGGTGACTGTGGCTTTAATGGGCCGGGACTGGCTCCCTTTGCGTGACTTTGTGGGGGCAGCTG
>JAODKL010000040.1:18007962-18025416 GCA_026780765.1 Petrocephalus schoutedeni | reverse complement strand
ACATCTAATGTTATAAATTAAGTATTACAAATAGGCAACAAATTGGCCAACCCCCTATTGATCCCTATAGGGTTAAAGGAAGCCACGGCCTCCCAATAGCTCTCTGCAGGCACCTCAGTATCCCAGAGCGATAGGGTTCACAAGGCAAACTGTCCTATTATTAGAGACCCCCCCACCACCCCAGTGACAGCAAGTCGGAAATCTGAGGGGAGGATTTAAGCTAGAGATAGTTCCGGATAATTAAATCCACAGTGCAGGATCAGAGCCAAGTGGATCCCAGCTGTTGTTGAGAGAGAGACGCCGAGTGGTAAAGTGCCAGAGAAGCTGACTGGGGAGCGTGGGCCCGCTGCCGCCCTGCTCGAGGTCTCTGCGCCGTGCTGATTCCCCCAATTTCTAATTCATCTTTGATAGGATGCCTCCTCTTTTTTTCATTGAATGGCCTTTGGGCTGCATGGTCTTTAACTACCAATTATAAAGCTGACAGCCTCCATAGTATGTCTTTGCTTACGTCCTGGTAACAACCTTTCATCTCCCATTTTAAAAGATTTGCCCTGCATTTCCCCCTCCTGACCACTTGGGAACACTGCCACATTTTACTGCAAGTTGTTCTATACACTTGTACACTATTTTCTGTGTACCGCTTTTGGCAAAATGGGTAGGCATTCCTATGCACTTGCTGTATGTGGCCAGTAGAACATCTTGAATCTTGTGCCTGTTAACATTTATTTTTATTGGATTACCTACTTGATGAAAAATCCAGTGAAACAGTCATCATTCTGACCCTATAAAGTAAATATCATGCCATGAACCATCCCCCAGAAATCAAATAACACTGTAATTTATTTATAGTCAGCTCTTGAAGTAGAAGCCACTGAGTCATGGTTAAAGTGTTGCACGTGTGATAGATATGGTCGTCGTGCTTGTAGTTTTGAGTGGACAACCATGTGCATTCAGCCTTTATAATTAGCATCTCTCAAATGTTGTCTGGTAGATTGCGAGCATGCTTTCATTAACTACCTCAAATGCCAAAGGCTCGATGTTATGGCTTAATTAATTATCTGAGGGGTCAGTTCAGACACTTTACAGAGTGTTTGATTGGCGTTTTACCTTGACACCAGGTGATGGGCGAGCTTCTCCAGTGCTGCTCTGAGTGAGTTTCTCTCATTCAGTTACAAGCCTATTTCCTCGGTTCCGGTCCCAGGGCTAACCAGTATTCCTCCCCACGGCACAGGTCACTGCAGGCAGCTAATGAGACAAAAATGGATGCCATCTATAGTTGTATCACGTCTTCCGGTTTATTGCCGGGTTTCCTCTCATACTGTATCTTGTCTTTTCTTACGGTTCTTGTCCAAGTGCCCACCCTGTGTCACCGTGCGACAGTGAATGTTTATTAGCGCTCCATTCTCTTTCTATAGATGGACATTTTGTTTATCTCAGTATTTTTTGAGGGAACACACTGAGTCTTTAAAGGTCCCTTGCCCATTTGCGCTCTGTGTGAGCTGTTATTGTCAGCCGCCATTGTTTTCTTACAAAACTCTATGCTACAGTACAAGACTGTAGACATATCAGTGGCTGTTTTCCTATGTTTTTTTCTGTGACAAGTTGAATTGTTGTGAAATCAAAAACTTCACGCAAATAATATAATATGCATGTTAAAAAGAACATACAGAGCCTGCATATGTACAGTAGCAGGCTTTAATATTTACATTACCCGTTTAGCAGTAATTGCAGCCTTTAGGGGTATGATGTTACTGTACCAGTCTCTTGCACTTTAAAGTGATAATTTTTCACTCAGTTGTCGTCACAAATCTTCTCGAGTTGGTAAATGAAGCTTCAGGATGGGCACAAAAGTTTGGTGTTTTCATCGTTGTCTTGTTCAATGACGGATCACGTCCCCTAATTCCAAGCTTGTCCAAGGAGACCCCCCTATTCCCCCTATTCCTACGTCATTCCATTATGCCACCTCTGTTGCTGTTGTTTTCAGATCGGTGTGAACACATTTTGCATGAAGGCCAAGTAACTGCAGCTTTAGCCCATCACACCAGACTATTGTCCCACAGCATCAGAGAGGCTCCATTTAGTGAAGACAGGACTCCATGTCAGCCTTCTTCAAGCATGGTTTCTCTCTCGCCATACATGCCAGAACCATGCATATTTTTACCCCGCACAGCATATGTGTGATGACACGTGTAAGACAAAGCCCCGGCCTTCTCTCTATTCAGGATCTCAGTGCCAAGATGAATTTTCATGGAGATGGTAGTTGTGGACATTGAAAGTGATTTCACTGGCTAAACAGATGTCCATGTACATTAGGGGCGTATAAAGCTGTGACTCCCTACTTCCTGGAGATAGCAGAACGTCCCTGCATATTGTTTTAAATGCTAATGTCACCCTTTCAGCTGTTTTAATGGCTGGACCATTAAAAGGCAGCACCAGGACTCATTGATGATTAATTTTTTCCTGATTCTTCCTCCAGCATTTTCACGATGGTCGCAAGGCACAGCAACACATTGAGAACTCCTGGAAACAGCTCGAGCTGGTAGGTGCTACAACCAAGAAGACATCAGTTGTGGCTTGAGATTGCAGCATGTGAATGAGGCCGCACTGTAATTTTCATGGTCCTCATTTATCTATTTTATTGAGTTTTCTTCTATATTTCAGAGATACTAGTTTTGCATTAAACTTGTCAACTATTGTAAACCTTTATTTAGTCAGTGTGTTGTAGGCAGTAAAACCATCCTGTGTTTCAATTTCTTTATATGTTTTAGCCTACAATAAAAAATCTTTATTAATAACATTGTTAGTAATAATAACTAAAATATTAGTAGTGATATATGGACATGGCTACTTTGTGTTTTGGGATATGCCCCTAAACCTCATTATGACATCATTTTCATTTTCAAGAGAAATATTAAATTGTTGTTATTGTCTGAGGAGGAGGAAGATGGATTACAGACTGAAGGGCTTCGGTGGTGCAGACAAAGGAGACTGTTATTTTGCTATCTCATTATTATATCCATATTAACAGTTTGGCCCTGTAGTCAGTGTTACTCAATAACAGTCGTTAAATTAAGGCTTCATATGCCGCATATCATGCTGATACCGGATAATTTTTGTTCAGCTTCCCGCTATGACTCTCTGTCAGTTTTGTACATTGACCTGTCCTGCTCTCATTCCCCCAGAGTAAACGGAGGTTCGAGAGGGATTGTAAGGAGGCTGACAGGGCCCAGCAATACTTTGAGAAGATGGATGCAGACATCAACGTGACGAAGGCGGACGTGGAGAAGGTGAGCAGCTAGTGTTTCAGCTAAGGCCAGAAGTGACCTTTCCTGTTGGCAATCTCAGCCTCATAAAGGCACACAACTTTCACTTCCTAGTTTCTGTGCCTGCAGACTAGAATTGCACTGAACTTTTTAATTTCTCTACTTTCCATTTGCCCTTATCCATTTTGGTGTGTAAACTTTCATCAGTCTGGGTGAATTAGAGACCACTGTGACCTGCTTCCTGGGCCTGTGCTGTTCTGTTTCTAAGCAGGGATCGAGCACACCGAGATATATATGCTGCATTGCTCAAACACTTTACAGTGAATGTATTTTCTCTAAAAATGGCTAATTGATAAAGTTAGAAATTAGTGACATTAAGTAGATTTAATAGTTTTTCAGGTTCAGGGGTTTTAAAAACAGTATCTCATCTTCCTTTGAACTTGTGCTTGTCAACAGACCCAGTGTTTCATCTGAGCTGGGCTTTCTGGTCTGTTCCATCTCTCATTTCGGTCGAATAAGCCAGATCTTGCCTCTGCTACCTTGCTTTGAAGTGGCATGCAGCAGTAGTGCATCCGTTTGGAGACTAATGGTGTCTGAGTACTATTGTCTTTTACATTTAATGGGATTATATCTGGATTCGATTTCATCATCGGCTGCATGGAAATACATCTTTGTCCCACAGTTCTCTGTCTAGCATTAACACAAGTGCATATTGAAATTATATAAGGAATACAATGTCAAATGGGCTGCTCAGTAAAAGATTAAGTTGAATAGCACTTTAAAAATAACCTTAACTGCTCTTCATTTTGAATCATGCATTAATTCTGTGTTCTGAAGCCCCTTTTAAAGTTATTATAGTACCTGTTTGGAGAGTGGATGACTTTTGTCATTACTATAGAAAACATCTAGAAGAGTCACTCAAAATGTGTATTAAAGTTAAATTAAAGTTATTAAAGTTTAATTAAATTTAATTGAATTAAAATTTTCCAAGCCTGTAACCTCAGCGGACTTTATTTGAAAAGGTTTATTTGTAGATGTTTGGTGCGTTCCACTGATAGGTTCCCTGAGATTAGTCAGGGAGAGGTCAGAGACTGGGGCACTGTATTATTCCTCTTTTTGTATAATAAACCTGTTTGTGTGTGTGCTCAGTCGTATGCCTTCCACCTGAGCCGGCCTAGCAAAGATGCACTCCTGGAATCACTAAAAACACCACAAAGTTGCTCAATAGGATGCTTCTTCATTTTAGCAGTACCCTGAGGGCAGTTCCAACATGGAAAAGAGAACTATTGAGAGTTCATAATAACATGTTTGTTCAAGATGAGTGTCAGCGCGGAAGTATTCTCCTGTAAAAAGAAAGGCAACACTTGTGCGGCTGCAGAGAAGTAAGGTAAAAGCAGCCCGCATTTCCACGTAACGTTAACCACTGAAAGCTATTAGTCCTGTGAAGTGCTTTCCTGGTAAAATTGGCCACGTTCTCCCTAGGGACGCTCTCGTCACTCTGTGCCTCATTATCGTATTTGCATAGTTATAAATGTAGCTGCAATGTTCTCGACAGGTATTTGCTTCTCGTGGCGTTCAGACTTTGAAATGGCATCCATGCAAACCCATGACTTGGTCTTGCTGCTGTGACGTGCTGTTCACCTCATGCTAATGACTTTCGGATTTCCAAACTAGCCGTAATCTTTGGTGAATGGTGAGGGCAGATTCCTCTTCCATGTAATGTCACCAGACTTACAAGATATCCAAATAATTTATTTATAAGTTGTATCTTTTCTGTTATCTTTATGAATGCTTTCTGCTGGCCTGTAAAATCATCTGTTTTTTATGGCATGGGTATAAAAATTCAGTAGCCCTGCAGATTTTAGTAGCATCTTGGATTTATAATTGTGCCTATTGAAATATAATGAAGAGGATGCAATATAACTTTTTTCAAGCCATGCAGGTCCTCAGTGCTTATATATGCCAAAGTTTGTCCATCATTCACTTTGACTTCATCATTGCAAAAGTTCCCCGTGGTCGTTAACTAAAGAGCCATGTGGTGGAGAGATTGTCTCAGGCCTGGCGGGCTGCCATGCCGTCGAGCCGTCATGCATTTGAACCTCTGGGGGAAAGTCCAGGGTGTGTGCCATACTTCGATCCCCTGCCCCATCTAATAAGGTGAGGTTTATGGGTTATGAAGGCGTCCAGTGTGAGTGTTATCGCTGACTTGCTTCTTGGGATTTGCCGCTTATAATTAATGAGAATAACCTGCTGACGGTGAAATTCTCAACGCGAGTGTTATCTGAGCAAGCTGGAAAACCCTGATTGTTGTGTACCCCGGAATGCGCGGGCGGGGGTGGGGGGTGCAAAGGGGGCGTATTTAATCTGCAGACTGGCAGATGACTAAGGACGAGAGAGCATGACTCCACTGCTAATCACTTAATTACTGAGGATACTAAAACCAGGCGTAGTAGCCTGGTCTCAACAGTCCTCCCTGTTAGTGCAGATAAGGCAGTATTATTAGTATTTAAAGCTGTATGTAATATATAGCTAAAAGTAGTAGCCTAATATCAGAAATCATGGGTGAGCAAGGTTATCGAATCTACCAGACAAATAACTGGCACATGACAGGCTTCACCTTTTGCTTCTGCACTTCACTATATAGTTTGTTTACTTTCTCTTGGCTTCCTGCTCAGTTCTGGACCACCTGCACACCCCTGCTCGATTCTCATTCTCTGACAGTCCACTGTGGGCCATTGGCATCTTCTGAGAAGTTAATGAGTCTCTATGAAAACTTGGATAGAAAATGTAGATTATCGGCCCTTGTAATCAGAACAACAGAAGCGTATCAGTACTCAAGTATCAGTCAGTTGTGTTGCTTGCTGTTAAATAGCTTTACGTTATGTTTGCAGAGAGCATGTTTTTAAGCAAATTGGTTTTCAGTTTTTAGCACACGTGGTCTGTCCACGACTGGGTCAGAGGTCTGATGTGTAGGGCATGACTGCTGTAGTATAAGGACGTCCCTCGTCGGGACGCTGAAGCTAACTGCTCCCTCTGTTTGTTTTCTAACATGCTTTGAAGCGAAGTTCCCTCAAGGTAGGTTCTACAAAGTGTCTGTGTGTTTGTGGGGACCCGTTTTTCTGTTCAACGTGCACCCATAGTCACGCCAAAGCCAGTTTGCTACCTAGTCCAGCCATCTGTTTTAGCAGAACACATTCCCGCAGGGCCTTCTTTCTGTTAAAGCACGCCCAGGGTCTATCGCAGTGCATTTTTTATCTCCTTTTCATTCTTCCATTGTGCCTTCTCTGACTCATTACTAAAGCATGGGTACTTTTGTTGTCCAAATCACGTTTTATCAGGACACTTCTCTTCTTATAGTTTAGTATAAATATTCCCCTTACCTATTTTATATTATATCCTTCCAAGTTGGAAGAAGAATGATCCAGTGGTCTTTTATGAGCTGAGGGATCTGAGGGCGTGCTAAATGTGTATTAACACCCAGAAAGTGCTATGATTCATCTTTGACATGAATCTCTGCGTGTCAGACAGGAAACTTCCTGTCCTGTAGCGAGGTTCTCGTCTGCTGTCTGCTGTCTCCACCCTCCTGTGCTCGCTCGCATGCTGGCAGAATCGCTGCACTAACAGCCTACGTGTGCCGTGTCTCGCCCGACAGCTTGAAACCTCATGTTTACTTTACCCTCAGTTCATATGTCTATTGGTTTGTGTTTTGTTTTTTGTTTTTTTCTCATTACTTCTTTACGGTTTCTCAAAATGTCACTAGAGTAGGACATCACTCGTTTTTTTTTTGTGTGTGTGTCTGTGGCTACTCATTAGGTTAACCATGAAATTTGTTACAGATGCTTAATTAGATGTTAAATTTTCTTTTCCTTATCTCACAGCGTCCCAATGCGTGAATGAAAAATATTCAGCTTTTTTTGTGGCTGGGAGAGAAGTAGGTCATATTTCATCAGTGATTCTTTTTTGTAGTGTATAGCAATGGAAAAAGTGATGAATTTACTCACCTGCCTTTCATTTTCACATTTTAACGGTTTGTGTCTCTGTGATGTACAAGATCTGTATGGCTTTCCTAATGAGGATAGCTAATGTGTCTTCCCTAACAGACATCTCTGATTAACTGCTTACCAACTCTCACCAACTACCCAGCGCTCTCCTTTCAAAAATAAGGCCGTGACTTGTGGGCGACAATATTGTCTTGATTGCCAAGAATTTAATTCTCAGATTAGAAAACCATGGGAGGGCTGAGTCGACTTTAGGACAGAGTCACGTGACACCAAGGGAATGGGGAAGAAGGAGCTGAGCGGTGTGATTTCAGGGCAAACAAAACGAAGCCAAACAGGACGGGTACCCTAGTCCCCAACAAAAACCTTCTTTCTGCTGTTGCTTTTCTGCCCCCTCTGCCCCCCACATTACAAAGACAGGCATTGATATAAATACCCACTGGAAACAAGGATCAGGTGGGATAACTGACGCCCAGCACTGTGGTCACCTGAGTCATTCACCCGAGACACACGATAGCCCAGCGGCCCACTTCCTCCCCATGTGCAGCACCACACTTCCTTGGTTACCTCTGTGCTTTCGCGATTTCGTCAGAAACAGGAAATAAAAAGCTCTAGGTGCAGCACATGCACGTCGGTTTGCACGTCTGCTAGGCTGCACAGAGCCAGTTTCCGGTCCGTTGGTGACATTCCTGTAGTTTTAATTGGTGCAACATGGTATTTATTTCTTTATCTTAAGCATGCAGTTTCAATGTAGCGCCCGCTGCAGCATGGCTGAGTATTAAAGAGTGTGTCCTCTCTCTGACTGTATCGGAGCACACACCAGCGCTTACCATCTTCACTTCCTGTGTATGTTATGTTGTTTCAATGACTGTTCCTTTGACTTCTCTCTCTGCACCAGCAGTGAGAGAGGAGCAGTTCTGCTTTGCATGGTTAGGGAGGGGACATGGGAGTGGGGGGCTGTACATTTTCCCATTTCCCTTCCCTTATTTCCCCCAGAAAAAAAGCAAGGGATTGCTGTCCAACCAAATAGCACGTTGATTAGATAGAGGAATTCTGGAAATATATGATAAATATTGTGCATTCAGTCCATGCATTCTCCCTGATGTATTACTAATAAAGGAATCGTAGAAGAGACTGTCTAGTGACAGGCCTCATTTTTGGCTCTCATTGTGAGTATGTATTGTGAGTAACAAAAAAAACACATGGTCTGTAAGTCCTTTGTAGATGGTCTCTCTGCAACATGATAAATCTGGGACTGGATTGGGGCGTGAAGTATTTATGGGAGGGGGGCGGGGCTTCGATGGCAGCGCTGTGTCTCCCTGCCCATCCTGCCAAGTCCTCCTGCTGTCGGGCGCCTCTCGGAGCAATCGGGCCCACGATTCCTTCTGCAGGGTTCCTGGCGGAGATGCGGGGCGATGGGACCAGCGTGGTGAAGTCACGCTGCTGGCTTCGGCCTGCTCCTAAATGTTCTCACTCGCTAGCATCTTCGAGTGTCTTGCTGGCCCTCTCATACTTCTGCAGGTCGCTCCTCTGTGTTGTATTCATGTTTTTTTTTTAACCTCGTTATACTTAACTTGTCTTTGGTCAAGAGTCCCTAAAATATACTCCATGACGTCGTTCCCCTAGTGGTATATTTGTGTCTCATAAAACCATTTGATGAGTGTGAATGAATTTAAGGTGGGTGGCACTGTCGCGCAGTGGTTAGCACTGTTGCCTCACTCCTCAGGGACCAGGGTTCCATGTATGTGGAGTTTGCATGTTTTTCCCGTTTTGTTATGGGGTTGCCCTCCAGAGTCATGCTGAACATGTTGAGGTTGATTGGAGTTTCCAAATTCCCCATAGTTGTGAGAAAGTGAATTGGACATGCAATTATAGAGATATCGAGGCTTAGTATTCAAAATGTAGCAATTTGCTTTATTTCTGCGTGAAATTATTTTAATCCTGCATGATGTATAGCAGCAAACAATGCAGCTCCTGTTAGTTTGTGGTAAATTTTATTTCAGACAGTCAGGGTGATGCACAGGCCCATGAACAGCCTCCTGTGATTTTTTAATATCTCGTACACTTTGTTGCTATGGAATTTGCATACCACGGGTAGAGCTGAATGCTCATGTGCCAGAGTAGCTCTTGTTACACATGCAGCAGCCGGGCTTCACCAGAAGGGAGTGGCGTGGCTTCTGCAGGTCTGTCGCTCACGCGTGACCGGTGCTGCAGTGCTCCGTGTCGGGTTGATGTAGCTTTGAGCATGCTCAGTTCACAGCAGTGGGCCTGCCCGGTGGCTCCCTCAAGGTGATTCCCGTCATGCCCTGATCTACTCCAACCACAGATTGCACACCTTGAACCCATATTTTATCTTTTATTTCTCATTTTAATTATTTTTTTTTTAAAGGAAAGGAAAGAACCAGGAGTGTCACTAGAGATTTATGGAGGGGGGTGATTTCCTTAAAAATGAACGAGAACAGACTATTTAATCTCATTAGTGTTCATTTAGCAACACCTTGGAAAAGAACAAAGTTGGTCAATCTGAACTGGAACTGAAACGCTTCATCCTGCTCAACCCTTCCAACATGTCATGTGAGTTAAACGACTGGACGGTAAGTCATACATAAGTCAGCAAACCCGTACCCTGGAACAGCAGGCTAATCATAGAGCCCCCTGCTGTGTCTAGCTTAGCGGGGTAGCTGGTAGTGCTTTGTAGGACTTGACTTCTGATCTTGGCGCCCTGGGTGGTGGTGGGAGGGCATGTATCCAGCAGGTTTACTGCATGAGTGAGGCTTGGGGGGGGGGGGGGGGGTCAAGTATCCAGCAGGTTTACTGCATGAGCGAGGCTTAAGGAAGGCTCTGAGAGCGGAGATCTGGACCGGGAGCAGCCATGGGTCACGGACAGCTTTATCGGCGATCTACGCGGGTGTGGATCAATAAGCACGACTGCCTCTGGGACGCTGGCACTTTGACGTGGTTGGCTGGGACCATCCAAGGTCCTGGCAGATGCTACGCAGCAATATAACAGCAGCCTCAATTGGCAGGAAACCAATGAATAATAATTTAGTGAACTTTGATTGACACAGATAACCAATTCATTCTTGTCTAGTATTACTGGACAAGTTTTAGAGCATATGAATTGAATAGTTGCCAATAAGCAGATAACTTGAGCTGCTGCTTAAGTTTACTAATGGGGGTTTCCAGTGGTGATTTTTGTCAAGCAGAATGACACTCTAGTTTCGTTTTTTGATCTGTTAGAAAACAAACGATTTGTCTGTGGGCCAGATTTAATGATGGGTTTTAAACAAGTCATGGGCTAAGTCAAGGACTTTGAGCACAGTGCATGTTTCCATTCTGCACCAGGGATCTGTTTGGGCAGGCTGGAAATGTACCAGCTCTGTACCAGCTTGAAAACTGTACACTCATTATGCGTGTCCTCACCCAGGTGTCATCTCAGATTGGAAGTCAGTATGGCCGGTTGCTTGGTCAGGCTGTGGTGTGAATCGGTTTTTCCCCACAAGGCTTATGTAGGTCATCTTCTGCAGACCTGCAGGTTGCCACTTACCATCAATGGGAGCAGTGAGCTTTATCGCTTCTCCAGCTAGTGATTCCTGTCCTGAATGGTGCTTTGAGACTCCTTATGGAAAAATATAATCTGGAAAAAATGAAAAGAAAACCATTCACCAGAATGTACCAAACCTGTATCCTTTATAATATAGGACTAGATGGTTGTTGGGGAATTGCAGAAAATAAGAAACTAGCATATTGAAGGAAAATTTTATTATTTTAAGCATTTCCACTTTAGTGTCTGTACATACAAAACTGGAAAAAATTGTTCATTAGAATACTATGCTTTAGTATGTAGAACAGGAAAGGTTAAACAAAACAGAAATCTTTAAACCCACTTCTTAACATATTGTTAAGAACGATATTATTTCGAGGTTTGTCGTTACATGTGTTTATGATTCCTGGTATTCCTGCAATGGCCTGGTACCAAAACAGACCTTTATAGTGTGTAAATTACAGTCTGTCCTTGGAAGTCAGCCACCTCAGGAAGAATGCTATAATGTCACCTTGTCTGGAGAACACCCACTTCTGAGTGTCCCCTTCCTCTGTCGTTCGTCAGATGTTCATGTCGCTTGTCCCGCGAGGAATGCTCGTACCCGATCCGTCTGGAATTTGCTGCGCTTTCCATCCAGCCCGGTATCCTGCGATGTGTCTGTCACGTCTGGGTGTCTTCAGAAGTACCCCCAAAGAGCAGCACCCCGTTCCGTTTCTCTATCTGTTTGTAGACCAATATGTCACCTCCGTGCCACTCCTGTCCCGCCCACAGGCACGGCAACAAGCACAACTGAGGCATCAGATGGCTGAGGACAGCAAGAACGAGTACACGTCCTGCCTGCAGAAGTTCAACCAAGAGCAGAATGAGCATTATTACACCCTCATACCACACATTTTCCAGGTAATACAGCGTCTTTATGCTCATCGATTAGGGGTGGTGTGTGGCTAGGCAGGTTAGGACTCTGTGCCCATAACTGGAAGGTACCCAGTTAAAATCTGAGCAAGGCACGTAGCCGTCGGTTGTTCCAGGGGCCCTGGACCCTGGCTGGCCCTGAACTGTGAACCGCGAGCAAGCTATCATCGGTATATGTGCTGGTGTCTCATGATGAGCAAAATGGGATAGGCGAAACATCAATCAAGTATCAATGTTATGTTCATTTTTATCATCAGCTACAAAACTTGACACTCCTTACACGTTGTTGTTAAACAGGGGACAAGAAGGAATGTTGCGTATCTGTGGAATGTCTCAGAATGAAGGCCGATACCCGTAAGCTGAAAGAACTATTCCGCTTGTTTTTTCGCATACAGAGAATTCAGGACATGGAGGAAAGGCGCATCGAGAAGGTTGGCGAGTCCATGAAGGCGTTCGCAGAGATTGACCGCCAAGTGCTGCCCATCGTGGGCAAATGTCTCGATGGCATGACCAAATCAGCGGAATCAATTGAGCCCAAACTAGTGAGTCAAAAAGAAATCCAATGTTTATTACATTTTCTTTCTGAGTTTAAGAACTGAAGAAAAGGTAAATGTGACATAATGCAGTGGACTGCCATGTAGTATGAGTATGGAAAATGACGGGAGTAATTTAATTAGCAAACCAAATCCTTGGGTTCCTTTAAAGTAGAGCTAGATAAGATTTTAAAATCTCTGACCTATTAGTTGACTTCTCCCAAAACGAGCTTTATGGGCCAAATGGCCTCCTCTCATTTGTAAATTTCTTATGTCCTTATGTTCTTCTTATATGAAAACAAATGAAGAAAAAATTCACAGAATAATAAAAATCACAGAATTCTAGGTATTGGTCCACTTTTTACTGCGTGCATCACAGGAAATGCATGTGCCTTTAGGTTCATTGACCTTGGAAACGTACTGTGTGACCTTCACACTCATAGTCACACCCAGTTACAAATTATTAGCATTGACATAAACATTATTATTAATAAAATCTGTGAATTTGCA
Source organism: Petrocephalus schoutedeni (assembly GCA_026780765.1). Lineage (NCBI taxonomy): Eukaryota > Metazoa > Chordata > Actinopteri > Osteoglossiformes > Mormyridae > Petrocephalus > Petrocephalus schoutedeni. Next base: position 18,012,656 of record JAODKL010000040.1, on the reverse strand, counting down.
TGTTGTGTGAATTTGGTCTGTGATGTCGTCCATAGTTGCTGCATTGCGGTACATGTAGGGTCTCATGAATATGTAAGTATGATACCAGAGAGAATGTGCATTTGCCTTCTAGGAATTTTGTTTTCCATATTTCGGGGCAATGCTGCGGAAGCGTGCCGCTTTGATCAGTGTCTTTGTGATGGCAGGAGTAACTGCTGAGTATTTTGCTGCATTGCACAGAGGAAAAATCACCACATTCTGAAAGCGCCCATATCGTACACATAAGCAAAACGTGAACTAGAACGCTGAGAGGGTCTCCCTGTTTCTCATACAGTAATTAATTGATGAGCCTCCGTGTTGCTAGGCAGACTCTGTTCCCATCGGGATGTTCTGCGATTCAGCCAATCATCTCATAGCGAGTGACTGAATACCCAGCTGTCCCCACAGATTACTTATTATAAATGAATAAATAGTCACCATAACTCATGACTGCTTACTTGCGTAACAGATCCTGGTGCTGTGTGTGTCTCCATCAAAAAAGAGCAGTCGACAGGCTAAGTGTCATGTCCCCTGCTGTCTTTAGCTTCTGTCTTTTCGTGTGTAGTTTTTATAAAGTATAAGGTTGGAGAAATTAATGTGTTAAACACAAAAGTGAGGAGCTTTCTCCGGGAGAGCGACATGATCCTGTGGGTGGCCAGAGTCCAAGGCCGTGGGCCCAGACAGCCACGCAACCAGCGTGCGACTCCAGCTGCTGGACACGTTTCCCTGTCAGCAGGAAACCATAGCTTGCGGGCCTTGCCTCTTTCCACACCTTTGTTTTTACTCTTGATATAATTTATGTGACAGTTATTCATGAGCTTTTTGATAGAACTTTTTTGGAGTTGTTGATGTTATGAAGTTATGCAAATTCCTTAGTTTGATGGCATCTGTAGTTTGAAGTGGCTGCGGCTTCCTTGCAGTAGATTTCCTGTGAATATTCCTTGTGTCAAAGAGAAAAAGAAATATATGATTTGTTGTATAGAGTTTGAGCTTTCTTGTCTTCCACATCTGAAACGGAGAAATAACATGTTGTGTAGATTTTAGCAGCTGGTATACCGAGTAAGATTCTGTCGCTGTCCACCAGGACTCAAACCAGGTGATAGAATCATACAAGTCTGGCTTTGAGCCCCCCGGCGACGTAGAGTTTGAAGACTACAGCCAGCCAATAAAAAGGACAGCATCGGAGAACAGCTTGACCAACTCACGAGGCGAGAGCAAAGACAAGCCCAGCGGCAAGAGCAAGGCTAAACTGTGGCCTTTCATCAAGAAGAACAAGGTAGCCGTGCGAACACTACCTAACACGTGTGCTGTCCTCCACGCGTTCTGCTCTCTGAGCCGGTCCTCCCACCTGACAGCACGAATGTCTCAGGGCACCTTAGGAATACCACTCCTTTTAACAAATGTGTCATCAGCACTTTAAAGAACAACTAGTATATGACTTCTTTCTGTGATTATTTAATTGCCATTTACATTTGTTTCATTTTTTTTGAGTTCATTTACTTTATCACGTGTTGCTTGTTGCTGTCTTTTTTTGGTCGTGGTTCATTCCCCATTTTTGCCCAGCCACCCCTATTAACAGTCCCCTGGGTCACGCGGCTGTTCAGTCAGTGGTAATTCAGACCCACCCTCACCCTATGGATGTTGCCATGCTCCCGCGTGCCGCAACAACACTGCCTTCCGCTGTCTGCCCATTCTCATAATGAACTCCCATGTGGTTCATTAGTAGCCCTCGTCATCCCCCAGCCTCCCGCTACTCTGCTGCTAGTCTCCCTTCATGTTGCAGGGTGATTTTGGCATGTGTGTTGCACACAGGCTCACATCAGGCAGGGGTGGGTCTTTGGATTCTGTTATGGACTTAATTTTCAAGGGGCATTCAAGTGATTTCTCGATTAACCTATCCATTACTTCATCCATGAACTTGTCCAATAATTAGTTAATTCATTCATTCTTTTATATGTTTTTTCCATTCATTCATTGTCTTATTACCGCTATGAATCCATCCAGCTGTTGAACCATTTTGAATATATTGCTTCCTTTTTATTGCCCATTCAGGAATTTGAGATGTGTACCTTTCAGATAGATATAAAATTTTACTCGTTTAACAGTTAGCTGGAATGTATCCTGATCTGTCAGAAACACTGAAAGATAGAAGATTGTGTAATGGAACAGAATGTTCTTGAAAAAAAAATATAGGCACTTAAATAGCCTGACCCAAATAAACAAAATCATGCAAAAGCAATTATCACTTTTATGATGGCATAAATGTCAAGAAAGTGTAATTCGCACAGTATGCTTTTTAATCATCATTCTTAGATACTGCAGTTTTTTTGGACTGAATTTATGACTGGACCTCAAGAGATTTGAGAAATACTTAATATGCTGCTGCTCTTACTGTATTTCATGTTTTTTTTTGTGGTATATGGGAATATATAGAACCTTTTAGGGTTTTAAGAACTGCTATATCTCTCTGATCTGTAACTTCTAAATGAAGAGAAAATAAGAGTGCTCCTCCATTGAAGTTAGAAGGTTTATCCACTAGTGGGAACTAGTATTTGTAAATAATTCAAATTCAAGATTTCTGCCTTGTAATCTAGTTCATAGACAAAAACTTTTAGTCTTTCCCTCAAACACTTAAATCGTAAATTACATTGAGTTGATGGTACATTGGGTGACATGCCTTGGTAGTTGGGCCATCGCAGAAATTTCACGAACAAATCATTTTTCAGATTGACAGTCCCACCAACTCAAGTTCCATTTGTTTATAATTCGTCACAGTGGAAAAGTCTGAAGTCACATTGTAAACCTGTGTATCCATTCAACACATTTTTTGTTGAGGACTCTATGTGTGCAAAAACAGTCAGCTCTTTAGTGAAAGGTTTGAAGTGGGAATGCTGTTTCTGGGGTTTTGACTTGGGATTCCTCAAGATGGTTGTAGCTGAGCAGTGCTTGGAACCTAAATAAGGATTAATAATGTACAGAAGAGAAAAAGTGCAATTTATTGTTGCATGCAGATGGCAGATTTTTCATCACAGTATTTATAAAAGGAAAAAAAAACTTTGGGTTACAAATCATTCTCACTTTAACCTTGGTTAAATGGTGTTGGGTTTTGTGCCAGCTTTTATGTGTGACAGTTTGCTATCTGAGTGTCAGATTTATAAGCATACATGTACAATGTAGTCACACTTGTAAATAATTATTTACCCTTATAATTACTAGATTTATTTAGGGCCCTATCAAATTAGTTTTATTTTTTTTCTCGGGATCCGTTTGACCCCTTTTAATTTGATCTGTTTTGCATTTAAAGCTTTTTATAAGCTGCTATTTGGATCAGAAGCTTATAAAAACCTTTAAATGCAAAACAGATCAAATTAAAAGGACCAAACGGATCCCGAGAAAAAATATAAAACGGATTTCATAGGGCCCTATTTATTCATACAAGTGTGAATTGATAAAGTTGTTAAACCTGCCTTACTGCAGATTTAGCTATTGTGAATTTATTTTTGGAGTGGTCCCAATACTGCAATTTTACACTCTGCCTGTTTTGCAGTCCTTCATATTACAGTCTAATTCGTGAAAGAGAGAATCAGGAAATCTTGCCCTCTAAAGTCCTTCAAATGCTGGAATTTTTATCCTGATGTTTTAATTGTAATTTGCATCCTTATTGTATGGTGTAGTGCAGTAGAACCATGAACAAAGAGTGTCAGTAGTGGGAGCAGAGCTCATAAGTCCCTGAGGCCACTCATATCTTCCTCTCAAAGGGGAAACACTATTTTCAGCTTTAGGACTGTATTGTGAGGATCCTCAGGGACGCAACTGTTTCCCACTCATTGTGCTCTTGCAAAAACAAAAATAAGGCATTGTATTTTTAGTTATGTGCCGGGTGTCCACATGAAACTTTTACAACCTGGGGTAATTATAACCTCCAGATGGTGTTGTATAATTTCACAGTTGTTTCTTAGTTGTGAAGCTTCTGGAAAAAAGAGTATAACCTCAGAACCTTAAAGCTGAAGATGGCAGAAGAGCCAGTGATGACAAAAACTGAATGTGAAAATGAGAGGATGTGAAGTTAAAGAGTCTCTGTGATTTAAAATTCCGGTTTCCTGTGGACATCCTGAATATATACTTCCAACATACCCAAGTACACATAAAAAATTTATCATTAGTACTGGTTAGCTAGCTAAATTTAATGTGATAGAAATAGGTGGTTAGGGTCCCATTATGAAATGCTCTAAACTAATTAACATCACCGCTATGTTATGACTACATTGTACAAAACCCAGATATTCTGAGGCTGAGCTGATGGTGTCGGTATCGCTGGTGATTCTGACGTGTTGGGAATGGCCCTGTAACAAGCTGAACTTGCAGTCGACAGGCCTGCATGTCATCAGTGAGCGACAGCATGAGCCTTTTCCCAAGCGAACCGCCTTACCTGCTCTAACAACTTGCTTTAACATGCTTTTGCTTTCCATGTTTTTGAAACGTCTCTACTGCTGTGCCTCGTAATACTTATGGGGGGGGGGGGAGTTTTGGTATTTTTGTTCGCTGTCCATGTCTTTAGTCTTATTTTTCTTGTTTGTTTCCTTTTATCCTCTGTTGTTTCACTCCTCCTCTCTGCCTCAACATCTTTTTTTAATTTCTTTTACTGGTAGCTTATGTCCCTGTTAACGTCCCCCCAC
>JAODKL010000040.1:17972569-17989413 GCA_026780765.1 Petrocephalus schoutedeni | reverse complement strand
ACAGTTCCTTTGCCCCGGGGCATGAGGGGAAAAGGGAAGCAGTGATCTGGCTCCTTTGCCAATGCTAGAAATTCCGCCCTAACCTTCAGATTCTCCCACGTCACTTCAGCCTTTCACACTCGCTTTTGTTTCATCGCTAATTACCACCTGTCCAAAACAGCATTCACTTTTTCTAAACTGTGTATTTTAGACAGCGTATTAGAGCCATCAGTTAAGTGAAGAATTTCGAATTTAAACAATTCCGTACATTTAGTACAGTTGGGAGATTTTTAAACACATTTTGCTTGGCAAACTAGCAAACTGACCGTAAGTACTTTGTACGTTGCCCCTGCAGTTTATTCTCCCACTGGAAGGATGTTTTTGATGACTAGAAGGACACATTCTGATACAACTGTTTGGCGACAAGGCATACAGATGATCATTTAAACATCATTTTCAGTGTTCAAGCCATCGAGTTAGTATAGCCATAACAGAGGTTGTAATGACCAGGACGGAGAGTTTAAGCAGTTATTAATAGCGATTGTCTTTCCTGGGAGGGAACAACGATCTACATTTTACCATTCTGAATTCCTTGTTTCTCATTTGAACTATTTCGGTAGGTACTTTTCATGGGAGGTACAGAAATGTTGTGAAAATCAAGGTATCTGGAAAGGTGTAGCAAAGTGATATGTACTTATTTACTGTCATATAGTAGTTCCCCTCCAAAATTTTCTTGTGGTGTGGGCTCCTTAAGTATTAGGATTTTTTTTTTGTCATAAGTATGGTCACCACCAGGGGGAGGCCTGTTGTCCTTATAGCCTCATAATTAATCGTAAAATACACATTTTGTATATAATTTATAACGTTTGAATGCAAATGTTCAAGCAAAGCAATATAATGAAGGTGTATTAAACTACAAGAAATGTAGACTTTTTTCTGACTTTTGTAGTAATTGTTGTTGCAATGCCACCAACAATGCACGGAATGTAACGTGATGCCTTGGGTCTGGTCATGTTTCCCTTCCTTCATGCTTTCCACAAGCAGAAAGTCCATTCGTGACACGCAGCAAAACATGGTCTTCAGCGCCAGTATCAGCATGGTCGACGACACTCCTCCGGCCAGCTTCATCCCCATTTAATCCCTCGCGTGTCAGTGCTGGCTGACATGAACATCAGGGGCTTTTAGCCTGGCTAGTTATGAGGCGTGATGGAGGATATCCAAGCCAGAGCGTCTGACACCTAAGTCCTGGTCATATGGCCAGGCTAGTAATGTACATCCTGGTGGTCATCTCCATTCGCTATGTGGAACTCTACACCTTCACCCTCAGGACACCCCAGGGAGGCCTTTTGTGGTAGTATTATTACAGGCATTCACAAGTTCCTCTGACCTCGATTTGTATTTCCGTGAAAAACATGGTCTGTAATGGCTCTCCTCTTTTCCTGACAATGATTCATGCACTCAAGAGAGACCATTTGTGTTGCAGGCTGAGCAAAATGGAACATGCCATCTGCTCAAGCTTTCCCAGCTCTTTGGCTACGCTGTCATATCACAGTTTATAGCTCAGTGCCATCTACGTAGCTGAATGTTAAAAATGACTTTGATTAGCTGTAAATTAAAGACTTCATGTTTTTTTTCCATATTATATATTTCATTTGAATGACAAAAGCACCAAATTATTACTAAACTAGTCTTGTTCATTCAGTTTTGCCCTGCAAACCTTAAATGGTATTATTGCGTTGCTTGGGGTCACTCGCATGGGAGTTACAAATCATGCATTTTTCCAGTTTCGATCATTTATCCAATCGGCATTCCGATGATTCAGAGCCTTTTGTGAGACTCGTAAGCCTTGAGGAGGGCCAAGCGCTGAAAAGGACACAATTCCATGGAGTCCTCACACATACAGTATGTTCAGCCAATTTCTCACTGGGCCAGCATCTCTGGGTGGACAGTGGAAGGAACCTGGAAGCATCTTGAAGAAACACTTGCGACTGTAGCCCAAAGGCCTGGGCTGAGGTTCTTATGGCCCAGTAGACCCTTATATTCAGGAACCTGATATTCTGAACCCCTACCCAGCCCCAACCATAACCATACATAACCAAACAGAACTCAAGGATTTTTAGCTTCTTGATTGCAGTCACAGATTTTTAGAAAACTGAGTTTCCCCTTGTGGGGACCAAATAAAAAGGTCTCTGCAATGTCAGAAATACAGTTTACCCTTGTGGGGACCAAACATTTGGTCCTCACAATGTAATATATACATGACCCATGCAAACAGCTCACAGAGAGTCTTGGAATGTTTCCTGAATTCATTAAAAATTCAGTGAAAATTTATAGCAAATCATTATTTTATTATATTTGCTTAAAAATACAGTGATGTATAAATATGTATTCAATTGAAAAACAAACAAATCTGTTAGTTCTCTGCAAACCATGGCTTTTGCTGTAGGATGCAACTGAGTAAATACCAGGAAAATCCTGCTAGGACAGCTGAACTATATTTTGGGTTAATTAGACTTTAATTGATGACAGGTGTGTACCCAAAAAGACTGAACGATGTAATTAAATCAAAAGGTACTTCAACAAAGTATTAGTTTAATGGTGTGTACAGCTGTGCAGAGTTAATTGTATGATTTTTATTTCTTATATTTTTCTCCTTAACATATACATGTTTATTTGTTTTACAATTGAGTTGTACAGGTTATATGTCACATTAAAGGTGGGGAAAGTTTCAAAATGATTTACCTTAGTCAAATTTTTTATATCACAAAAACCTGGCATTTTAACAGGGGTGTTTGCACTTTTTATATCCACTGTATATATCACATTAGAAACCACCAGTAGTTTTAAGTAAAACAATTATTTAAAGTAGTAATAAATTGAAACCAAAATTATAGTTCTAAAAGAGCAGTTCTAATTTTAAAAGTTAATTGACAAGCAGTCTGATTTTCTGCTTTTGAATTAGTAACACCTTTGCAATAACATTAAACACCAATCGTTTAGTATCCCTTTGGGAGCCAATGACCACAATTGCAATCGATAGCAAAATGGCAACAACAGAACTGAATGGGTCAGTCAAAAAAATGATGACACTTAACAAAAAGAAAATGTCTGTGAGGAAGATATGTGCAGATATGTTAAACATTGATTGTCACTAAAACCAATAAACTTGCAACATTTTTACAGAATCAACCAAGTGTCCCAGGACTTTCTGTGATGTATGTGTGTATATATATATATATATATATATACTCACACGCACGCACATATATATCTATTCTATTGTTAAAGCATTGTTCCACACAACGCTCTTTCTCAAGCTTGTGGTCATGTGCCACAGTAATCACAGCTCGTCTTCCAAATGCCTTTCCACCTCAGCTCTCGGTTTGCCTTCTCTCCCAGGGTTCCGAGTCTAAGGCTACCAAGCATAAATCAGAGGCAGGCAGAAAAGGCTGAGATGGATGTGCTGACAGTCCATTGTCTCAGCGTCTGTTCCTCCTCACCACTGTTTCTGGAAGGCACATCTATGCCAAAGAGGAAGGAAGACGGGGAACAAAGCGGATTTCGTTCCCTCCATTTTCCAGATGGATCTGATTTATAGTGAGAGTCGGCTAGCTTCCCAAGTTCTTTGAACAGAGTCCTGTACCTGTAGACATTTAGACAGGAGGTGACCAGAACTGCTGGTTGAGCGCTTTACCAGTGCTGGGAGATTGCAATGGGTCACAGACGCACACAGGGCCTGTCAGCTGGAGTTACATGCTGCATGCTGGGGAAGGAAGTCTCTATTAGACACAGATAACTTTAAGCACCTGTTTTCAACCAGTGTAAAAAGGTATTTGTTGATTTTTCCCAGTGCACCACTTAAGCTGCGTGAGTCATTCCCGTTTCTTCCACGGAGCCTGTAAGCTTGTGTCTATGTTTTGCTTGGCCGCCACATCCCAACTCTCATTTCCAGTTTCCCCTTATCTGTGTGTGGGGTTTGGGATGAGGCACCGCGGTCCCATTGCAAAAGGCTGTATTCTGTCAGAGGTTCTGTAATGGAGAAGAAACATCTGGTGTGACTGGACTCTCAGGAGAAATCAACAGCGCTGTGGGACAAGTCGCGAAAAAAGGCGGGAGTCTGGGAACAAGTGCTGGCAGCTGGCGGGCCGTCGACAGGGAGCTCCTGAGTGGGATGAGGAATCTTCACAGGTAAGAGGAGATCAGCGGCTCTCTCCACAGGGCTGCTGCTGACATTGTTCCACATGCTTTCCATTCTTTTGCATCCTCTCGGCTTGATTGCATGCCAGTGACTTTATTCTCATCAGAATGGCAAGCATATTTTATATACTTCATTTGGAAATTATGATGACTGTCAGAAGCACTCTTATGTGCAGTGGATTTTTCTACCACGTGTGACAGTGGCTCTGCAATGTTTCCTTACTACTAGGTTCCATTTAAGGGTGTGAAATTGAATAGATTTTGAACAAATTATCACTGGTACTGTTGGCATATTTTATTTTATTCTTGACTGGAAGGATGTAGGGCCACTAGGCCAAGAAAGAGACACAGAAAGTTCTAAAGTATCTAATTCAGATCAACTATTGATTCATGCCCATGGCTCCATTTGTGTGGAGTTTGCATGTTCTCCCCATATTGTTGTACGGTTTCCTCCTTCATGCTGAGGTTAAGTGGACATACCAAATGTGCCCATAGGTGTGTATGAGTGTGCCCTGCGATGGGTTGGCTCCCCATCCTGGGTTGTGCCTTCCCATCACTAAATTCCCCAGTGTAAAAGATCCCACTGAAGGTGTTGTGGTGTTTCCATGTTTGCTGTTGAGGGGAAACAAATTTTGATGCAAAGTCATGTCCAAATGAGTGCTTTTGCTGACATGCTTTGTTGGTTTTTAATGTAGGGCACTGTTTCTGTGTGTGAATGAACCGCTATGTGACCTCTGACCAATTCTAGCTGGATACAGTCAGCTAATGTTTCATGCATCGTGCAGTGGGCTTGTTTATGCTAAATCCTATAAAAAATACCACAACATTTGGGGATGAGGTCCTTAAAGGTATGTGTAAAACATATAGTTGAATTAGTTCTATTAGTTTTGCTATACTTGATGGGCCCAATGACCTCCTCTCATTTGTAAATTTCTTATGTTCTTATGTACTGTTTAAAGCAGTGCAATGCAGATGGAGAGTAATTTGTCCCAGTGATGAGAGAAAATAAACAAGAAAACCAGCAAATTCATATATAATTTTAAATGTAAAAGGGAACATATTGCACAGCACAACACAGTTATTTTTCATATTATTATGAGTTCAGTAATAGGAGATACTCTACATCCCGTGAGTGAGGGGGGGTGGGATTTTGAGCAGACCTCACAGAGCGCTAGCATATTAATCAGATAATTGCATCAGAATGGCCAGTAGGGGTGCTGAGACATTTTATTATGAAAACCTAGGAAATAATCTCAATGGGAAAAATGTTCCATCAACACCAGGCCAAAGGCACCGACTGAATCTATCACTTATGTTCTACGATTGCCACATTTTTTTGCTGCATACTTTAATTTTGTTTATGATTATATAATGCCCTGGAAGATGTGCCCTGGCTGTAGCTATCTAAGAGGGAGGAAGGTAAAGAGAAATGTGATTAGATGGGCTTCCTCGAAAAGCGCCTTTCGTTTTTCCTCTTACCCTGGAGACGACTCTCTGTCTTCCAGAAGTATTTCTGGCCAAACACACCTGCACTGCTGTGGTCCTCATGCCTCGGATAAGCATAAGACCAAACATATTACCATAATTATTCCCTTTTTTTAGGGGCTGTGTGGGTAGATGGGGGGTTGAAAGACAAAATTGTGAGAGAGAGCTGGATTGTTTTTTTAAAGCTCTAACAGGTCTGAAATGTTATCATTAGGCTCTGGTCTTTATGGTGGGCCTGTGTTTTTGTTTTATATTTCATTGTAAAAGCAACACTTACCCTTGAACCTGTAATGTGGTGCATTTTTTGGGATCTGGCCCACTGTCTCTCCCCATGGCGACAAACCGCCCTTTGGATTTAACTAATCCAAAAACATTTTATGCAGCATTTAAAGACTTCGCCACAGGCGCTATGCTTGATCATGGACTACTTTAATAGAATCCTTAGCTGCTTGTTGAGGTAAGAAGAATACTTCTTTGCATGGCTTTGCCTTCTAATTCCTGTTGTGTGCTTTGACAGATCTAACTGTGACTCAGAAAAAGCATAATTTCCCTTAAATAATCACATCTCTTATGCATGGATGGAAAAACTTGTAAGATCAAAACATCTTAGACGTTGCTGGCAGCTGAAGGATGCAGCACAATAGGGATAGACCGACATTCTGTCCAGACTGTACTCAACCCCATGCAATCTCACCAAACACCTAATGCATCAGAAGATAGGAATCTAAACCAAGCTTCTGATTGGATACACAGTGACATCAGATTATTTTAAGGATATGTGGTATCTTGCAGGGGGGAATAAATTGAGGAAGTAGTCATTGATTTTGGGTTATAGTATAGTATAGCAGTAATTTTCACTAAACATTCAGTTTTATGGCCTGCAAATATCAGGCAGATGACAGGTAATAAATCACACTGCGGCTCGCAGTGTGTAACTCTGTGTATGTTGTGACACATTATGAAACTCATGACACATAATCAGTACAAATAACACATGATTGTTTTAATCATCTTTGTGGGGACTTTCCTGTTCACTCACTCTCAAGGCAACTAATTATAGAATATATAATTATTTATTATTTATAATTAATAATATAATTATTTATATAGAATTATATAAAAATAATTACCAACATGATCTGTCATTCTATCAAAAATAAAAAATAAAAACACCCCACACATCTGTTGGCATGGCAGGACTATTCTTTGTAACATCTTTCGGTTTTTTCACATTTTGCTATACTTGTGCGGACTTTTTCCACAAAATTTGTCCCCCGAAATGCAACAAAATCTATAGTGTGTGTACACCACAAACACACACACACATACACATGCATATACCCTGCAACACATTTTACGGGTTACGCTTTAATCCAGCCCCTGCCTGAGACACTTCCTCTCATTTACACACACAACATGCTGAGTCCAATTTGCTTCCCAGATGTTCCTGTCAGGGTGTTTTCTGTCAAAGGGAGGATCTCGTCAGGTTCCTGAAACTGAAATGTCCTGGCTGCCAGCGTTAATTCCACCTGTGTACCATGCTACTCTAACCAGACGGACCTCTGTCGGCATGAATAATGTGCCATATGTGTCAACTGGTCACTCCAGTAAAAACAAAGTCAAAAACAGCTTGATGACAAAAACCAAATTGTAGTCAATGGGCAAATCTGGTCCAAAGCTTATGTGGATGTGGAAATAACGACCTGTACCCTGTGAGTCAAAATAAAGCTGCTGAAAATGAGATTTACAAGCTGTCAGAGACTCCAGTCCCGGCAGCCATAAAACACCCCCCCAGCCTTTATGCAGTCTGCCTTAAGCATGGCTTCAGAAGCAGGGCAATGCACTCACATACACACACACGCGCACACACACATGTGCGGGGTGGTTTTATTACAGTCCATTGTTTTTATGGATATAGTCCATACACCAGTATTCACAGCCTGGAGACAAATTACTCTGCAGGCTCTTGAAAGGTAAAGATGATTGCAGCATGTTTAGGAGAGTCTGGTTAATATCCCAATCCAGAACACGCAAACTTCTAATCTAAAAACCTGTGGGAATAGTCATATAGAATAGCTATTACTCAGTGGCATTAGGGCTCGCTAAAAGGGGAAGATAAATAAATAAATATAAATATATATATATATATAACATTTTGAGATTAGAGGAAAAAATTCTTGAGATTATAGTCAAAATAAACTTTTACAATTAAAGTTGAAAGGTTTGTGATTACAGTTGAAATAAACTTTTGAGATTAAAGTCAAAATACATTTTCAGGGTTAAATTAAGGAGTTTTGAGGTAATAGTTGAATTCTACAGCAGTTCACAAAGTAGAGGGCCAGGAGATGATTTGCAGAATGTGTCTATAAACAAAACGTGAAAAATATCCAATCTTAACCATAACCACAACCAGTCTATTGTGACTAGACTATGAAGGGGGCAAAAATATACTGTCAGGACTATGTAGCTTGCTCTGCAATAAAGGCTGGAGGCCACTAACATAAACCTAGTGGGGATCATGAGGTTCTGTCACTGTTATTTTGGGGTCGTGGCCTGAAAAGTTTGGGAACTTATTTTTTAGTAGACGTCAGCCATCATTTCTTATAGAATGTTTCTTATAGAATAATGACATTATTCCACTGTTCATCTTGCTACCAGAAGCAGAATCAAGTACCTGCATAGAGACAGAAATTTCAACACCAGTACTATATAAATTTAGATTTTGTCATTTTGTTTTGTCCAGTTGACTCCTCTGCAGGCCCCTGGAGGATGGGCTCCCCCTTTGGGTGTGGTTAGAGTTAGGGCTTCCTCTGCTGGCCCCTGGATGATGGGATCCCCCTTTTGGTCTGGCTCCTCCCACGGTTCCTTCCTTCTAGGTAGTTCTCCCTTGCCACTGTCGCTTCTGGCTTTCTCACTGGGGACTTATGTGAGCAGAGATCATGTAAAGCGCTTTGAGACAATGTAACATTGTGAAACTGCGCTATACAAGTAAAGTTGCATTGCATTATAATTATAATTTTATATTATATACATGTATAACGTTCCTGCCCTTGATGGGTTGGTGCTCCGTCCTGGATAGTTCCCTGCCTTGTGCTCATAGCTTCCGGGATAAGTTTCCGGGATAGACTCTGGACCTCTGTGACCCTGCACAGGACCAGCACGTACAGAAATGAATGGATGGATGTATGGGTAATGTTCCTGCAGTGTACAACACTGTTGTTTCCAACTAATTCTACTTCTCTCCAAATAAATAGAGAAACATAAATACAGTATTTAAATTCTGGCACTGACTTGTTTGACTTTCTTATAAGGATGTTTAACCCAGCCAGCTGAATCACTGTGAATGAATGAGATAGTGAACAATATAACCCTGTCACCTTGAGCTGGAAATGTCCTCATTCACTCCTCTCCGACAGGACATTTGAGTCATTTATTATGTCGCTAAAATGATTGATCAAGGACAGGCTGCATCTGCCGGAAAGGGAAAACAAAGAACGTGCCTTCGCATTTACGCAAAGCAGGCCTGAATAACAGCACCACGTCTGCGTGCTGTAACGTCCTAAAAGGTGCACAGCTGCACAGAGTCTGCTTGTAAACAGCCATCCCCAGAGGAGGAGAAGTACATTTATAAGAGCATCATAATTAACAAAACTCTCTGCTATTTCATCATTACAATGCAAAGACCCTATCTACCAGTAGTGCAGTGTTTAACAGCTAGTGTTTTACAGCCAGTACCCCTACTGACAAATATATGAGACTTACAGACATCAAGTGCAATTTCCTAACCAAGACGCACAGTTTGGACATTGGTAGGATTCTGCCATAGGAAATGTCTGCAGTAAGCAATCTACAGCAGTATGTTACCACTAAAACATGGCTATGCAAATGTTCAGTCTAAGACCACTGATGCTAAAATGGTCTCACCATAGGCAATATCATCAGCTGCATTCTGCCACTAAACCTTTCACCGTGCCCCTTGTTGAAGGATTGAATGGTCAAACTCCAGAAGGTAAGCAGAGCTGAGAACCCAATACCAGTCAGGCCTACACTTTAGGTACAGAGAGTCGTCACACTAGGAGTCTCGGAGATTAGCACTGGTGTCTTCCTCTCTTACTAGTGTGCAGAAGAAAGCTGTGGGCATGGTGAGTTAGTCCTGAGAAAGCTGGACCAGACTGGGCCGAGACAGCTAAGCGTAACTGGCGAGCCAGAATAAGACTGTATCGACAAGATAAACGCGGGGAACTGCTTACATCACTTCTCTCTTTTGTTCTGGTTTTATTCTCAAAGCTCAGCCCAACATTCCTTTTAGGGACAAAGGAAAATAAAAACAGGCTAATTAAGGCCTCTGGCAGTGCAGAGAAGGGAGACGCCGTCTGTGTGTTGGTGTCTGCATTTAGCAATGACCATGCTTAGGGCATAGATTTGGGTATGGTCAGTAGGGACATTGCCAGTATTGTGAGAGTACCCTGTGTGTTTAAGTGGGAGGGGGTTAGGGTTGATTTGGTCCCTACCAATGTAGAAACCTAAACTACACCCTTGGATAATACTGCTACTGGACTGGTCTACTTGAAGTAGCACATGGGGCATATGCTGTAAATGGCTATGTGCATCAGTGGTGAATAATATGTATTTCCATAAAATTATATATTAAAAATATGGCCCATTAGGTTTTTAAATTTCTACTCTAAGTTAACCATTGGTCAGTCCTAATAAAGAACATAAAAAGAACATTTATACATGATAGTTGCAAAGACACTGATGTATTCCCCATGTATAATATACCTGTCTGAAGAACTGACTCATAATGAATTAACTCACAAGTACATTATTGAAAAATTGTTTTTGCAGTTTGTCAAGCCTTCATTTAATATTTCTCAGAAAGATATTTACCACTCAGCCAGCAGACTTTTTTAATGCTAAGCCCTAGTAATAACCCAAGAGGAACCTGTGAGCTAAATAAATTAATATTTTCTAGAAAGGCAGCTTATTGTTTTCATATATGTTCCAAAAGAAAATTCATACATTTGTGCAGATCATACACACTTGTACAATCAGTTTGATGACTCATGTTGGGAAAGTGGTAGATCGACTGGCCTGCTTTGAAGCCTCTCAGCCAGCCAACCCCGCCCTTTTCATCATCACCTCTTACCCCCAGGCTGGGTTTATGAAGTATGGTGTTTCTTTTAGCACTAAATTGTTTTTCGTTATGCTTTCTGGAAAACACTTTAGCTGCCAAGAAGGGCACATTCTAACCCTGGTACACCCACCTGTGACAATTTAGAAGGACGCCTCAACACCCAAACACAACACAAACTTGACAGCGCGCTAAACTCTCTCTGTCACTATGTAGCCACTGGTAAGTAGGTAAGCATTTCAACAGATGCTGTCTCCTTTTGCGAATCAGCTTTGTGAGACCGCTTCAGATTTTCTTCTGAATGGTGAGAGTGAACTCTACAACTAAAGCTCTTTAACAGGTTTATGACTTGATGAGATGAGTTTACTGTCCGTTGTGTTTTTGTCATCATCTGTGAAGATGTTTTGCTGTAATGCTGATGAGAGATGTCACCTGTCACAAACTGGCAACCAGAACCATACTGCATGATATGAACTGCTACAGGAAATTGTGTCTCCATTAAGTACCCTTATGAGCTTAAGATGCCTTCATGATATGAAGCAGTTTAACATGAACACATGTGTGTGAAAAAGCTGAGTTATTGTGCCACATAAAAAATTCACGACATCTGGATCACATGTGCCAATATAGTCTGAAAGGGTTGCTACAGGGAAGCTTTAAACTTAATAAGAAAAGGTAAATTATTAAGACGCCCTATAAATGTACACACCTCAAGACCACCGCCCTAAAAAATGTAATGGTATTTGTGGCACTGTGGGATACACTTACAAGCTTGTTTCATGTGGAAGCCGACAGGAGGAACAGGGTCTGTTTATATGCACACATTTAGTATAGATATGGGTTGCAGTACATTTAAAGTGTGTGTCTATGTAGTGTGTGCATGTGTACGCGTGTTGGGGTGGAGGGCCATATCAGAGCAGAGGAAATGCCAAAATGTTCTGATATCCTGGCATAATGTTACATGTAGACTGTTGAATGTTCCTTCAAACATTTGGATAAGAGGAAAAAAAGCCTATATTTGCATCACAAGAAGAGCTCAAAACTGCTTAAAAATGCAAATTCATGGCCCTGGGTGGTGTCAAGGGATTCCTGTCCTTCAATAAAGCTTGAAATGTGATGTCACACTAGTTTGTCCTTGCATGAATTCTGGGTGCAGGGGGGTCCTGAAGGCAGCCATATTCTCTTTGTCATGGCTAGTAAGTTTAAACCGAGTGCTAACCACTGACATGTCCACAGCTCTTACACTTCAGCTGAGTGTCACTGAGGTTCCATGATTTCAAAGCATCACTGTTGGGAGTTTAATGCATTATCAGTGCTATAATCACAGCCCTAAACATGCATCCTTCGCTTGTGAATTGTTCAGTATTTTTCACAAACATTTTATAGAATACTTACAGAATTTCATAGTTCAGGGAATCTTTATGGCATTAAACTGAGTACAAATATGTTCTGGAATAAAGTGAAACATATGGTGTTATGTGGCAAGAAAATGTCCCTCGAAATAACCACAGAAATGATTCACATCTGAAACTGGTTCCCAAATGACAAACATATTTACCGAAAGTCTCCTCTCCCTTTCAAAGGCCTTAAACCCAGAGTCTCAGATTAAGTCCACAGAGACCAATACGTACACATGTTTTAGCTCTGACTGATCCTTTGGTCAAATCAAGTAGCATACCAAATATGATACTTTTTAATTATGTAAATAATAAGTTAGCTTTGCTTGGCTCCTTCTGCCTCATAAATGAAGTGATTAATGGTCATTGTGGACACCCTATGGTCCAGCACAATGAAATTTGTCCTCTGCATTTAACCCACATGTGACATAGCAGTGAGCAGCTAATTCAGCATTCGGGGAGCAGTGCATGGGGGTCAGGAAACTGGACCAGCGGTTCCCTAAGCATTAGGCCACCACTGCCTAATAGTTAGGGAAGTACCTATGAATGTAGATTCACTAGGGAACTGGGTTGAGTGTACTATATGCAAGGTGAGGGAATCTTCTAAGTCCAAAGTGATTTCTGTAAGTTCCACTACAGTGATTTCTGGAGGTCAGTATCATAGAGCGACATCCCATGCAGGGTGTGTTCTGCCTTGGGTCTTATGCTGCCTGGGATAGGCTCCAGCCCACCCCATGACCCTGACTAGGAAAAGCAATTGGAAGATAGAGGGACGGATGGATGGACAGCGAGATTCATGAGTGGACAGTATGTTAATTAGCACTAATTTGGCCTAAGGTATAGTTTGGAATGAAAACCAGCGCACAGCTTTCCATTAACTCAGTATGAAGCCCTCCTTAAATTTTAAATATGTCAGTGCCCCAGTGATGCTCCTTCCCCGCACCCACAAAGGCTACACCCCCCAGTTCTTTTTTTTTACCGTGTTTTGAGGTGCAAGTGGTTGCCCTGGATACAATGCTCCGTGAAATAAAAATGTAATCATGCCTCTGTGAGGTCAGTGACGCTGCCCTCTGCAGAATCTGCCCGCGTGCCACTGACGCAGGTCCCTTTCCTGTGTGGCTGAGATTTTTATTGTTCTGAGAAACCAGCCTTCAGTATCTCCATCCACCAGCCGCCTCCTGCTTCCTCTCCGAGAGGAAATGCTGCGTCGCTTTTTCTGGCCCATCCTGCAGAATTAAGGCCTAAATTAAACTGGATTTGTCCAGCTTTGACTTCAAGTAAAGAACAAAAAATAAATGAGGCTGACTCAATGAACCTAGACCACACTTTGAGCTCTCTGATTTGTGAGTGCTAAGCGCAGGATTTGATTTTGGGCTTTGATTTCAGCTAGCTAGATCATGTTCCCTAATTCCTCTTTCATGTTATCATTGTCAAAAACAATGGTACGGGACCTTAGTTAGTCCTGATTTTTTCCCATTATTTGTGAGACTGGCTATCTAAAACACATAGTCCAAAGATTTGCCTTGACTAAACCAATGATTTTGCTTGTATTTGAGATTATATACAGCGACTAAGATCATTTTTGTTTGCTTACTTTTTACGTTTACTGTCATAATTCCTGACGTACTACCGCTGCACCACAGACAGTATTTTAACGTGCTATATTTGAGTATGGTACCTCCGCTGCACATTTGCGGGTTGTGTCGATAGCGCAGGATCGTCGGGGATGCGGTTTATAACCCCGGAGGAAATTTACAGCACACGCTGCCTCGGGAAAGCCACCAGCTTTACAGCCACAATATGTATATTTACATTGTATTTATTTTTAGTACTTCATATTGTACATTTTTACAGTTTTTTTGTTTTTTTATCCTTTAATATCGAGGAGCTGCACGCTGAATCTCATTGTAATGTGTAGAATGACAAATGAATTCAGTTCAATATTTATGACTTTTTGACATATTTCATTTAAATAATGCCATTTCAACTTGAATTTGTTGGATTCATTAATTTAAAAAGTGAATCAATTGACAGTTAAATTATGAGCATAGTTATGACAACTGAATAAAAAAACGCAGTTAAGACAAAATAATTTGAATTTTAATATAACTTATCTGTAAGGTAAAAAGTGTGAACAGTTCTGTTCATGTAGTTTATTTTTAAAATTAAAGGAATACTAAGACTATGTAGTTGCTTTTTCCAACGTATGCGACATATAGGCTATGTTATTGAACTTAATAATCCGGTAATATTACAGATACAATCAAGTAGCTCATATGTAACAGAAAAGCCTAGTATGCGCAAGACAGAATTAGAGTCAAGTAAACCCAATGAACCAAATAAGGTGAAGGGCATTTTAAGAGTTATAGGAGAACTTCGAAAAATATTTCGGAACTAGTCGCCCATCTAGTGAATTAAGCAATTTCAACAGGATGGACTCTGTTCTTTTTTTTTTTTTTTTTGCAAAGTAGTTTATCAGTTCGGAGCATACACGGGAATTCCGGTTTGGGATTGTCCCCCTAATTCCTGACTTCCACAGGAAGGCTAGCATAAATAGCAATTCCAAAGCTTCCAAAGGCATTTCACTTCTCTTCGGCCGCTTGACGAGGAGCACCGAGAAACTAGCCATGGCTTATATCCTAATGAAACATTGGAATGAATTAAAAGAAACTGAAAGTATGGACGCCTCAGCTAAACTGCAAGACAAGTGGTTGGACTTGGTGTCTATGGTCACAGCTGTTAAAATACTCAGAATGCATCGCAGCGAACCGCAGACTCGGGGTAAGCATATTTTCCTTACTAAGAACTATTTATACAGGTAAGGAAAAGGTATTTTAGTACACCATTTATTATTATTATTATCATCATCATCATCATCATCATCATCATCACCATCATCGGTGATTGGCCTGTTTATTTGCATTGCAATGACGTGCCATCGCCAACCTTTTGATCTAAGTACAGAAATATAAACATCCTTTGAAAACTCCCTCGTCGATCGACGCACCCTTTGCTTTTAATGGGGTGTGAGCATTATGTACGGTTTCAGTTTAAAGGTAACTGATAGCCTATGTAGTTAACGACATAACGGCGTAAAAAAAAATAAAAATGGAACTTAAAAGGCACATATTCTCATTAGGAATTTGAACATATGTACTATTCTTTGTTCACTTCTCTTCATTTCATTCCGTCTTTTCTGTGTACGTTAATAGCGCTGAAGATAGCAGATAATATTCCATCCGGTATCCAAATAAGTCTACAATTTATTTAGATTCAATCTCGCTGAGCCAATAAATATTTCCGGTGTCCAGAGTACGGAAGAAACACATATGAGGGCCTTTTGTACAGTATGCTGTGTCTCTCAGAAATGTTTCAAACCTTCTCTTAAAGTGTTAGACTATATATTCTGCAGTATGTTTAAAATGATTAGTGGTATCATCCGCGGTATTCCGGAGCATCCATTTTGCTTATACACCAAATTAAGTAATTATAACTAACCAACTACGTTTATTACTACTTTAAAAGTGACACTCTGGGCTCTTAAGGACTTCTCTTAGTCGGGGTCTGCACGGCGGGTTGTAATGCAGGCTTTGTGACAGTGTTGTGCAATGAAACCTTAATGGATCTTTGGCTTAGGGAAACACAGGAGTCGGTGGAGCGCGAACGAATCAAAGACCCTCGGAAATGATGAGTAAAAGGTAGGGTTGCATATTTACAATACGGACTTAATTATTACTTGTTGCTGTTTGTCGTTTGGCATCCCACTTTTCTTCCCCACTTTTTAAATCTGAAGAGCGTAGAATATATGCATCGAGACTGTCAAACCCTGGTTCCCGTTCCCAGAAGCGTTTGCAATGTACAAACATCCTAGAATAAGAAGACGGAATCCCATATTTATTGCGTCACGATGGGTGTTTCCCCGACCTGCAGCTGTGGTCACGGGGCTGCTCGTTGGGAGGCAAGCTGGGATGCCCCCTGCGTCCTCTCCCCATTTCTGTTAAACCCGAAAGAGAGCGATCCTGCGTCCCAGCTTCACTTCTGAAGTAACTTGTGCTTCGTGCGAGACGGAATTTAATATCTGAGGAATACCACGCTTGTCTTTGGTTTATTACCAGTCAGTCCTGTACAGATCTACAGATACGGTACCTGTATTTGGGACTTGCTTTGTGAAAGTGTTAACTTTGATATCAGGGATGCGATAGCCCATATCACTGAATCTGCTACAACATCATTTACAAAGAAGTCGTGGATAAAGTTACGTTGCAAAACAGGTAATCTGTTAGTCTTATACTCCTTTATGCAACCCTGAGCATGCGATCAGTGCATCTTTTTAAACTTTAATTGTTTATTTTAATGTATGTATATTTGCACGTGTGCGTAATGTATTGCACATGTAATATACTTTCTATACATGATTGGAAATACCGTGGAAAATATTGTTCTGTTTAAGAGACCAAGGTGTTGTACTCCATTCTTGACTTTGATGTGCCTTGTAAGGTAAGAAACAATGCATCATTTGCAGCTGGTTTGCAGATTACCTATTTATTGTGAACTGGCGCTCTCTGTTGGTCAACAGATATCCAGTACTATAGGATTACTCACGAAACCATACTCTAAATACTCTCTCTCTCTCTCTCTCTCTCTCTCTCTCT
>JAODKL010000040.1:17959368-17972469 GCA_026780765.1 Petrocephalus schoutedeni | reverse complement strand
TCTCTCTCTCTCTCTCTCTCTCTATATATATATATATATATATATATATATATATATATATATATACATACACATACAGTAATCCCTTATTTTTCTTGAGATGGAAGTTCAGTGTTTAGCTGATGTTGCATTTTTTTTTATCTGTTAATCGGCCATGGTAGCGGTACCAACATTTTTTCCCTCTGCTGTTTACGTTAAGGAAAACCTTTGTTTAATTCCTGTTATCTCAGAAGTCCGATTTCCTCATTCCATTCCAGGCCTGAGTAAGTAGCGATTCTCTGCTTGAAGTGGTATGATTGACTGGAGCCGTAAGCCCCAAAAGAGGGTTATGACCTCAGCCCTCCCATCTCACCGTTTCTCAGTAACAGATCCTGAAAAGTGGCCATGACAGACTGGGTCCTGCAGGCACCTCTGCTAAGGCTGGCATTGTCCCTTAAAGAATGTTCACGTCAGGAAGTAGAGGCCTTAACAAAATTTCTGGCTAATTAGTTTTTTTCTCTTTCCTTCTTTGAACCCAAGAAAAAAAGAACCTTTCTTGTCAAATAAAAGGCAACTTTTTTGACTACTAGGGTTCAGAGAACAACTGATCACACATACATTCTAATAAGCGTACACAATAAAGTTTGATTTCTGTACCTATAATGAGTATGAGACAATATGACACAGATTTTTACTCCTCTTTCCATTAAAAAATGCCTAAATGTTTTCTCTTAATTTTTTTTAATGTTTGTCATTTTTATTTTTTACGTGATAGCCTACATTAAGCTCATTTTTATGGCTAGCCAGTTAGTGGATGGATTTTTTAGCCTGGCTTAATCAAAAGGAATGAAGTATCCTTCATAGAAAGTATAATTCAGTATAATCGCTGGGAGTTAGTGGCAAACATAAATGATGGCATTGGCCTAGTTTAGCTAGCAGACCTTCACTTGGCGCCGTGCGCGTTCAGGGGTCAAACATCATCGTTGGTAATGTACCTCCCATAACATACAACCATTTAGGAGGTTATGTCAGTAACGGCAAGTATAGCTGGCAAGACATAGTTAATAATGAAATAAGTTGTTCACTCAAGTATGTTCTATGTACCCTCCACAGTTTGGCAGATACTGTGAATGCATTTTTAAATAAAACATTTGGATTTAGCTGTTTAAATTGGAGCTGTAGGACTGTTTCTGCAAGTGGATTACAGTTTTTCTACAGAACCATTGTTTTTATAAATAGATGGATGTCTGTGCGTGGGTGATAATATACAAGTGAGAGAATTTGCAGGTATGCAGTTTTAATTGCCAGTGTGAAACGCAGACCACCCCTGGATGTGTCCAGTGTGAGGTGGGGGTCAGTGAGTCTTTTGCAGAGGATCCTGGCTGAGATTGTGACCCAGCCCAGGCAGTGTAGATGCTGTGTTCAGTCTGCCAGAACTGATCCCCCGTTGTGTGAAGTGGGAACAATGTCAGGCAATCTGTTGCATGCTGCAGTACAGCGTATGGCCAAGTCTGCATCAGTGGTTCCGAAATAAACCCAAATGAAATCCCACATATTACACTGCCCCTCAACGCCTCTCCCCATAACTGGCAGCTAATGCTGTGAGTTTAATATATTGTTGTGTTGCTCAAACTTGTTTATGAAATTTAAATACCCCTTTAGCTTAATGTAATATTAATTATCATTTTGGAAATAGTAATTGTTACATAACATAGTTCAGGTCCCTTAACCAATAAGTGTTTCAAAGAGCAGATTACCTGCAGTAATGTGGTACAGTAATGTGTATTTATTTTATATTTTATGGGGGTTGGGAGCTCATAGAAGTTGTTCTGTGCTACAGTAACCTGCTCAGAGTCAGTCAAGTCAACTTTCAGCCCAGGCATAAGTCTGGCACAGAGGCAATTTCTCAATAAATGCAGACCAGGCTGCTCATCCCACCAGCAGAGGGCCAATCATAAATCAAGAAAAAAAAAACATGCTATGTCTGCCAGTGCTGTTCTCCTCTTTCAGCTATTTAGGAACAGGCCAAACGCCATGTTGGTGAGCTTTGTTGATGCTTGTGAGAAATGTTTGTGACCTTACAAGCCCAAATGTATACCTTACTAAATGTCATAACGACATCTGTGCCTTTTTATTATGTGGTAGTGTAGCAAGCAAAAGTGTCCCTGACATCGTGCATCTACTGTGTTGTGTCTGGATTATTTTCTTTCCATAGCCCCATCCAGCCCCATCTCTGAAATAGCGCTGAGTCACACACCTGCTAGCCATCTGTGAGATTTAAGGGCCACTGATGTCTTCAGGTTCTAGCAATTACCTGCTTTTAGAAGGTCTACTGTCTTTGATCATTAAATTAAGAAAAAACATTTATACACAAGGTTTTGTTTTCAGTATAACTGTGAAGTTGTGGTTATAGAGGTGGCTTTTATGGCTGAGCATTACTGCAGGGGAAACACTACCCATTACTAGCCCTCTGACACAGAACAAAATCACCTACTACCCATAACCTACAAACAAAGCAGTACTTTCTCATGGAAGAGGCATGTTTTTCAATAAGTACAGTACTGGTAGATGTACTCTATCTGATTTGATTTTTTATTTTGTTTTGGGATGCTCTTTATTACTGTTGAGTACTATGGCTGTAGAATCTAGGATGGTTTTATGTCCCATGGCAGACGTCTTATGGTGTTGGCTGATTTCAGTGAGTATACCCTCAAGGTTACACTGTTTTTAAAGGACCGCAGAGAATTAACAGAGGGAACGGCGCAAACAGATCGTTGCCCCTTATATTATTCATGCCTTTAGATTTATTTCTGGTGGTACTGTTTTCAGCTCCTGCACAGCAATACTTGGCAGGGATGTCATTGTGAGCAGTCTGAGAGGAGGCTGCTGCTATTACAGTTACAGAATTCCATTGTCATCAATGCTGAACTGAAATCTGACCAGTGTTTTTCACCTGATGCACATCTAACCAGGGAAGTTAGATGAGAACTTAGGCACTTCCTGCTGCGTCTGCTTATCAGTGGTACTAGGAAGGACTGTCATGCCCTTCTGCTAATATTATGAAATGAGAGTTTCCTCGGTTATTCAATATACTCTACAGCATGGGTACAAACAAGTTTGATTTTGCTGTATGGCTTTGTGCGAGGGCTTCAGAAGAAATTAGTCTGTAAACATGGTGAACTAGAGCGAGGAGCAGGACATATACAGTACTACATGGAAAGGCCCTTAAATCAGCCTCCTTATTCCTGCCATAAATTTAATTACATTATGCAATCAAGATTTACTGACTTTGTGTGAGGCTAATGTATCTACAAAATAGGTGTTGCATGAGCTGAGAGCTAGAAAAATATTTTTATTTTTTAAATCTTTCACTGTAATTGCAAGTATGAGTCACATTTTCACCAAATCAAGTAAACAGTTGACTGATATGCACAGTATTCAGGTTCCCTGAGAACTGGGAATATCTTTGATGGTCCCTCTTTGTCTTTGGCTGTCAGAGGTAGCTGGAGCTCTCTGCCAGGCAGGTCGAACACCCTGAGACACTGGTAACATCTTGGCCCCATCGTGCCCAGTGCCACGCAAACGAGGGATACTGGGAAGACAGAACTACAAGACAGGTTGCCATGCATCTGGCTCTCCTGCTCCCATGTTCCCTGCTCGTCCTCCACGCGTTTGGCCTGCACCACCATGGTCAACCAGGGTAACCGCTCATATTCCTCTCTCACAATACTGCCGCTCTTTGCACTAGAAGCATGGACAGGGACACTTCTTGCTAAATCATCCTATGGTTCTTAATTTAGTCTGAGGCTCTGACAGGTTTTCTGTAAGATCTTTTAACTCTGAAAGCATTATGCTTGATCTTAAGCAGATATGATGGTCTGGAAGTACAGTTTTGGGGCAGAGAGGTCACTACGTGCCTAACACACCCTCCCCTCGCCCCTTAAGCCAGCCGAAGGCACGAAGCGAAGGATGTGACATTGCGAGACACTTAAAGACCTTGAGGTCCTCATCTGGAGTCCATTTTCTGGGCCTCTTGCCTTCTCAGTACAGGACCACAAACCGGGCAATGTCTCACTGGGTAATGTGTTTCAAATCAGCTGGCCTGCTCCCACAGCCAAAGCACATGCATGCAGGCTAACACGGCTGCTGAAGGGTCAGCAAAGCTCCTGTCAATCTAATTGTAACTCTTTTGAAAGGGCTGCGTTTCACCTTATTTAACCTTTTTCTAGTTTTCCCTGAAACAACTGTGATTTCATGCTTTTGCATAAATGCATATGAACTAAGCTAGCTGAATAACATGAAAGCAGAGAGAGGTCCCAGATGAAAAGGTTTGGTAAATAAATCACCTAGACACAGTACTCAGAGATACATGGGTATATTTTTATGCAAAATGGTGCTTTTGATATTGTTAGTTTCCATGTAATCAAGTCGTTCCCAGTTTTCAGATGATTCAAGAACTGAAAAACTGAAGATGAGGATGCTAGCAAAGATATTGAATGAATGCATGTTACATTTATACAGTATAGCCCTTTTCAAGACACCCAAAGCGCTTTACAGAAGCAATGGGGAACCGCTTCAACCACCACCACCGTGTAGCTCCCACCTGGACGATGCAACAACAGCCATTCTGCACCAGTACACTCAATACACAGTATCTACAGTGGTGAGGGGGCAGGAGAGAATTCACCAAATCCATGTAGGGGATGATTAGGAGGCCAGAATTGAGAGGGCCACAGTGGGCAATTTTAGCCAGGGCATTGGGGTACCACACCTACTCTTTCAAAAGATGCCCAGGGATCTTTTATGACTCAGAGAGCCAGGGCGGTTTCATGTGTCATCTAAAGGATGGCACCATTTTACAGCACAGTGTCCCAGTTGCTGCACTGGGATCCACACAGACCACAGCATGTGCTATCCTGGTGGCCACACCAGCACCTCTTGATATTTCCCTGGGCTTGTGTAACTGGTGAAATGAGTTCAAAGTCATTACAAGTGCCTGATTCTGATGTTGAATTTAATTTTTTTGGGATTTCCCTCTTATAGCCGGAGAGTTTGTGGGAGAAGCTTCCAGAACAGTGACCCTGTGGTCCTGCACACCGAGTCTTTTGTACAGCCAATCCACAAACCTTATATCACCCACTGCCAAGGCCATAGACTCTGCAGCACATACAGGTAAGCTTCCGTGACAAAGACACAGACATCCAAATGCTAACTGATTGCGTTAGCTGCTATCAGAGCTCACACCTCCCGGACTGCGGGTCCGATTCCGTTGATGTGTGTGGGTCTTTCTGGGTATTCTGGGCATTTCCTCTCACAGTGCAAAGACATGCGGTTTAGGTGAATTGGTGTCTCTGCATTGCCCAACCCTGTGATAGATTGGCTTCCTGCCCGGGATAGGCTATAGGCTCACCACCGTCCTGTCTTGGATAGGCCTATGATCATATGGGACATCATGTGTCAGCCATAAATAATGTCGACGCTGTAGGTCTATTTTGATAAGAACGTTCATGGCTCCATACCTACTGTTCCCAGACACATAAAGGTATGAGATACTATTAAAAGGCTCTTCATCAATCACCACTGAGATGAAAACATGAAGCATGTGCCCAGAAAAATATGAGAAGAAATCTCTGTTACCCACTTGGTCTGTACTTTCTACACTGTCTCTAACATCAACAAAATAATCTGGGGTAAAACATACCCAGTTGTCACTATTCTTAATACCATACATTAATTTTATCATGATATCACTATGATTATTAGAGGCAAATTTGGACATCTACTGTACAACTGGTGTCTTATGTTATTTATTTGGGCAGGGATGAGATGGAGGGGTTTCTGTCTTGCTGAAGGTGTATTTAAGAAGTTTCTTGATGATCATCCAATGCTTTTGGAAGGGGCTGCCAGGAAAAATCTCGATGAGACTTATCCCCAGCCATCAGTGAACTGTCAGAACAGGCCGCTCCCACACAGGCTCCACACACACACACACACACAAGCGTGCGCGGGAAGTGTTTTTTTTTTTTTTTTGGCAAACCCCACCCTCAAATCTCACGCCTATGATGTCTGATGTCGCACGTGTCACCGGGGGGCGGGGGGGTGCCTGACCTCATTCAGCCAATCTATCTCATGTGTTAACAGGACGCTGTACAGAGTGGCCTACCGGAGTGTTAGCCGACTGGCACCAGCAGAACATTCCTACCCAGAATGCTGTCCAGGTTGGCGTAGGTTACACTCACATAATTGTAATCAAGGTGAGGTTTTCCTGCTCTTTTTTTGCAGCCTAAAATTTATTCATTCATACATAAATGTACTATACTGCAGTTAGAAAGATATTCTTGAATGTACCACATATGTAGCTTACAGAATACGTAAGTGGGCTCTAAAATAGGGGTGACTTGGCAAGGAGTCAAAAATTAATTTCCAGAATATGTTATTTGGTTCTGTAGGGTGCCGTGGGCTAAAAAGGTTGGGAACACTCTAAAAGACCATGGTATCCCTTCTTATACAAATTTCATCTCCATCATATTAAGTTCTGCATAATGTTTTGAGGAAATGTTTGTAGTACTGTAAAGTTTTTAAAAAGCCTCCCTTAAGTACTCTGCCGAGGTCGCATCTTGCTGGCTGTCTTACACTTTGACCTGCATTTGTACACTTGTCTCTACACCGGACCGGTTTCATGTACCTGCTCCGCCTGGCCCCACAGCGGTGTGCACCGAGGCCTGTAGCAATGGTGGCACATGCATCAGGCCCAACCAGTGCGCCTGTGCATCAGGCTGGATGGGACGCAGTTGCCAAGCAGGTAAACTACGCACCCTGACCCCAGTTAAGCCAAGTGCGGCATAATCGCACCCCATCTCCCATCTGAATCCAGCATACATCCAAGGGAAATTTCCTGGTTTCTTCTGTACACAGCCATGCAACTACTTATAAGACAAAATACAAAATAGTGGCTGCTTAGTCTGGAGATGGGTATAGTCTAGTATAGTGATAAGTTCTGGTAATTTGATGCCTGATAGATTTAAATTTAGATTAAAATTCATTTGTTATGTCGTAATAACATTTTTTAAGTATCATAAATTGTTCATCAAAGTACTACTCATCCTGGCTGACATTCCAGTTTGCGCTGCATAGCAATGCCCCTAGTGGAAATAAGAGGAACTGCAGGACAATTTACACTGTCACGCCCCATCTTACAGATATTGATGAATGCAGCAGCTCAAAACCCTGTTCCCAGACATGCCTCAACACCGCGGGCAGCTTCCGCTGCGGATGCAGGGCGGGATACACACTGGCCGAGGATGGACACTCCTGCCAGATGCTTCCAGATGCAACCAGCCTTGCAGATGATATACAGCCACCGAGCAGCAGCAACAGCACAGGCGGATCCACTCCCAAAGGTATAACATAGGATAACCAAAGAAATGGGTTAGGGTTAGGGTTAGCGGCCTTGCTGTGATGCGCAGGTACTGTCACAGCCAGGCGCGTTTGGATTTCAGTCAAACCTCCATGTGGAGCCAACATGTGTCTTTATTGGACTGAGCAGATGCCTTAGCTCTTAATCATGTGAAAGGAGGGAAACACTAAGCCACTGTTATTTGCTTATGTGTCTGTGGAAGCAAGAATAAATGTGTCAACCGAGCTAGATCAGAGGGGGGCTGTGATGACTTTACACCTGCAGTGTGTGTCCTCATGGATGGTCTTCCACAACAGAAGGGATCCAGCTGCAAGCCCCTGTTACTTTACGGAAATCAAACTTCCCAGCTACCATTTTTGTGCGTGAACCTCAAGGCAGACTGAAATATGAATTCACATTTAAAACATCAACAAATGGAAATTTTTGGAAAGTGAACAAATGTTATACAGATAGTCCCTAGCAATGAGTTTTGTGTCCTATTGCTCATCAGCCAAAGGATTTTGCTCAGGAGAGCCTATCGGGTAAACTCTCCACGTTCATCAGTCAGGATAATGAAGAGACAGACACAACCTCTTGTATCACATTACTGGGAATATGGGTATGAGTGACGCCTGTCGTTCCATGGGTGGTCGACAACCTCCCACCCGCCTGAGTTGCTTTGGCACCGAGCCACTCTCCACTGGAAAGAAGAGGACGGGACCAGTTCCGACTTCACGGTCCATTATTACTTTTGGTACGCGCTAGGCCACTCTCAAACTCGTACCGTGAGTAATAATGCACTGTGGCCGGGGCCATCAACGGGGACAAAGCATGGCATGCATTGAGCACATTGAAGGTTCAGGGTTTATCAGAGCATACTGATAAAGCTGGGCGGCTACATTCTTAATGAAGAAGTATAATTGAATATGAAGCAATAAATTCCATTAAATATTGATAATCATTACAGTTGAATTTAGGCTTTTACAAAATCGACATTTCGGAATATTGTGCCGTCTGTCATATCGGTTGGTTCCCTGGTATGACTGACCTGCAGCCTAATTGGGATACTCCACAGTGGCATAAATACTGAAATCTCCTCGTAAATACTAAGTACAAAATACAAACTGCAAAATATAGGCAGCAGTCTGAAGGTGGGAATTCTGTGTTATTCTGGATCTTATGTGACCTAAGTTAGATTTTCTTTATTATACGGCAAAAAAGTACAATTAAGTGGTGCTGTGTTTGCCGTTTGTCGAAGGAGATTGGAATGTTTTTTCTCACATATCCCATCTTGCTTTCCTTTGACACACACACAGACTCACACACACATACACACATATACAGCTGACAGTGAAGCTTGGGGCCTGAGCACAGGGCCAGCCATTTATCCGACACCCCTAGACCATTTTGGGGAGTTAGGGGCTATACTCAAAGGCCCAACAGAGATGTTGCTATTCTGCTGGGGACAAGACTCGACTGGCAATCTTCCAGCTACAGGCCCGGAAGCCTGACCCGCAAAGCCACGCACTGCCCCCACACTCACTATTGTAATTTGCATAGCTCTTTCAGTCACGGTGATGAACTGCTCTTTATGTAGAATTTGCTTTTGCAGCAGATAAGAAAAAAATGCGCTATCAGCTGAAATTGTTATCTTGAAAGTTATCTTTGTCGCCTAGCTAACATGCTTCTTGTAGTGAAACAGTGCAACTGTTTATACAGCTGGATATTTTATGGGGGGGGGGGGGGGGGGTAAGCATCTAGTTCAAGAGAACAACAGCAAGTCTGATCTTGGGACTTTTACTAGGAACCGCCATAAACCAATGTCATTAACAGCTACCCAACTTGCTGCTGTTTAAGTAGCATTATTATTAGGGCTGTAATGGTACTTGTTTGTTTTTTGTTGTTGTTGTATTTGTTGTGTGCCATCCAGTTACATCATTTTTAATTCAGAGAGCATACAAAGATTGAATGAAAACAATTCTAGATATAGGTAGAATGTAAATGTGTGTACGACCAGAGCAAGGCAGAAACTGCCTCTGTCTCCCTGTGGCATTCAAATCAGGCAAAAAAAAATTACAATGGCTACAGGGTGTTTATTGCTACAGTTATGCGATAATATTCAGTAATAGCGAAGACAGGACTGGATATGAATTTAGTCCATTATGATTATGATGCAGTATTATTTATTTTATATATTAATTTGGAAATAAGAATCTTTTATGTTATGTTCAGACACCTTGCTG
The DNA here is from genome assembly GCA_026780765.1 of Petrocephalus schoutedeni. NCBI lineage: Eukaryota > Metazoa > Chordata > Actinopteri > Osteoglossiformes > Mormyridae > Petrocephalus > Petrocephalus schoutedeni. Next base: position 17,962,851 of record JAODKL010000040.1, on the reverse strand, counting down.
TGTTTGGTTTATAGCTGTTCCTAATTGTGCTTGTAGTTTTAATAATAATGTCAAAACAAATTGTTTTCCTGCTGTACCAAAATTGCACCGAACCGTGAACGCAAAACTGAGGTGTGTTCCAAACTTGTAATATGTGTACAGTTAATTATTGCTATAAATTGGAGCTGCTGTCTACTGTCAGGAGTTCTGTTTGCATTATAATGAATTCATTAATTAGAATACAATGACATGAGAAAAATGTGCTTCTTTTGTTTCTTCAGTCTTTTCTATTAACATGTAGTAGCCTGTAGTTGAAATGGATTTACAGCAAATGGATGCGTCCTCATCCCGGTCCAACACTGCTCTAACATGGCAAGCAGTATGGGAACAACATGTATCTCCATCTCACAGTTGTTGTATGTTGGTGATACCAGGTGCAGCCTTCGTGGTAAAATCTGATACGTAAACATACAGTTCCTGATACATCTGTGTTGTCTTCGGCTTTTTAAGGCCCTGATGCGGACACTGTCAACAACGTGACCGGAGAGGTGCAGCTACTGAAGAACAGAGTGCAGCTTCTGGAAGAGGTACAGCTGTATTCGGATAGCACAGTTTCGAGCTCCAAGAAACAGCTTAACAAGAGCGCCTTTCATGAGGATGACACCACCCAAGTAAAGATCGAATGAGCACAGACGAGTAGGACTGGACAATCTGGTGTTCATCCGACAAATCCACCTTTGCCAGTTGAAACAAGACTTTCTTGAATTCAGTTCTTGAATTATTCCCATACAACAAATTTGCTTTAATTTTCTAAGGTGTGGGTAATTTTTCGATTTTTCAGACGTACTGTGAACTCCACAGTAACAGTTTGGCTGTTGATTCCCAAAATAGCGTAGGGGTTAACATTTATGCTCCCTGTTCCACTGCAGAAGCTGCAGCAAGCCCTGGCACCTTTCACCAGCCTATTTCCGCTGTCGCTGGAGCAAAGCGTGGCCGAGAGGACCAGTTTCCTGACACACTCCTTTCAGCAGCTGGAACGCATCGATTCCCTCAGCGAGCAGATCGGTTTTCTTGAAGAACGCCTTGAGACCTGTGAGCAACCATCCGCATCGCCTACATCTCCTGTCCTCTGACAAGGCTGCAGGGCCTTTGCTTGCTTTCTCAGTCATTTCAGCTATCATTTTATCATTCCTTTAGCAATTTCCACTTTTTTTAACTCCCATAAACATCTATATATGTCTTCTATCGAAGATCCAATTCACCCTACAAGTATCCTATCCTACTATATTTACAGATCACTATGACTATTTTTAATTTGTACATATTTGAAAAGCAACTCCAGCTGGTCTACAAATTCTGCCACATTCAATCAAATCACAAATGCAGTTTGACTGCCATGCGACCATGGCGGGGGTAATCAGCATTGCAGGAAAGGTCCACCACCCACTGTGACAACTAGACATGTTCCACTGGCCAATAATTATCAAACCAAAACCGAGTTACCAAATAGCTAAGATAAACTGAGATACCAGTTACTTTTTAACTAAACTAAAACCTCACCTTTAAAAGAAAAGTGCTAAAAATGATAGACAGTCACAATCAGTTGTGGGCATGTTATATATGCAGTAAAGTGACAACTTTAAATATGGACTAAATTTTGATAAAATTCCTGGTGTGTGTGAGTTTACATTTTGCAACTGGTGGTAATGTTTTTCACCTTGCCGCTTCATTGTGCCAGGTTCATGTCAAGACAACTGAAGGGGTTATGAGAAGCACAGAGATTCTCAGCAGAGGAAGACTGGCCCATCATTCTGAGCCACTTCAGAAAGCAGCATTTGATGAGAGCCACCCATTTCTAATCCACAGAGGAGGGAAATTCACAGAGCTTTCATGAGAATGGAAAAATAAGTCCCATCTTTCTAAAGAATTTGAAATGGACAGTGTTAGAAAGGGGAAAATGGATATACATTCCTAAAATGTTGTGTCCTGAAGGTTTTGTAACCATTTTTTTTACACCATGTTCCATGTTTAAGTCATGTTCACATTAAAATCTGTATTGTAAGACAAAGGACTGGATAATGTTTAAAACAACAAATTTCAGAATTGAGGCCATATATTTGTTTATACCTCCATCCCTCTAAACTAACTCCAGTCCAGTTCTCTGAGCCCATCAGTACAAGAGGACATGAAGTTGGCTATTTATGTATTTATGTTAATATTTTGAGTGCTTGTATAGATTTGATAAACGTAGTTATTTCCATAATTAAATTCATTTTCCAAAAAAAAAAAACATTTGTCTGTCTTAAAAATAAGTCATGTTGTGCTGGGTTTTGCAACAAAGCACATGCAACACACAACATACTCAAACACACTCAATTCTCTGCTGAATGTAAAACTGAAAATACTTCACTTGAAAGCATTTTAACCAAAAAATAATACACTTTGACTTTTAATTAAATATGACACCTTTACAAATTCAATTTTACCTCTTTATATCGAAAAGACAATTTAACACTAATACAAAAATCAACATATCACCACAAAACAGGCAATAGAATGGATTCAAGCCAAAGGTGATTTAAGGATTAATCAGCAGGAATCTGACAGGAGCACAAAACGCAACCCCTAGTAACTTCCGCTGTGAATGGGTTAGTAGTGGTCGACCTTGTTTGCAAAGCTTTACCGAGAATTGGATTATATACATACAATCCAATTCTTGGATTAATGAAATTTAATGAATTTCATTTTAATGCAGTTTCAGGCTAGAATATGTTAGACTGGAGCTGAAAGCACCCCTACTTAGGAGAACAGCCAAAGTTACATCACATATATAGCTCTGGAAAAAAATTCATAGACAACTCCACATTTTTAAATTCTGGTTTAATCATGGTTCTGCTGGTAGAAGGCTGCTTCCAGGCTGAGAGTTTCTAAGACAGCAGTACACATGAACAAGGCGAAGCAGGAGACACTGGGAACAACCAGTAACCAGCCAGGTAGAGGGGGGAAGTGACTTTCTAATGCCAGAGATGACCGCCAACTAATCTGGCAGTGCCTCAACAGGAAGTGACCTGCAACAGGAATGGGAAACATTAAGTGCGCACAGCTAGGACAGGTTCATAGAAGCAGGTCTGAAATCCCATAAGGCAGGGAAGAAGCCCTTCATCAATGAGAAGCAGGGAAGAGCCGTATGGAGCTTGTAAAAAGAAAAAAAATTATATATATTTTATGCATAGACGCAGAACCATAAATTGAGAAATAATTGAAACAAAAAAATGCAGGTGTAGTCTTCATTTTTTTCCAGATCTGCACATTGATGAGCCTTAGATTATATATATTTTTGTCTCTTGCAGGATAAACAAATGTATTAAAATTAACAGCAGTGCTTCACATAACCATCTCTAGATAACTATTGTGCTTATCTAAATATAAAAGTTAAGCAATATATATTTTTAGCATATTTTAACATTTTTTTCAAAGTATTCAGAGTGATAAGTACTAAAGAAT
>JAODKL010000040.1:17943532-17959268 GCA_026780765.1 Petrocephalus schoutedeni | reverse complement strand
AAAAGTTAAGCAATATATATTTTTAGCATATTTTAACATTTTTTTCAAAGTATTCAGAGTGATAAGTACTAAAGAATCAGTAATATGCCTCAGTGAATAGTAGGTTTCTCAATCACTGCAGCACTCACTGCACGTGAAGCGCTCATACGGCGGCGAGGAATCCAGACTGTGTATGGAGCTTGTAAAGGGTCACTTTCATTGCTTCTCTGTGACATCACCATTGTGTGCATGCCACACTGCTGACCATGCATACAGGAAACAGAGAGCCCTTAGCCCTAGAGGCATATTTCAACAAGAACGGACAACTCTCCAGTGCACTGCCAAGGAACCCCCAAGCAAAAACTTTAATTATTATTATTATTATTTTTTTTTTATTTAGGATTTTAAATATGATTTTTGGCCAAGATTTTTTTCCCCTGCCCATGGGGAAATTTCTGACTGTGAAAAGATTAGCTTATATATGCAAACCTAGAAAAACAGCCCTTCTCTGTTTTCCTGAAGGAATGTCCTGGACATGAAAAAATCTGGACAAGGGTCTTAGACCTCAGAATAGCATTTACATTGGATGCTGAAAATATTTGAGTGAGTTTTACACAAGTCTCCAGAGTACAGAATTCTTAGGAGAGGACATTGAGTTACACTGGGTGGAAAACACGTCTGTGACTTTACCGGTGTTTGATGTAGAAAGCTGCGAAGCACATTGAAATGACACGTGGGGGCTGAAAGGCCGTACCACAATACTGGAATAAAATGATAACCATAATCCATAACAATAATCATTGTGTGACCTGTTAAGCGACTGTATGGAAGTTGGGAATACGAGAGAGGAGGAGAAAATGAATGGGTAAAGTAGGTAACTGAGCACAAAGGCAAGAATAAAAATAAAGAAAAAAAATCCACTTGACAAAAACAGACTTATACATACATTAAAGCAGACAAATGGGATTTGGGGTAAGAGAAAGCCACAAATAGGAGAGAGAAGGCAAAAAGAAAAAAAATCACCAAAGAGCAAGCCATTGAAAGGCATGCACGATGAATGTGCTTCTATAACAGGCTCTGCTATCAGGACCACACAAAGTCCACGGGACTCACCCCGGCCCAGTTGGGGCCGAGCATCAGCTCAAACCCCCACCGCATGTCAACAGTACTAACCAGCCGGGTTAGCAAAGGCTAAGGTTAGACGTTTAACTGACACTCCACCCAAAAGCTAGAGACAGGCTCTAACCGCTCCTTCCCATATAATGTTCTCCAGAGGTGGCCCGGAGCCACCAGGGAAACCTGTAAGGGAGCATGCTCGCCCTCCCCCAGCATGCTACGCCCACGGCTTAAAGACGAACCAAACAAGCATGCTGTATAAAGCCGCTATCGCTGCCACCATGTGGATCCCGGACGGGTGGGCGGGCGTGCCGGCCGGCGGTCCCGGCCCAGTCCGGTGGTCCCGGCCCAGCCCGGCCGCCAGCCAGGGCCCACCTAATGGCTAGAGGGTCCGTTGTTGTGAGCGGCCATGCCGGAGATCTCCATGAATGCGGAGCTCATGATCTTGTGGGATTTGTCCAAAAGTGCGGAGATGTCGTCTGTCGTCATGCCCTTGGTCTCAATCTTTGGGAGAACCTTCAGTTTTATCGTTCCTGGAGGGAGGCAGTGGAGAGGCAGGCAGCAGAGAGACCAGGAGATGTTTGTAGGCTTTGACCACCATATTGTAAAGAGAGACACTCCAACCCAGCCTGACAAAGCATTTCCCATTGAATGTCTAGACGAAAGAAGTGGTACGCTTGCTAGCTACTGCTTATATAGGAGTGAGCCAGGGTTGGGGATCCATGGAGGGCCGGTGTGGGTGCAGGTTTTTGGGATGGCCTCTCAATCAGCCGATAATAAAGCATTGGTTCTCAGCGCCAGTCCTGGAGACCCATTCTTATTGGCTGACTGAGAGGTCAACCCAAAAGCCCGCACCCACACCAGCTCTCCATGGATCAGGTTCCCCACCCCTGCCTTAAGCACTACACCACCTGCTTTCTCTCCTTACCAAAATACCAAACCCACAATGCAGACTGGCCCTTCCCATTATCAGGCCATTTTCCTGGACTATACATCCCAACAGAAGACACCAGGATTTCTCAAACAAAAAATTGACATGATCAAAAGACTGATGCCTTACCAGATTTGAACTGCTTTTCTTTCCGCAAGTAGAAGTTGCTGTAGGAGGAGAAGACCACCGGGACGATGGGAACCTGAGAAGCAAGAATGAGGGGTTAGCAGGAATGCAGGGACCTTAGCTTGGGCTGCCTTAGCCTCGGCGCTAAATGCGCTTGGGCTCCTTTAGGGTTGGAACTAGCTGTGCTGATCACCACAGAACAACACACATTCCCTGGATGCTCACCAGGAAACGAATGCTTCCCCCAGTGACCTAGTCTCTGAAGAGCAGTTCACATACTATTATTAGCTGTACACATAGCTTTACACATATATTTACAAGCATATTTTGCAGGCCCCCTCGTCCCACACAATGGCTTGATATTTTTGTCTTTTTAGCAGAAGCCCGTTTGTCCAAAGCCAGCTGCGCGTGTTAGCCATGGTTTTTCCCTCCGTTTCTTCTGCCTTAAGCACTACGCCACCTGCTTTCTCTCCTTACCAAAGTACCAAACCCACAATGCAGACTGGCCCTTCCCATTATCAGGACTGGACTATATACATTCAGGCATATACAAAGGCAGCCCAAGCACATTTAGCCCAGAGGCTAAGGCAGCCCAAGGGCATTTAGCACCAAAGATTCCTAAACATATAAACATTTTGGGGGCATATAAGCCAACACCAATAGCTGCCCTCATTAATCGCATGGTACATAAAGTCAGGGTTAATAGCAGTCTAGTCTCCCAGAGATAGGTCAACGACTGATGTCTTAAAACAAAAACACCTTAATAAGAATTTTGATTATTATTTTTTATTAAATTAAACAGCTTAAACATAAGCATCACCCATTCCTTAAACATGAATTTTATGAAAATGGGTCAGTTGGACACCGCCCAGCAAGATTTAATTTGCGTAATAAGGTGAGGAAAGCCTAAAGCCACTTCCCCCAGGAATGCATTACAGCCGTACCGAAACACAGGAAAGGCAGGAAGCCTCATTTACAGTGTGACAGCTCATCGGCACAGGTCTATATGGGCGAGGTGAACAAAAGAGGAGCCTGTTAGCTATGCGAGGCATCACCCTAAATCCCAAGTCTCACCTGTGCCTGCACTGCCAGGTGGAATGCACCTTTCTTGAAGGGCAGCAGGTCACTCTTCTGGTTCCGTGTACCTTCAGGGAAAACCCACAGGCGGATCTGCAACGTGAGCCAGGATACAGCAAATGATCCAGCACGTCGAGGTCGCTCTCTGTGGTAATTGTTCCAGCAAGCTGCCCGTGGCGTCCTGCCATGCTCTAGGCCATACTGACGGGTCAAATCGGGCAGTCGCTCACGTGAAGGCCCTCGAAGGGGGACGCGCACCCACCTGCTCGTCCAGCATGGTCTGGGCGGCGCTGGCCATCACACTCTTGGCGGTGTCCGTCTTCTTGCGATTGATGAAGACAATGCCACCGAGCCAGCATACGATACCCACGGTGCCGGCATACACGAGCTCCTTCTTGGCGATCGTGGTGCAGCGGTCTGGGAGGATTTCCATCAAGCCTGCAGGGAGAAGTCCTCAAGTTATCCTTGAGTATTCAACCTGTCTGGTAAGCAGTACCAGACATCTGTAAATAGGCAGCCACAGGTGAAATACCACACTACAGGTCATTTGGGTTCGCTATGACATGTGCAGGAGTTATTTATAAACACAATTAAGACATGAGATGGAATCACCCTTCATTTGCCAGTTGCACAAGCATGAGTACAGGTACACTGCGCAGGGTCAGCCAGCAGGGGGCGCCCCTGTAGATGGGGGGTTAAGGGCCTTACTCAGGCGCCCGTGGACATGTGACAGTCCTGCTGAGGCTCACATGGGCGACCTTCCCATCACAGACACTGGTCCACTACAATTTCTGCTACATACATACATACATACATCCCTACTGTACTCGGTTTCAGAAGTGCAATCCATGCCATTAGTTACACGTAATACTCGCTGTGACCTTCCATTGTTGACCGACCACCCCCCCCCCCCCCCCAGTAGAAATCAATTTTTCATCATTCATCATTTTAACAAATGGACATAAATACAGGACAAACATTTTTCAAAAAAGGCACTAACACCAGACTGTCACTTTCAGGCCTGGCCGCACTACACTTGTGAATACATTTTAAAAATAACGATACATCACGCAGGCACGGTTGTGTTTTTTCTCCCCATTACAGCAGCCAGCTGCGGCCCGTGGCCCAGGCGTTAAGTCAGCAGCTCTCCCATCACTCTCCAACATGCCAGAGCCTCATGTTGACCAATTTTAATGCGAGTACCTGACTGATATCTGGTTTCACGCTAATGAAGGCATTCAAGAGCTGCACAGACGGGGAAGCAGAGAGAGAAAACTGAGCCAGGAATGTTTTCCCCACCCTTTGACATTAAAGTGATACCTTCTTGGTTTTTTGACTCATGCGAGAGCCAACAAATTCCTCTCACAGCCATTAATTTGTAATTACTGAAACCAGGGTGTCTCTCCCTCATCGGTTCTGGCCTTCAAATCATAATTAGGCAGCTAGCTTTGGTTCAGCACAACAGCTTTCCATTAACAGCAACCCTCTGCCAGGAGGAACAACTCCAGTGCAGATACTGACGCTGCTGATAAGCCACTGTACTGCAGTCTGCATACAACATATTACAAACTCAAATAAGAAAAGGTGCTACAGGCTGTATCTGTACTGTTATCATTGCAACCATAAACTGATTCGACTAAATAACTTAACTAAAATAAGTAATATAATTATTTGCACAATATCACAGTGTTCATTGTGACATCACAAAGTGTTCATTGTGACATCACAAAGTGTTCATTGTGACATGATGTCACAATATGATGTTACAATATATCGATAGATTAGGATCACAGTGACGAATAACAGGAAACTGTGAGCATTTATACTACAACACTATACAGAAAAAGGCACTGGGATGCTACAGCCTGTGAGAGCAGGCAAGGCCCACAGCACACTCTCCAATGTCAATAGGTCTGAGGGTTTCCATCCAGCCAGCACATGGAGCGGGCCTTTGAGGACTCCCACCAGAACAGAGCACTGGCACAGTACCAGAAGTGTGTAACAATGCCTAGCCGCACATTAATCACAAAGCTGCCATTTGTAATTCCAATTTAATAAAACACCTGCAGAAGGGACCGATTTTCCACAGCTTAACCCCCATTCCTCCACAGCCATGGGATATAGGGTTCCGTTCAGTACCCATTCTTCCCTGAAGCCTTCCCAGAAACCATCATTTTTTCTACACCTTTCCCCCTAAAACAATATTATTAAGCCCACTGGGGAAATACAAATATTATTTATTTGTTCTGCAAATTACTTTGAGTCCACATTTTTACTCATTTCCTTTCATTCATCTTCCACGAGATCAGCGCTTCCACCACACCAGAGCTTGGAATAAAGCCCACACCCCTGGGGGCGAGAAGCTACAGTGCTGCCGAGTGAGCCAATGTGACATGTCCATTCATCCGTCCACCTTCCATACCACTTACCAGGGACAGGATAACAGGAGGGCCTGTAAGACACCCTTAGAAGAGATGCCAGTCTGTCGTAGGACATTCATATGTGCACATTCCGACAATGGGCGAATTGGAGATGGCAATATACATTTTTTTAACTGCATAAGGAAACCCACACAAACACAGGAAGAACATGAAAACCACACACACATAAAACCAGAGCTGTAAATCAAACTCACAAGCCAGGAGGTATGAGGCAACTATACTTCCCATTGTGCCACCCTAATTTCCATTGATAAGAACTGAAAATTCTCCTTGGATTCCTTCTTTTGTGGATCCACAGTTCCCAGTCTGGACCCAGAACATTCCAGTCCAGTTCTCAAAGAATTATGACATAAATGTGGTCATCTAATTTTTCCATACTAAATTACAGTGGTTTATAGTTTTGTGCTACGTTATCTTCTAAAGGCCAAGTTCAGAATTGTTGTCACACACACCACACATAGGATAATTAGACAAGTGAGTATTTTGCTTGTATCTTCTCTTCTGACCAACTGTTTCAGTCCATTTTAATCTCAAATTAAGAATGGACTGTTTAAAAACAGAATGTGCTTAGTAATTGGTCTGAGTATTCCCTTTCTGGAGTAAAACAGGAAACAGTAGATACTCCCTGGTGCAGAATTATTATGCAAATTATTATTACAGAAAAAGGGCCTTGCAGAGAGCAGGAAAAAAAAAAATAGTAAAGTGCCAGTCAGAGGGATGCGAAACAATCAAAACTGCTAAACCTGTAAACAGAGGGTTTTGTGGCCTGTAGATGGGCCTGTCATGGGGCAGAATTCGTGCCACCTTGAAATGCAAACACGACTTCGGCATACACAGAAAAACAATCGATGCGATGTATTGTTTACAGTGCACAGAAACCTTGCCATGTGGAAATGCAAGGCACAAGATTCACGAAGAGAACTTGCCATAATGAAATGCAAAACAATCATTCCATTGCTTTCCATCTTATTTAACTACCATCCAGAAAAACAATTACGAGTGTTTGCATTATACTCAATTAAATAAAGAAATCGTGCCACATCACACTGAAATGCAATGACCACCTTTGCTCTGCAGCATCGGCTCATTTTCATTTTCGAAAAGTACAAGATGAAATCATGCCACCACGAAATGTAATCACTGTCCAATCACAGCTCTCCAGGAAGCGGGTGGTGTGGTCTGAGAAAATGGGCTGGGACGAGCGCTTACGATCTAATCAATGAGGTGACAGCGTAGCACGGCAGATTACGGCCACAACTGCTACACCCCAGCTGTACCTTGCTGCCTCACTTCAGAGTGTCTTTTAGAGAAACATTTAGGCAAGAAATATCCTCCCTGCATATAGACAGAAGACACAAATTAACTGCCAAAGATTCGCATCAAATTAAAGGGGAGATTTCCTGAAACCCCTTAACAGCAAATGCCACCATTTTTCAAAACTGCAATCTTCAAATAGAATCTCCGTAAATAATAGGTGTAGTGTGGTACGTGACACTGTTAAGGTCACAAAAGTTGAAACATAACCTCCACTCAATAAAGTACACATGCTAACAAACTAAGAACGGGCACCTAAAGATCTAACATTTTACTAATTTTACTAATGTTTTATGGACAGAAAAGGTGAGTGGTGACTCTTGGTGGACCAGGTGGAGGGGTCCGTGGATGGGCTACCTTCTTCAAGCACTTACAAGGTGGTGGAGGAGCGATGGTGTGGGCTGAAGTTATCAGCGATGAACCTGTCAGTCCTATCCGACTTGCCAATGGTAGAAAAAATAAGTCCAAGATCTACTGCCAAATTTTAGAAGAAACATTCTAGTTCAACACTGGTACAATTAGTAGTCAGAAGCTTTGAAGAAGGTTACGGTATTCACGCAAGACAAAACCCCTTCTCATGCATCAAAACCAAAGAAAGGCTTCGTCTGACATGGCTCCCTTCCTCATCAAATCACCTGACTTAATCCCCACTGAGAACTACTGAGCCTAACTAATGTGTGAGATTTACCAAGGTGACAAGCAGTACACTCAGAACAGCAGCAGGGAGGCAGTCCTAACTGCCTCAGTCAATATGTGATGTGATCAAGTCAAGAACTTGACTGGTTCAATGGATACTAGGCTCCTGATGGTCACTGAGATGAAAGGTGGCTAGACAGGGCATTAAACCTTAGTAAAGGGGACTGTAGTGAACCGCTTTCTACGCAATGTTGTTCTGTGGTGATCAGCACAGCTAGCTCGAGTGCTAAGGCAGCAGCTATGGCAGCCCAACCCTAACCCTATTCAGTATATAAATGAAATAAACTACTAAGGCAGTTTGTCATTTCTTAAATAGTTCTTAGAGATTAAAGTTTTTACTTCTGTTGATGGTGAAGAGTGAAAAATCCACTTAGGTTCTGATTGCATAATAATTTTGCACACTGATAAGTGCTTTTCTTTTATTTTTGTGACAGAGTAAAGATACATTTTCTCTAAATAAATTTACTTGGAGCTAAAGAAAACTTCTGAGTTCACTTTTATAAGTCTGCCAAAATTTGCTAAAGATTATCTCTATGAATAGTAATTGCTTAAATAATTCTGCACACAGTATATATTTTCAATGATGAGCCACATGCAATTCTAATTCATTAAAGCAGCATCAAGAGAAACTGACAATATTTACAATAATGATGTGCAAGAAGGATGCCCACAATAAATGATATGTTTAATGAATCCATTCTGTGCCTTCTAGGGGTGTAACGAATCTGAGAGCCGACAGACAATCTCTGTCATCTTCTCCCTCTCTCCTGTTGGTAAAATGTATTGGGAAACCAAAATGTTCCCAAACAGATTATGATTGACTGTTTCCATCATTAGCTGCAACCGCCTTAATCACAATTAGCATAATGTTTTCATGTGCTTGTGAATTCTGGTTCTGCCCATGTCAAGTAATGCATTCATTGATTTGGGGCGTGCTGAGCTGAACATGAGGAATGTGTGTACCGTTACAGCCCTAGTGTTCCCGTCACAGCTCCCAGCTTTCAAAGGAGACAGATGTGCCAAGCCCTCAGTAGCTTCACTGCAGACCTCCTGGCGACTGTGTAATGCCAAAACAAACGCAGCTCCATGCTTATGGGCTCACAGGAACAAAGGCCAAGGGTGAGCATTGCTTGTTATCTACAGTTAACAAGGGACTGACTACAGTTCTTGTTTATGATTCAGCATTAAGCCATCACTGTCCTGTCTGAGGTCTAGGTCAATGCTTTGGCTTAACAGGGACTCCTCCCAATAAGCTGCCTATGCTATCAGGATCATACGAGCTATCAGACAGACCACGTCGCATGACCTAACTTGCTGCCAAAGCAGATTTCTGGGTCACCCTGCCTTAGGTGGAACCAACTTTGGGTGCTTTTCCACTGCAGCAGACACCTAACTTTTAGTACTTTCAAACAGTCAGTGGTACTTCTAATGTTCATTTGCCACTGGTGTGAAAAATTGGTACTGGCGCCGAATGACATAATGGCTATTGTTATAGCATAGCGTATTATAGTATGTATTACAGTGTATTATAGGGGTGGGAGATATGCAACAGAAACATTGATATTGCATGTTATACACATGGAATTCTAACATGTAGGGAGGGTTGCGTTTCAGCAAAAGATTTTCACTTTGTCATAGGAAAAAAACCTCTGCAATCTTAATTATTAATTGTTTTCAGGATTATCATCTATTACATGTTAAAAAATCAGTTTAAGTACCACGGCTTTTTTAGTACTTTGGTACTGGTACTGGACAGGAAATCAATAGAAAAAAGTTTGGTATCAGATGCAGTGGAAAAGTGCCCTCTGAGGCATGGTGCCCCAAGATTGGCAATGACACCAGGAGAACACTATGTACACATTTGAGCAAGATGGACCATTGACCCAGGAGACCAGGTGGAGCAGTGGTGTTTTTCCACTGACCACGTGTGGGAGAACAGGCTTCACAGCCTAACGACAAAGTTTAAAATAGCAAGATGGGGTACATACCCAAGACATCCAGAGAGCTCTGGTGGTTGGAGATGATCACGTATGGACCCTCCGTCGGCAGATTCTGCAAGCCAGTCACATCGAAACGCAGACCCAGGAGGTACTTTACGTGCCACACAAAAAAACGAATTATTCTGCCAAAAGAAATACATCACAATACATATGGCTATCAATATACATATGACTATTATCCAGTGCACAAAGGAACAAAACACAAAATAATGCCACAGCTGATAAAAATATGAAACATTTTTCCTTAATGTATTTGAAATGGACTTAAAATAATAAAATTTTTTTTAAAAATCAGCAAAAGCACAGCGGCAATCTCATCACTTGAAATGAATATGACTCTCATAATTTCAACACTAATTTGATGTGATATGACTTCCTTATGCAAATTTATCCTTGAAAACTGTGGCTAACTCAGTCAGCACAGCAAAATACTGTGCTGCTTAAGTGTTGTAAGGCCGAGTAACCTTTGGACACCACACCAACAGGAACACTGACACGCGCTCATTTTTACATGAATTACTTCATCCCCCATTACATTATCTTTAGCAACGGCCTTTGGTATCATTTCTCATATCTCTCACTACTGCAGGCATGTAATCACGGTTTCGGGTAAATTGCAAGTCTGCTGCTTTCCTTGGATGTGGTAGTCATTTACCAGTCACCCTCTATGGGATCAGACCCTGATTTTCACTGTGGCAGGCACTTACAATGCCATCAACGGTTAGTAGGGCATTCAAATGAGAGAATGTCCCAAGGTTACCTGCGGGGTTTAGGTCTGGTAAATGCATGCATCCCCAGAGAACAGGAGAAAAGGTATGAGCCTGAACCCCTCAGTAAGCTTGTAGGGTATCACTGGACAAGGAGAGTCAGGGCCCTGGAATAGTGGTACGGGTTAGAACCCACGAAGGCATGAGGAACCTCTCCCAGGGCAGGTCTTGATTGCCTGCCGATGTGCAGCTCAAAGTAGGGCTGGGTGATATATTGAATTTTTTATCTTACATACAATATATTTTTCCAAATGGCTTGATAATGTATTGTTATATGGATTTTAGTTATTTATTGTAAACATGGATAATATGGTTTGCTGTAAAATGGCAGGACGAACTGATCAGGCAATGCCAGGAAAGGTAACATGGTGGCGGGGTCAGTGACAAGAAAGGTAACGTGGTGCACGCGAGGTCAGTGCCAGGAAAGGTAACGTGGTGCACACGAGGTCAGTGCCAGGAAAGGTAACGTGGTGCACGCGAGGTCAGTGCCAGGAAAGGTAACGTGGTGCACGCGAGGTCAGTGCCAGGAAAGGTAACGTGGTGCAGGCGGGGTCAGTGCCAGGAAAAGTAATGTGGTGCACATGGGGTCAGTGCCAGGAAAGGTAACGTGGCATACGCACAGTCAGTGCCAGGAAACGTAACGTGGTGTGCACGCGGTCAATGCCAGAAAACGTAATGTGGTGTACACGCGGTCAGTGCCAGAAAACGTAACGTGGTGTACACGCGGTCAATGCCAGAAAACGTAACGTGGTGTACGCGCGGTCAGTGCCAGGAAATGTAACGTACCATGCATGAGCTGATGTGCAAGTAGCAGTTCAGGCAGGTGGTACAGATTTGATACTAACACCCCCCTCCACCCACCCCCAAAGCCTTGTTAAACCACAAAGTGTCAAAAAGAGGCCAGATAATGAAACACAGATACTGTAAAGAAAAATGAGTGTTGCAGAAAGTGAAATGTTAAGAAAAAAAGCACTAACACAAAAGATATATCTCTCAAAACATTGATTGCAATGTATATGCGCTTTTGTTTATAGTATACACATTTCTTCGCAGCACTATGCGGCTGTAATTTGACTCCATAGATTTAAAATTTGAACAACCTAGTTGTTAAACACTTGACAAAATACCTGACATTCATTTACATTTCATGCACTTTAATATTTAAATTTGTATTTTTTCTAAGAAAAGTTTTTTAAACTAATATGATAGTTACATTCAGCAGATATGCACTTTTTATGGTTTTTCAGCAAACACTGATGTAATTAAATAAAGCCATTATGACATTCTGTCCTGGCTTAAAAGTATTAAAACTGATATATCGAATACCGATACAGTGACCTAAAATATGGAGTTACTGTTTTACAGTAGTCTCACCCAGGCCTAGCTCAGAGGATTCCCTGTCTGGAAGGCCGCGGGTTCGAATCCCAGGATCAGCAGAGTGAGTGGTGCGCTGTGGTTCTCTTGATTAAGGCCTGAACCCCAACAGCTACAGGGACCCTGGCTGACCCGGCACTCTGATCGCGAATGTATGCCACTTTGAACAAAAAGTACCCGCAAAATAAATAAATAAATAAATAAATAAGTGTGACATGCCATGTCTGTAATAGTTTCATAATTTACAAAAACGTAGTGGGCAATTATTGTCACCACTGACAGAAAAAAAGAAGGAAAAAAAAAGGAGAAGCAGACTGATGTGTAAATCAGCACTGCACAGGACAAGGGAACAACATGATTATGAAAACCAAATCAGCTTCCCGCTTTATAATGCATCACTCACGGCCTCGCTGTGGTTTACTCTAGGGTTTAGCTGTGAAAGAATGCCACGCATTACCCTACACGCAGAGAAACTGCCTTTTCTACACGGAATGAAAAAAGAGGGGGGGGGGGTGAAAAGACAACATACTACACATAATTCCCTAGCTCAGTGTTTCCCAACCCAGTCCTTGGGGAATGCCGGACAGTCCACGTTTTTGCTCCCTCCCAGCTCCCAGCCAATCAGGAACACCGAATACCTGGTACAGGGAGCTGGGAGCTGAGAGGAAGCAAGAACATGGACTGTCCAGTATTTCCCAAGGACTGGGTCGGGAAACACGGCTCAAATCAGGCACTAAGACAGTAACAGCCCCACCAAAACCACCTGACGGTCTTCTCTAGCTGCATTCCCCAAGACGAGCTTAGTATCTGTTATGGAAGCCAAGGGCTCAATAGCCGGGTTTCTGCAGTCTGAACCCTCAGTGGATTTCTTAGTAGACCCCTTTGGTTAAAGAAGTGTAATTACATATAAATATATGCCATCACCAATAGATCTGCTTAGTCCTACGTTTCTATGGGAGCTTTAGCAGGACTAATTACCATTGCCTAAGAAACTAAAACACTTCTCTTAAAAGCCAAAGCGAGGGTCAGAGATCGCGGCACATGATCACATCTAAGTTAAGAGGCCGTTGTAAAAGTGTCAGTAATTACTTTATTTATGAACGTTATGCTGTGTCTCGATGTGAAAATTAAACAGGTGGGACAGCCAGAATGCGCCCTCTCCTTAAGAGGTGCTAACATAACAAGAAAACCTCACAAGAGATTTATTCACTTTTAATAACTACCTAAATTTGTCCAATAAAAAAAAAGTATTTGAGGTTTTTAAGGGATAAATATTATCAAGTAGAACTGCACGTAAATTGTTCTGGGTGATACGTTGCTGCACTATTCAAAGAAGCTGTCATATTTCATCTAACCTGAGCCATTCTCCTGTATTATCAGTAGATGATCACATCCAGATCATATCCAGATCCGTTCGGTAAACCATCCACATGTGCCGCCTTGCCGTGTCCAGGGCGATTTCGCTCGCTTTTATATGCATTTTTCCCATACAGCTATCAATGAGTCAACATGGCGGGACCTGATGTATGCACAGGCTCCATTAAGACAACACGCTCCCTCTCTTAAATATTAAGATTTCGCGGGTAAAAATAATCCTGCCGATTTCGGAAGCGACATTACATGCAGGGGAAGGGGCAATGCTATTCACCCGAATAGCACATGCTGGTTAAATTGCATGGTAAAGTACGTTCTGGTTAAAAGAAGATTTTTAAAAAAAGAAATCACACGTGTATTCCTTAAAATGAGAATCGACGTGCTACATATTTAAAACACTCATCGTTACATTGTTACTATTTATGTGGATAAAAGTGTAACTAAGCTGCCTATTAGACCAAGTAACTTATTAATCCATTTGACTCGTTAGTGGCTCGAAAGAGGTACAATATAGAAATGGTTTAGATAGCACTTCATGTTAATAAGCCGAACAGAGGGTGTTGATTGCCCTTAAAATGGCAAACGATTCGTGTGGCTCTTCATGCCGGCAGGTTTCTGTGTTCCACGCTGACCGGAGGGGTGAGGCATGGTAGCCGCAAAACTGGCACATCTGTGCCGCTAGCAGCGTTAGCATCGAGGCTAGGGGAGCGCGGCCGGACCGCTCACGGCTCAGCGGGGCGACGATCACCAACGCCGCATTTCGCCAGCCAAAGCGTGGCGACTTCGGAAACTGCAGTCGGCTGTAAAAGCCCCGAACCCGGCCAAGTGGCGATGCTCTCCCGGACCGCGGAGCCTGCCTGCCAGCCGGCATCCGCGGGCGGACTCACCGCATGTTCTCCACGTCCCTGCCGCCGCTCTTCACTATGCAGAACGGGATGGCGATCGACGCCAGAATCATCATCCAGGCCACGTAGAAGCATTTTTTAAAATAAAATACAAACGTGCTGCTGGTGAAGAGGAGCACCGGGATGAGGAGCAGCGGTAATATCCAGAGGCTATCCATGCTGGTGATCGGCCACCGGCCGGACACACTGTTGCTGCTGGTGCGTTCGGCGGCGCCGTGCACAGACTGGTATCACCACTTCCTTGATTTGGCTTCCTCGCTGGGATCTGATAAACTTGAGCAACTCCCGTTGCGTGCAAACCTACCTTTCCCCTATTCTCTCTTTCGAAATGCATTTGCTAGTGGGTCCGAAGTTGTCAGCGGGTGTTTCTAATTGTGACACCGAGTTAATGCTTGCAGCTTTCCTGAAGCGTTTATCCATTATTTACAAGTAATAATATTATGTACAAATAATAATAATCCAAACTCGCTGGCCTAGCTGTTTCCACCTAACGTTTAGGTTAACATATTTGTCCGAAGAGGTAAGCTCTCCAAGTTAATATAAACAGTTTCTAAATAAAAACTATACATAAATGCAGTTAGTGCTTTGTGGTATAGTTATGTCGCATGAATCAGCATTGCAACATTTCAAGATTAAGAGTATTGTAAGCCTATCTTTCTGATAAATTACGTGGAATATATCTTAAACTCTGAACCTATTGCCTTGACTTTCAGTCCCATTGTTTAATAAGCTATAAATACATTACCAGGTGGCTAGTGGAAATGTAACAGTAACTAAACCCGTCATAAAACGCAACACGTAGAAAGATATCCTTCATAGGACAGGCGCTATAGAACATGAATGAATGAGTGAATGGAAGGTAATATGTCTTAACGGCCAGTCTATAGACTTTCCTTCCCGAATGGCAGAGGACCTGACTGTCTCAATTTAAGACAATGTGGCGATAACTTAAATCATTCAATGAATGCCTCTGCCCTTTTGCTTTAGTAAGTAACAATCAGAACTTCATGAACAAGCAATAAATCCATTTAAACAGCCATTTAAAGGGCTCTTTTAGATTTTGAGTTTTAGATTTTATAGTTCTCTGACCATATTCTATTCAGCTGGTCTCCAGATTCCCACAGTTAGTCTGTCACTCAACACTTTGTGCCCCCCCAAAAAGGATCATATAGCTTCTCCAAGGCAAGGTCACTGGTCCCCTACTAGGGTTTTATAATTGTGGGAATATTTTTGGAGGGCCAGTGACCGGAGGAGACTGCGTGTGAAACGCAGCGCCTTAGACCGCTAAGCCATTCTGACTACCTCTGAAAGAGCAGGGAAGCAATTCCTCAAGTAAAGTGAATGCAATTTTTCATATTCTTAATCCTTAACCAATCATGATGGCACATACAGGCGCACACGATCGAACATATGCCTGCACCCGATCACACATACGCGCGCACACGATTGACCACATTTATTGAGACACCATTAAGCAATACACCTGGCACTCGGGTACAGTATAACCCCACCTCTTGTCTGAATCTGTCACATAAACAGTCAAAACACATACCTAACAATACAATACTGCCGAGGTGATTTTTGGGATGTGGACATTGCACAATTTGCATCTACCTTCTAGGTGAGTTCAACCTTG
>JAODKL010000040.1:17929644-17943432 GCA_026780765.1 Petrocephalus schoutedeni | reverse complement strand
AGGTGATTTTTGGGATGTGGACATTGCACAATTTGCATCTACCTTCTAGGTGAGTTCAACCTTGCCCTGAATTGAACGTATTTAACAAAACGTATTTTTTTCTGAATCGATTTTGAGTTACTGCCCACACAAAGTGTATACCGCAACAACGGTCAGACGCGATGCCCATAACTGAACGCATTTAAAAGAACATCCTAAAAACAACATTTTTTCGGGATCGATTTTAAATTAACCAGAAATTATTCTGCTGTTACAAAATTCCACGACTTCTCCAAAACTTTCTAGGTTTCTTATTTTTCAAAACCGTTTCCTGGCCTGAAATATTCTTTTTTTGGTATACAATTGGTATCCAATTGTAAAGAGTACATTTTCCCCCAGAGATGTCATGTTGCTGGTTTTATGGAGGAGTCAACGGACAGCTGTCAGTTTATGGAATGCCAGCTTTCCATTTGCTGGCCCGGGCTTCTTGTCTGTGCTAACCCGTTACTTCCCATGGCAAGACCAGTACAGGATACCTGTCCAGTAGGCGTCGGGTTTACCTTTCTTCAACACTGATTACCAGGCTCCCTTTACAAGATTCATGCCTGTGGGTTAAAACATTAGTAAAATTATGTTACTGAAAAAAGAATTAGGATTTAAGTCCTATAGTCCAATAGTTTTATGCCTTGAATACCACCCCAGGAAACTGCCTGTCGTCCATGCGAGCTTTTGTTGCTACTTTGTCTCCCCCTATTGGTGGTGTCATATTTTTCTAGAGATCCTTAAGCACTGATCATATAGCTCCGGAAAAAATTAAGAGACCACTCTATATTTAAAAAAAAAATGGGAACGACCAGAAACCAGCCAGGTAGAGGGGGGAAGTGACTTTCTAATGCCAGAGATGGCCATAAACTTGTCCAGCAGTGCCTCATGAATCGGAGGATAACATCAAGGGACCTTCAAAAGGAATGGGGAACATTAAGTGGTGCGACATGCACAGCTAGGACTGTTAGTATCAGGCTCCTAGAAGCAGGACTGAAGTTCCATAAAGCAAGGAAGAAGCCATTCATTAAAGAGAAACAGAGAAGAACCAGGCTGCAGTTTGCAAAAACACACATTTTGCACAGATGCATAACCATAAATTGAGAAATGAGTGAAACAAAAAATTGTGCTGTGGTCTCTTAATTTTTTCCAGAGCTGTATTGCTGGTTAAAAAATGCCATCTCATGACTATTAAGGAATTAGAACGATTTATACTATACATAAACATAAGATATACACATTTACAAGAATTGTGTTATGCATATTCCATTTTATTCCATATCCCATGCATATTCCCATCTCAAATCACGAGTTCCCAATAGCAATAGCAATCTCAAATGGAGTCTTAAAGCATTTATGCACATCACTCTGGCTAAGGGTGCCTGCCAAATGGCATGAATGTTAATGTAAATAGCAATATCATTGCTATATTTCCAAATTGCGCATTTCTCAGTTGCCCATTACAGATTTTTCTTTTACAAAATTTTGCAACAATGCATGACACATCCTTTATCTCTCCATCGTCACCGTCACCAGTATAAGGCAGAGGCCCAGATATCCCTGAATTTCCATAGTGACTGAAATACTGGTGCTGTCAAGGACTGTTGAATCAAAGTAAGTCATAATCCATTTGCAACTGTCGCATCATCAACTTTTCATTTCTGTAAAACATACCCTGACGACTAAATGGTAAAAAACAATAATCATTAGCATATGCTAAATATAACAATATGCCAATATATTGTTTTCAGGGTGGTTTGTGACTCAATAGGTTAGATCAGTGTGCTGTAATAGCCAGTTCAAATCCCTGGGTGGGTGAAGGAATTTCACCATTGGGCCCCTGCGCTTGGCCCTGCTCTAGGGACCATAATTGTCACGTTGTAAAGGGAAGGAATTACCCAGGATGCAGCCGTCAGGGAAAACCCCCTCAAGGGGGTGTTTATTAGCAGGTGAAGAAACAAAAGGGAAGCCAAACATAACAGACAGGATACGCAATGACTGACGGGGATCACGAGACTGAGACAAACTAATAAAGGGAGCTAATCAAGGAGCAAACACAAGGCAGGTGTGATCGGTTAACAAGAGGAGAAATACATGAGGCAAAACTAACAAGACAGGTGTAGCTAATTCAAAGGCACACCTGAGGGAAAACTCAAGGAATAGACAGGCAGGGTGGGGCTGGTTGTCACAATATTAATAATTAATTATTATTATTATTATTATTATTATTAATAGTAATAATAATATGTATATTGCGTTGCATAAAAGTGCCTGCTAAACATATCTAAGAGGTAAGCCACACCCACAAGACCATTTATGACATCACACTGCACCATTATATCAGTGTGAAAAGCCTTACCACCAAAACTAAAACATGACAAAGACACAGGTGTCCAATCTCTATGTCACTGGGGTGCCAATAATGTGGCCAGAAACATATCACTCACTTGCTGTCTCACGGTAACGTAACAAATAGGCAGGAGCTATGGCTATAGTGGCTATGGATCACATGGTTCTGCAGTTAGTCTATTATGAAAACCCTGGGAAGTCCTATAAGTAAGTACAGTTCCCTTCTGTACTTCTGACTCAGCTACATACTATTAACCTCAGATAATACATAATATCAGTATGTATCCCAACTTTGAGCCCAAGTATTTTTTTAAACAAAGCTGTGGCACAAAGAGGAATCAATGGGATTTATGGGCTGTGCTTCCCCTAAATCAAAGTGCTGTGACGTCCTTTGCTTCCTATCTTGATGTGCCAGACTCGTCATTGGGCTGTAATTAATTCAAATTATTCTGTGAAATGAGGTTACCAGAAGCACTGCATCACCAATCTGTTAGAGCAAGGAAAGCATAAGAGAAAGTTATTTCTATTACGGAACTTTTTTTTTTAAATGATTGAAGAATTTGACAGGAGATGAAGGAGAAAACTTTATGAAGAAAACTTTCTCTGACAAAATATCATATGTGATATCATTATAGTTATGTACCAATATTTAAGAGGTAAGACTCAGCATCCATTAAAAAGACTACAAAAATTACAAAATAGCACAGAAACGTTGTTCAAAAGGATGGACCGTATAAATGTATATGCAGAAACCAAGAGTAAAATTCAAGACACCCACACACACACGTCTGTATTCCTATCTTAGTGAGGACCGTACATTCTTTTCCACCGGAAAAAAAACCCTAATCCCAATCACGACACGCTTAACCCCTAACCGCGTTCCCTTTGCAGAAACTAGCTAATTCACGTAGTTTACCGACTCTTAAAATGGATCCTGGGAGTTGCCAATAAGAAGGGACACTAGAGGGCACCTGCGTGTAAAATACAGTTTATGGTTTATGACCTATGCTATGCGATACGCACAGCAGTGTCAGAGCGCATGTCTATAGACATGGCATAGACAAGTCACTCTTTTCGTTTCTATGCTGTTAATGAAGTTAATTACGATTGATCACACCACATGTTGCCAGTGAAAACTTTTCCTGAAAGAACGGAAAGGTGAGACAATTTTGCTGAAAGCACATTATAAAGGTTTTACAAAGCTAGAGCAAAACTTGCTTAATAACGAAGTTGGTGTTTTATGTACAATACAATATCCGATAACCAAATAGACATGATGCCTCATACAATTTTAATATCAATGGAGTGAAGTTGTTGTTGTATGTTCAAATAGGCTTACAGAATCAACTGTCAGACGATTATGCATTATGGCATTGTTTCATCTTATGAAACCGAAACTGAATCTAAAACTAGGTGCAGCTGAATCAAGCTTCCTAATGATACTGAGCTATATGCAGAGTGTCAATGGCACATACAAGGTACAACATAGAAAACCAAATTATTGTAATAATATAATCAAAATTATGATATTATAAGCATTACTATATTACTCTATAATAATGATTATTTTATTATATTACAATTCATATAACAATTATATTTATATGATACGGGTAATTTGTTAGCAATGGGGTTCAAACCTCACAACCTTCCAGATCATAGCGCAGAGCCCAAACTTACTGAGTTACACAACAACACCAAAACAGTTTTAGCTATTGTGAGTTTATAGTTATAATGCGGCGGAGATTTTGAGAATCTACTATTTATATGATCCCTGCTCCCGTTATTAAAAGCCAGTCCCTTCGTCTCTATTCATAGTAGAGCGGCACATTATAACCTGTTTTATGTCGGCTGTCTAAAAGCGGCCGAATAACACATCACTTCCCCTTTAATTAAAGCTACAATTCTCTGTGATTCAAATCATCGCAATCGCCGCATATATTGAGTTTTGAGCATCCATAAAATATTTTTTTTAATAAAAAACAATAGCCTTAATATAATGCGTTACAATTACACGGCAATTTTCATTATGTGATACACTGCATTTTTATTGGACCACAGGTTGAAACAATATTGACAAAAATCTTTTATATTAACAACAATTAAATTTATTTCGTAACTTATTTTTGCCGGACAAGTGGATGCTTAAGTAACTCGGCATATACTGTGGGATTTTTTTCTTTTTGACCTCGCAAGACCTTGTGTTGAAAAGCTGTGGTGAAATCTCCATGTTCCTTTTCGGCTCGACGTTTGCACTCTCTCTCACACACACACACACGCACACACACACACACGCTTACCTTGGACAACATTTACACCCCACCACCCATCCGATCAAACGCCTTAAAAGTGAATGATGCAAATGGTATGGGGAGAGATCGCTGAAATTAAATGTGACCCGAGCCAGGGCAAACACAGATTATTTCTCTCCCAACCACTAGAAGCTATAAAAGGAATAAGAAGCGCTCCTCTGCTCGTCGGGATCAAAACATGAGGAGTTTACGAAGACTTGCGCATCTAGTCTTGTTTTGCCCGATGTCCAAAGGACTGCAGGTCAGTTGCTTTCATCACGGAATACACTGTCAGAATATGGAACATGGTGACTTTATAGCTAGATGGCTATAGTGCACGCTAAAGAGATCTGCATGCAAAATGGCCATGCCCGTACTGCATTCATCTGCCATCAGATAAATAAAATGCGGTATAAGGACGGAGGTTTATTCCATTACGTAATGAATAATACCCGCGCCTGCGATATTAGCGTTAAAACACTGCTCCGCTATCCAAGAATACCCTGTTTTCGCCACGATTTCTGCCGATCGTGTTATGGACCAGCTCCGTGTATTTCATGCGTTTTCTGTTCAGACCTTGCATCACGCTAGTCTCCCATACTTAAGTCAAAACCGCTCGGAAGGGGGCATTTAAACGAATAAACTGAAAATCACCAATTAATATAATTGGCAGAGCGCTGTGGTAAAACACAACGAAGGCTAGTGAATGTGTCGTCTCTTTCTGGATATTTTGTTGGTATTTGAAACTTGACTATTAAGTTTCATAAATTAACATTATGGCATATAGTGGGCAAATGTGGATATACACTAGGAATAAACGCGTGTACGCAGTTTGCTGAATGAAGCCAGTGGGAATGTGCCTGTTATGTTTGTTTTCATTCGTGGTACATCACGCTGCATAATATAATAACTGAAATCATTACACCATACTTCTTCATTAAATCGCGTATTAATAATACAGTCATTTGACTGGGTGCTTATTATAGATTTTAAAGTTTGGTCTACGGCAGTGGGGCAAGTGACCCAGCTTTGACAACCTGACTCCGAAAGGGCTCCTAGTACTTTTAATATTGCATTGATGGTAGTGTGTAGAATTCAGTCTTCTTATTCGTGTATATGTTTCCAAATAATATTTTCATATATCATGACAGAAATCTATAGACATTATATCGGAAACATTCTGCCGTTCTGTTGTCCCGTGATGCCTCCAGACCACAACAGACCAAATACTACAACATGAAACGAAAATCAAACGAGAATTTTATAGAATAAATCAAAGCTTTTAACATATTTCTAGACCCACAGCCCGACTGTGCTTGTCTCACCAAAAAAACTGAGGTTATATGCATTGAGTGGGCAAACCGCTACAGAGACATAGCAGTATGTTGAATAATGGGTATAATAATGGTTGCAGTGAGGAATTATCATTTTCTTCCAAAAGTTCATTCTACTTACTTTGTCCCTATTATTTAAACCCTTTGTGAAACAGACTGAATCAGTTATGTCTCTGCAATAGCAGATGTGATCCTTCTTGCTCTGTGTTGGGCTGGCCTTGTTGGCACACAGGAACCCTACACGATTATTTCCCATTACTATTATATCTACCTCGTGATATTTCCCACTAGCCCTTTGAATATTTCAGTTACACCCCACGGCATTCCTTTTACACTGTATTTATTTGTGGACTCATTGATAAATCATTAATTTCTTCCCTGGCTTACCATTCTGTAGTGATCTCCTAATTTTCCTCAGTTCTCAGCCTGAAAGAACTACTGTTTGCTCATTAGAAATAGCTAGTAAAGAAACAAGTCAATTTCTCACGGTCATAATAATTATCTATTTCTGCGAGAGTCTGGCATCCCACTCAGGGTGTGTCCCAGCCTTGTACTCTGTGGTGCCTGTGGTGTCCAGCACATGGATGGATGGATGGATGGATAGATAGATGGGTGTTTTTTTGATGCATTTCTTCTTTTACTCAATGGACAGATTTGCTGGAAGTCAGGAACAGTTGTGGTTATCAGTAGAACGAGGGTCTCTGGCTTCTTCACATTCTCTCTGTGGTCACTTCATCGGGTTCACTGAGGCCAGGCCCCCCGTCTTAATGCTGTGAGCACAAAGTGGACCGGGGCAATAATGTGTACAGCAGAACCTGAAGAGTACAGTAGGCCTCTTCTCCTTTCAGACGAGTATGAGTGAAAAGTCAAGGGTTTAAAAAAAAAAAAAGGGGGAAAGAGATGGATCGAGGAAAGAAATTTTCTGTAGTACTGGCCAAAATAGTACTTCCAGAAAACTGGGGTGGTCTTTTATTCAGGCCAACATGGTATATACCATGCAATGTACATTCCTGGCCTGATCTGTATAGTTATGCATTTGAAAAGTGTATCAAAGAGAATTTTTAATGAAAATCAAATTAAAAACAAGTGCAATTCTTTCAGGCTTAATGGACCCTAATTATTAGTTTGGCCAAAAAGCTGAGTCGTGGGGGCCAGAGCCGGGGAGCGATTGCAGCGTACAGTCTGGCTCTGTGGCTCTGCCAGTTGTCGGTTGACAGTGGGAAAAGTTGGCCTGCTCTTTCAACGGGCGCTTGGCGGTCCCGCTGGATGCCATGTTAAGCGAAGTGTGAAAGGATGGCAGGCTTGGCTGAATGTGAGTGCACATTAAACACTCAAGTTTCCTCAAAGGTCTGAAATCCGTTTTTCTTTTTTTGTATCCATGCTGGCAACAAAGTCAGTTGTTCTACCCAGTTAATTTCCCCAGCTTACTAAGTGTGAGATTTTTCATGCCATATGCTGCGAGTGAAAATATTTACTGAAGCAGAAGAAAGGGAAAAGTAAAAGCAAACCTTAGAAGTATTATCTAGCTAGCTCATAATTAAGCAGCAGAACCAGGCTGGGATTTTATGAGTAATGGCTCATATAATGACCGACTGTGCTTGATGCCCATTGCAGTTTTATTATCACAGGAGTATAGTTTATGCTCATATATTTTTTATTGGATGTGATTACACACAGGCTTTGTGTAGAGCAGAGATGCAGGATACATTTGCTGTTGGTAAATATCAGTACAGTTTACAGGATTATGTACATTTAATGTTGTAAGAAATGCATTTGAAATGTCCAATTGAACAAAAACAGGTTCAGAATATTATTATGCTGCATCAGCCTAATTGGTAAGGTATCGTGCCTTGGAATGTCTGCATCTATCTAAGCTAAATTGTGCCGTTTCTCAAGTTTCAGAGGCTGTCTTGTGTTTCTCAGCATTGACGCTGTGTGGTGCTTTGACCCTTAATAGAACGATCGGCTGTGGAAAATGGATGGATTGATTGGTGGGTGGAATTCTGGTGTTCTTGAAAGCATTGATATATGTTGCTGCAAGCCTGTCACAGTCCCTCTGCTTTCAGTTCATAACCAAAAAAAAATACCTATCAGCGAAAGGAGTAATTATTATATGTAGTTCAGAATCTTACACAAAGCCTGAAGGTATCCTTCACAAGGTAATTTTGATGTGCAACGGAATTCATTGTTTGTATCAGGAGAACTGTATGTTTTATTGACCTGAGGCAGAGTTCGTTTAGCAGTACCCAGTATACAGCAGACCATTCCCTGTGGTCAAATAATTAAAACTGTAATAGAGTCAATGAAGACTGAGTCAATAAAGTGCTTTGCGTGAGTCATCACTGGGAAAATAAGTGATGGGCACTATAAGTTCTAACACTATATGGAAATAAAACACTTGGGCAAAATCCTTTACTAAGGTCATGAACAGCATTGGTCCTTCCCTTTTTTTCCACCAAGCTCAGACATCAAACTCTTTCTACACACCTTTCCCCCGTAGAGTCGACTTCCTGCCATAAAGGTCAAGTACCTGTTTCTGGCCTGGCTGGGCATCCTGGTAGGAAGCTGGGCTGTCTACATGCACTATTCCTCGTACTCCGAGCTCTGCCGAGGACACGTCTGCCATATGGTCATCGTAAGTGTTGATTTACGTTTGCTCTTAATTATGGTAAAGTCTTCAGCTCTTTGCTGAGAACTGTACATATATGTGTGCTCTCCCTAATGGTATAGACTCAATATCATTGTGGAGGAAACTGCTTGGTTGTATATATTATGCAGTATACAGTTGGTGTTTTAAGTGATTTATTCTTTAACGAGTTATTCTGGATAACTTTTGAGGTTAGCAATACCCCAAGCATCAGTACATAACAGTACAGGAGAGGGAAATTATATCTTATTTTAGCAATAAGGATTTGCAAGGATGGGTGCATGTTGTAACATTCAGTTACACAGTTATGTACAACTGATGAAGCATAACTCCCTGTAATATATAATAAAGACTGTCCTGCATTACCATTTGGAATTTATTTTGAAGCTTCATTTAAACACTTTGATATTTAGGTAACTATCTGCTTAACTCCCATGTGCAGGTGTGCCTGTCCAGGTGGCCTTATAAATCAGCCTTGGGTTACAATGTCCAGGAAGCAGCTTTTGGTTTAACTGGTGAATTCAGTCCTCCTGAAGGACATTAACAATGACATATAAGGCAATCCGGAATGGGGTCTCCCAAGAGACTGGCTCCTCCTGGCATAAATATGTTATGTGTGAGTTTAAGAAAAGGAAAAAAAAAATCTTTAGGACAGACACTGGACCATTTTTGTGGTTTAATAGTTAGAATTAGGCCATAGTAATAAGATGATCCTTAATCTGTCTTTAAAACCTGAATGTAATCAGAGTTAGTTATAACCCCATTGACACAGAAACAGGTCTTTGTGATCCACTAAAAAAAAATAAAAAAATTAAAAGCCAACACCAAAAACGTACATTTTCCCAAGTGGCAAAACAGACTGCCCACCATGTGATGCCACACGTACATTGGTGGGGCTGCCTGAGGCTGTCAGTGCCCGGCCAATGCTGACTGCACATGACATCTGTTCTGGATGCGAGTCGATCATTTAGGTGCATCTGTGCCAGCTCTGCGGTCAGACCTCCCACCTTCAGCTACAGTCCACCACTGTTCATGTGGAAGGGCATGCAACCACAATTAGATTTCTCTGCAAAAACACCCTTGCCTGTCAGTGGCGCTTCAGTAAACCCACATCGGGGACCACACTGCTGATTGCTGTTGAGCCGATGAACAGTTTGCATCCCTTTAATTATGTTGTTTTAATCAGGCGCTTGACCTGCTTCACATTTCATATGCAAACAATTTTTTATTTATATAATATTAATGGTTGTTCAGATGCCTGCAAACATAATTACAGACCAGAGAAGTGGTCCTTTATTTTACAAAAAAAAACCCATGCGGTCACTGGGGATCATTCCTCTTCTTTGATTTGGCGATATATTTCTGCACTCTTCAGTCGTTAGCTGTTTTTAAATGTATATTTAAGGCATATTTATTAAATGTGATAGAAACGCTTCAGCAGTCAACTATAACTGTCTTTTATGCATAAAATCATTAAAGATTTTCCCCATGATTAGCAGTTAAAATGGATTTCATGGTTTTGGGTGTAGAGTCCTATAGTGTGGTTTTGACTCCTACCTCAGTTGTGTGTGTTTGTGTGTGTGAGTGTGTGTGTTTATATAGAGTTCCTCCACTAAACGCCTGCTTCCCCTCAGAATACTGTGGTTTCTTCCCACCGCCCACAGACCTGTGGGTTAGGTGAATCAGTGTGTCCTGTTGATGGACTGGCATTCTGTGAAAAACTGTCCCTGTCTCGTGCCCTGTGCTTCCAGGAATTGACTACAGGTTGACCACAGTCCTGTACTGGATAAATTGTTATGGGAGATGGATGGATCGGTGGATGGATTTAGGCTGCTGAGGTCTGGTTAGTTTTCAGGTCAGCCATTAGAGTAACTGCCCATAGTGGTGCCTGCAGGGCCATCAGTGTGGTTGAGGTTAAACATCAATGCTGTATGGCTTCTCACGGCGGACCATAAGCAAGGCGCAGGTTTACCACTAAAGTGGGAATTTGGGATAAAGAACAGGACTCCAGTGATGTAGCAGCTGATGTAACAGGGCTTTGAAGCATTTCACCCAAGCCTCACTGTAACCTATAAAGACTGTTTTCACTGAAGATTATCTTGCTGGCAAGATATAAACATTTAATAAACAGTCACCACAGTAACTATGAAACACAATGCAGAGATCACCATATACAAGCCCACATCCTTTTCTTGGTAAAATCCACAGAAAATGAATGCGGGTAAATATGAGCGTCGTCCCCACCAGGTAACCTGCTAATCCTAATAATTATGTGGACTTCAAGGGTTGGCACTAAGCCGTCGTTTCATTTTTGAGATTTCAGCTGCTGCCAGACCACAGAAGGTCTGGCAGGTTCTCTCTGGAGCTCTGTTCCTCCTGTGCATCTCCTGTGTGTCCCTCCCCCTTCCCAGTGTGACCATTACAGAAGGGGCATCATCTCTGGCTCATCCTGCAAAGCCCAGTGTGAGGACGACACGCTGGTCCTGCAGCACTGCCTGTCCCCCTCACCCTCCCACCAGGTACTAGCCCATTCAGCCTATGCAGACGTATGAGCGGCACACACCCCCGTCACCCATTGCATCATGGAGTGGGACGGTTCAGGTAATTGAGTTAAGCTTAAACAATAGGCTTTTCACCTACAGGTATACAGTGGCGTCTGGAATGAGAGGTCTGTGATTATCAAGTGTGGCATTGAAGAGGCTCTGCGAGTCGACGGAAGTCCGGACTCTACGCTCAGACGGGAGGTGACGCTCTTTGATAAGCCAACTCGAGGCACGTCCATGGACGAGTTCCGGGGAATGATTCATAATTTTCTCAAGGTTGGGATTCTTAAGTATATTGTGTTTTAAATGAATTCATTTATGTTACATATTTAATGTATCTGCAGAATTTATCGTAATGAATGAAAAAGACAATACGACCAACAGATTAGATACCCAATGACAGATGAAATACTGATTATCCACTCGATACTAAATGCTAAAGTCAAACACAAAATGAGCGTTAAAGGCTGGCGGCAAAAAAATACTTTACTTGATGAATTCTATCAGGTGTATTATAAACAATTTTCATGTATATAGTAAAAATAGTTATTTTATACTATCATCTCCCTTGCATAGTCAAATCTGGGAGAACAGGCCTCCCTGGGAAGCCTCGTGGGATATATCATTACGTTAGCGGACGTCAACCAGGATGGCAAAGTGTCTTTGGCAGAAGCCAAGTCCATCTGGGCCCTCCTGCAGGTGAACGAGTTCCTCTTGATGATGGCATTGCGCGAAAGGGAGCACACGCCGAAACTGCTCGGTTTCTGCGGAGACCTGTATGTGACGGAGCGAGTGGACCAAAGCTCCCTCTACAGGTTGGATGTCCCACACTACTTACAGTCACTGGTCCCCACAGCTCTTACCGTCAATGTGAACCAGTGGCTGGCCCCCGCCTGGCCTCGCCGTGCTCGTATCACAATCGGCCTGTTGGAGTTTGTGGAGGAGGTGTTCCATGGCTCTTTTGGCAGTTTCTTCATGTGCGATACCAGCCCGTACCACATCGGCTACAACAGGAAATATGACTGCAGGATGGCAGACCTCCACAGCGTGGTGTCGGAGATGGCAGTGCGCCGCTTTCTGAAGGGACGCCGGTGTGAGAAAAATGCAGACTGCACCTACGGGAAGGACTGCATGGCCACCTGCGACAAACTCATCAGGCAGTGCAACACGGAGGTGGTGCAGCCCAACCTGGCCAAGGTGTGCAGACTGCTCCAGGACTACCTGCTGTTCGGCGCCCCGCATGACCTGCGACTGGACCTTGAGAAACAGCTCCGCACCTGCGTCACCCTCAGCGGCCTCGCCAGCCAGATGGAGGTTCACCACTCTTTGGTCCTCAACAACCTGAAAACTCTACTGTGGAAAAAGATCTCCAACACAAAATACTCGTGAAGTGGTAGAAGAAGCTCTTCTGCTGTCTTTCGCCGAAATGTCAGCTGTGTTGGCTAACTCGGAATGATGAAATTAATGCTCTGTGCTGAGTGGATTTTGAGAAGATTTACCATCCCAGTAGAGCTGTCTTCGAAAGATGTATTCTTGGATTGGTGTTAACCTTGGACTGGATTTGTTTCATTTGTTGAAATATCAAGTTGTACCCTTCTTGAACTAAACATTTTAGACTGACAATTCCAGGTTCTGTCTTTGTTTTTCAGTATCTGAAACTTTCTCAGGGCTGTTTGTGAGTGATAAGAATTATTCATTGTTGCAAAGATGACATTGCGATATTTTTTTTATGATTAACACAATGAACTAAGGTTTCATACTATAATGATTGACCTCAGTTCCCTCTTGCAATTTATAGTGGTCTTCAGGCGTTTGAGAAGAGTGTGCGTGCAAAAGGGGCGAAATCATTTTGTACAAAACATCTAATGAGAGGTTAAGGGCTTTTTGAAGCCACAGAGATGTTTGATACCGTTAGCAGAGCGTGTCAATACACTGTGGAACACTAGGTTCATACTGACTGATTGATTGCCACAAAGGTCAGATCCTCAAACATCACAATTACAAGGAGTCACAATCAGAGTAGTTTATTTAATATCAAACGGGCACATCCTGAAGAATATGAATTTTGGAACAAAGTATTGCCAGTTGTCACCTATAATTATGAGGCACGAATGAGGGCAGTTTAACAGTGCTGTAAACGAGCTAATAAAAATATAACGGCACATCATAGAGTAAAGATTTATCATGAAAATATATTTTCTAAGCCAGTGTTAATCTGTGATCATTATAATACTAATAAAATGCCATTTATCCTTGGATCACGTGAACTAATAAATGCTTTAAAATTCTGCCATAAAATGCATCGGCACATCATAGGCAGTAAATTAAGTTTATTAAAATTTTAATTTCTTTGTGTTTGGATTAGAACAGAACAGATTTGTTTTAATGAACCTGACTAGAGGTCTTATGTTACAGCTATTAAACTTTGCAATGTGTTACCGAGTTTCTGAAACCTTCCAGACAGGTTCTTTTGCTTTAGTAACATATACACTCACCTAAAGGATTATTAGGAACACCTGTTCAATCTCTCATTAATGCAATTATCTAATCAACCAATCACATGGCAGTTGCTTCAATGCATTTAGGGGTGTGGTCCTGGTCAA
>JAODKL010000040.1:17914144-17926847 GCA_026780765.1 Petrocephalus schoutedeni | reverse complement strand
TCTGTCTGGAGCTGTGGTAACGCACAAATTTCCCCATTGTGGGATCAATAAAGTCCTATTCTATTCTATTCTATTCTGAGGGAGAACACTATTAATTTGACGTTGCTATGAATCCTCATAAAGGCACCCTTGTAAACCTGGATCTGTTGATGGGGTCTGTAACCAAGGTCAGATGGTGTAGTTGCTGGTGGCACGAAATTGAGAAAGGGCTGGATACAGAGAATTGCAATGGCAGGACCTCATTAGTGTTCCACCCAATCAGTACTCATCCTAATCATGTATATATATCGTTGACAGAGGGGGCCCGAAATCTACCACCCCCCATATTAGCAGGAGCATAGGAACCAGGGGGGACATGTACCCCACGATATTTAATTTGGCTACATTCACCCCGCCCCCAAAAATAGACCTTTATGTCACACCCAGTATCAGACTCTCTCTTATGCCCTGGTATATGAGTCATGTAAATTTAAGCAAATGCTTCTCTTAAATATAACAAAATGATGACCCCACTGCTACAGAACCAGGGATGAATCCGTCATCCCTTACTGCTGGCTTTGTAGCCATACAGTAGGAAGTGGACAAAAGAATTTAAAAACTTAACTGTACCTGAATATCATTCTTCTTTTTTTAAGAATGCCCCCCTTGATACTTCAGTTTTGTAGTTTTGTAATCGATGCACTCTCATTTCAGACATACCTGTAAATCCTTTGGCCTTGTTGAAACTGCCTGGTGTCGCTTTGGAAACTCACATATCGAAGAGTGAACTGCCCCAACACATACTACCACCTGGCACTCATTTGTAGCTGCATTTGTAATTATGATTCAGTGACTTCAAAGTTACTACATTTTCATGTGCTGATTGTGTTATTTTGTCCATCTACTGTATTATCTATTATACACTCAATGACAAAAAAAGTTAAGCACCCAGACGGAGTGGTGGAAATAAAATGAATCTTCACATAGTGAAAGTTTGTGTGACTGTCTTGCAATGATTATATCAGATCAACCTCAACATGATGCTGGCAGTCCATAGACACACGTACCGTGTGGACGGGCGTTGTCTTGATGAAAGACTGTACCAGGGTGGTGGTGACATCTGTACCAGGGTGATGGT
Organism: Petrocephalus schoutedeni; assembly: GCA_026780765.1. Lineage (NCBI taxonomy): Eukaryota > Metazoa > Chordata > Actinopteri > Osteoglossiformes > Mormyridae > Petrocephalus > Petrocephalus schoutedeni. The sequence goes on along the minus strand of JAODKL010000040.1, from coordinate 17,925,730 downwards.
GACATCTGCATGCACCACATGCCGGGCAATTTCATGATACGACCACTTGGCCTCATCAAACCCACAAACGACCCCTATCAAACGCCATCAAGTGCTGGTAATGCTGTCTAATGCGCCTACGAGGCACCCTCTGTGTCTGGTGACTAGACGTGCCAGCTCCTTGCATGAATTATTTACATACCCATCCCTGGTCTGCACATGTACCAAATTACATCTAAATTGGACCATTACTTCTGGGTGCTTAACTTTTTTTGTGACTGAGTATATAGGGCTTTCATACATGCATATTTAGGTAATCTCAAATAAAACAAATCTCATTTCATTTTAACATAGGGCTAGACAAAATGTCATGTGATTTAAATGTATATAAATGTGATCAAATGTATCTCCGACTTTGTTTATAGGAAAATAATCTGCTGCTGGAAAAAAAGTAACATTAACCTAAATTTCTCACACTTTCTTATTATCAAACTGAGGAATGTGGATAAATTTATCTTTTGTGAAAGCTTTAATGCTTAAACGTTGACAGCACAACTGACGAATCATACATATATACATAGCACTTAACAAACATCTCCATACAGGCATGCCAGTACAGATTCTGGGCCCCATGAAAGCATCATATTGGGCAGAAACCGAAAGCAATTGAATTATGCTCCAAATTTTTGAATCGTCCTAACTCCACCCACCCCTCCCCCCTAAAGCGCTCGTTCACTTATGTAAACATGCGTTACTTGCAATTCAACTTGCTTAGCAGTTTTAAGCATTATAGCTTATAACATACGATTTTCATGCTTAAAATTATCCATGGCCAGTGACCTGGGTAGATGGTTACAGGTTATCCGTCAGTCGCTGCAAAATTGTTACTTTTATGTCTTTACTATATTCTTACATACTAACGGCTTCAAGTCGCGAGCATCACGTGCAGGGTGACATCACTTAGTTACGGAAATGTTTATAGCAACGGCGCGTCTCTCTCACGGGACGCATGGATCTCTCTGCTGGAAGTGGCGCGGCCGCGCTGAAAACCAGCGATGTGTACAGGGTAGACAACAATCTTCCCGTACGATTCAACAACCCGGACTGCTTTCGAGGGTACAGGTGAGGCTTTTTCACTGCTGACCTTTAGCTAGATGGCTGAGCCTAATGTCGCATGCGTGACTCCGTATGGAGACTTATCGAATAATTACCCAATCTCACATTGTGTTGGCTTTTCTTAATTAAACAGTAGTGATATTTTGAACTGTTTTAGATTCAGTTTCAGTTTCAGTTACTGTGACACAGTGTAATATTATAATTTCCTCTTCAGCAAAAAATCTACCCACCCTTTATATCAGACATCAAACCAAACTTATGGAAGCAAAAAACCGACTGTCCATGAAATGCCTGTGAGTTGATTTTTTTTTACTGCTGTTTTATTATACAATAATCAAAACCGGAAGTGAGCGGTTATATATAACGAAAGACTATATTTGTTTCCCCCACCGTGTTATTGTTATACCCATCTGCATCGCATGTTTAAATATCTAGCACATGTATGTGCATTCTAATTCATTTCCCCTACAGACAACCTTCAACGGGACTAACAGGAAGTTTTCTGAGCAGAAACTCAAAAGCGGCATGTACAGAGATAATGGCTTCAACACATTTCTTGATAAAAGTAAAGTTACAGGACCGAACATAACGGCCATGTATAATAACAGGGCCAATCTTTGTGCATACGCTGGTCATGACACCGTCTTGTCTGCTAATAAAGAGGACTAACTTTACCCGAAAATAAAACTAAAAAAATAAAGTCTGGAACACCAATAAAGACTCTTAAAAAACAACGTTTTGGTTTTTAATTATTTTATAGTTTTTTTAACACAACTCAGATAACCACACAATCAGTAGAGTGAATTTAAATATATTACAGTATCCTAAATAAAGTGTTAAAGTAAAATCTAACTGTGCTGCAAAAGCATTGTGAAAGATTTAAAATGAACATAAAATACAGAGTACGTAAAATTTTAAATCTCTTTTCGGTTTTTAGGCAGATAACGTTGCCAACTGCTGAAGTACAAAACTGACCAACAAAGCAAAGGAACTGAAAACTGTATGGAATAACATGGCTGGTCATTTTTAGCTTCTGAAAAAATGAAGATAAGTGAATAAGCAAACAAGCAAATAAACAAACAATAGAAACGTGCAACATGCAAAATCACGCAATAGAAACAACTGGCGGGGGGGGAGGGGGGGCGGGCCAGGCACCACAAATCACAAATATAGTGGATAGATAAGGGTCTAGCCACCAGTTTTCAGAAACTGATTCAAATTAGATTAATTTACCTTTAGTGAAATATTTAATCTTAAGTTGAAATATGGCAATGTGAAAGAAAATCAGATAGGGATATTTTGTTATTATTTTGTACCATAATGAAAGAGGAAAATAGAAATATGAATCTTACCAGTGAATTGATGTGAAACTAAGTTTTCCCTTATTAGGCTTAAGAGGCTGTGCCTTGTTAATCTGAAAAGAGGTCAAATAATAATTGTTCGTTATTTAAATTGTAAACACAAATGCAGACTGCAGTTCAGTGATTATGGCTGTAATGCTGGACATTTTAAGCTGGCAGGACACCAAAACTTTGTTTATTTTTATCACCAGATTGTGCAATTTTCATCCAAACATATGCTCTTTTTCTGAAAATTATATTTTTTATCACCATCACAACAGATATACAGTCCAAGGTGACAGTCAATAAAATATATTCCATATGCAAATTGTCATTTTTTTCTGGTCTGTTTCCAGCATATTCTACAATGTATGTAGAATGTCTGTCATATTTAAATGGATCCATTATTTAACCTTCAGCCTTTGGTCACTGGAAAACTGTATAAAACCCTCAACTACAGACTACAGACACTAAAATGACATGCAATGATGTAATCTTATTTCTCAGAATAAAGTACTAGAAACTTCTAATGTATTTACATAAGATGCATTTGTTTATAGTAGGGGATACATGTAAATAGTAAAAACATTTTGACATTCTTAAATGGATTCACATCCTAAAACCTCCTTAGAAAGAAAAGCTGAGTGTAACCTGAGATGCAGGTGTCTTTGCATAGAAAGTCTTCACATTAACTGACATGCTTTGCCTATGTTTATGCTGCTCTTTTTCACTCTTTGGGTTGACACAGGCAGCAGGTAACTTCATTTTAACAGTCTATGAAAATACAAGACAACAAACCCTGTTCATACATCACACCACACCCATATTCTGCACAATGTATCCAACACAAATCTCAAATCATATATATTTTTTATTTCAGTATATTAATGCAAAATTGCACTGACTACGGTAAGACTTTGAAAGTGTTTTACCTGCTGGTCTGACGTAAATGCAAAAGTCCTGGACTTCATATATTTTTGATGCCTCTGTGGTGTATTCAATGCGATATAAGTTGTGAACTTTATTCCAGGATCGATGGCAGTAGTCAGAGACCTGTACAATAGTAAAATATAGCAATGAAGCTTTTTGTCAGCCTAGCTGCGCTTACACCTAGTTGGTTGTATGCTTATCATGTACAATCTGCCTCACCTGTATGTTGGCTTGGAGCAGGGGTGCCCAACTCCAGTCCTGGAGGGCCAGAATACAACAGTTTGCAGATTTCCTTGCTCAGACGTACCTATTAAACCTGGTAATTAGCTGATTAAGATGTGTTTAAGCAGGGAAATCTGCAGAATGTGTTGGATTCTCATCCTCCAGGACAGGAGTTTGGCATGCCTGCTTTGGAGAAAGGTGTCTGCTAAATAAATAAATGTAACATGAATAAATAATCCAATATAAAATAACTCAAGAAAACCTTTTTCGTACTTACAATCTATGCCTCAGTTTCTTCTCCCCTGAGCTCTGACTAGCCTCCGTTTTCTCATCTGATTCGTTGTCAGTCTCATCTACATAGTCTGTTTCTCTATCAGAAATCTTGCTCTCCTCCTCTACTTTCATCTCTTCCACACTTCTTTCTGGATCCCCACTCTCATCTGCTAAGACCAGCACCCTGTCCCTCACATGCTCACTGTTAGCCCCATGAGTGGACAAATCCACAGAAGTACTCCGATTCTCCACAACGTGCACCACACTTTTTGACAATGTAGCATCGGACACTTGATCCTGAAAGCCCTGTCTCATCTGACCTGGGCATCTGTCCAGGTGTGTAGATGGAGTAAAGGCTGGCAGGTGGGAACTGGCATCAGCTGGGGTATCCTGAGAGTGGTGGCAAGCCAGATTCACCAGATCGTCTATACTGCAGTCCTTTATGTCAAATTGAGCTGGGGAGACAGAAACATTTGCCAGACCAATCTCTTCAGCCACAGTGGAGCTAAGAGAATCTGTATGGATAGGATTCTGGTCCTGTGACTGTGGCAGGTTCTTCTCAGCAACTGCACTGTCAGCATTACTCAAGCAGTTGCATTCAGCCAATATGCTATTTTCCTTCACTGCATTGGGGACCAATGGGCTCTTTTGTACAATACTTCCTGGTTTAAGCTCAACTGCCTCATTCAGCTGGTCATATTTTAATGTGGGGTCAGTTGATTCTGTCTTGACAGATGCTCTGTTATCAGTACAAAGTGTAGACTCTCCATGCAGATCTACAGATATATTCTGAACAACCCTCCTTTCTACAGTTGCTGGCCATTCTGATACTTTGACGGTTGAGTACTGAGCCTCTGCACCTGCTTGAGAGTCTGGCAGCTGAGATTCTAGGTGTAATTCCTTGGCTGCCAGTGACTGAGCAAAACGTCTAGTGCTAATCCTGCATGGTTCCACAACTTTTCTTATTTTTTTGGAGATCCTCTCTTCCTTCGCTAAGAACCTGCTGATCCCATGCTTCATGCTTTCGTCACTGTCTAAAGACCTGCAGCCTTTCTCTATGCCCCGACTACTATTTGCTGTGGTACCAGTCTGCACTTCCTCTCCTGCTATCAGCTCACTAGCCAGCCTCTCAATGCTGCCCTCATTCACTCTCTGTTTTAAATGCCTGTTGCTTTTCAGGTTTTGGTTTCTTACCAGTTTGACATTTTTTGATATGCAGCTCCTGGCTGGCTTAAAACATCTCATATTTGATTCAGCAGGGATTCCTTTATCTGATCTATTTACATCCAAATGGCATGACTGCACAGTTCCAAAACGAACACTCTTTTTGTATCTCAGCCATATACCCATTGTCTTCTTTTTACTTTTTGCTGTGTCAGGGTTTTCATCACTCTCCAATGAGCTGCCCTTGTCTTCACCCAGTTCTCCTGTCTCTTCCCTTCTGTGTGAAATTATTTCTGATTTAGGCTGGTTCAGAACTGCACAGTCTTCTTTGCGAGACTTTGATATTATTTCGGTATTCTCTTTCACGTGTAATGAGCCCTTTTTCTCATTTCTTTTCATACCTTCTTCTTCATTTGCAGTTTGCTTCAAACCAAGATCTTCACAGGTCGTTGCTGACCTTGTTGATCTGCTGGTCAGTGAAACACTGTTTGTATCTCCAAGCACCAAACCCTTACACTGAGATCTTTCTTCCATGTGAAAATCCGCTTTCAGTTTCCTTTTTAGAGACAAGGAGAGTCTCGTCTTCTTATTAGAAAGGCTGGTTTTGATTTGTTGCTGTGGCTCAGGGATGCCTCCATTTTTGCTTAAAGAAAGTCTTCTTTCACATGACTGCTTCTGAATTCCTGCATCAGATTCATGCCATTCACTGACTTCCTTTGCAGCATGATCACCTCTGTACAATGAATTGTCATTATTGTTGTCATGCCTACGTATGGAATCCTTACTCAGGAAAGGCAATTGGTGAACAGAGCCAGTGGTTAATGTCACCATGTGATTCATGGTTTCTGGCATAATTGTTTTGGAAATGTCTAGAATGGTGTTGCCACTTATTGACCCAGAAGAAGTATTTACATTAACGGATGCTGGAATTTGTGGCTGCACTGGTGGCACATTTTTGGTTAAACAAATACTGTTGTCATTAACATCACATCTGCTCAGTGGCTTATTTTGACAGAGACCGGAGGCTCCTGGTGTAATTAGCACATTTGTCAAATCTTCCGTTTTCTTCTTTGATGAACATTTCTTTAAAACCATCTGGGTTTCAGAAGCTGTGACCTGATTTGTCTCAATGCTAATAGGCTTACTTGGTTTGTTATTCTTTTGCGTGCTTTTCTCATGTTTTTTTGTTACCCTTTTCTGGTTCAATTTTTGGTTGTTTGTCTTGAAATGACGAACGGCTGCTACAGGGCTTTCCCTGAGCAGCAGAGGGCTAGAAATTATCTGGGAGTGCTCTGTCTTCTCTTTTTGTTTCTCCAGCTTGTATCTCTGAATCGCCTCTTCAATCCCATCATCACTGCTGGAGTCAGACTCTCGTTTTACTTCTAAAGGCTTACAGCGTGTCTGTGAACCTTTGGCATTCAGGTTTTGTTTCTCCAGCTTGTATCTCTGAATCGCCTCTTCAATCCCATCATCACTGCTGGATTCACAGTCATCTTTTAGTTGTGAGGGTTTATACAGTATCGGTGAACCTTTGGCATTCAGGTTTTGTCTCTCCAGCTTGTATCTCTGAATCGCCTCTTCAATCCCATCATCACTGCTGGAGTCAGACTCTCGTTTTACTTCTAAAGGCTTACAGCGTGTCTGTGGACCTTTGGCATTCAGGTTTTGTCTCTTCAGCTTGTATCTCTGAATCGCCTCTTCAATCCCATCATCACTGCTGGAGTCAGACTCTCGTTTTACTTCTAAAGGCTTACAGCGTGTCTGTGGACCTTTGGCATTCAGGTTTTGTTTCTCCAGCTGGCATCTCTGAATCGCCTCTTCAATCCCATCATCACTGCTGGAGTCAGACTCTTCATTTACCTCAAAAGATTTAAAGGTACTGTGTGAAATGATATCCTTCTTTTTCCAGGCTTGATTTCTCTGAGTTTCCTCTTCAGTGCCATCATCGTCAAAGGAGCAGGACAAATATTTTTCCTGGCGAGAATGAACAGCTGAGCTTATAGGACTTTTAGCCATTTCTAGGTAAGAGTAACATTTGTGGACCAAACCCCTACTGGCTCCTTTGTTTTTACACAACAAATCATCCTTTCGTCTTTTAATCCCAACACATTTATTATTCACAAAAGGTGACCGGGTTTCTTTAGTAATTTTTCGGATTTTGTGGTCTGCAGTGAGGCTTTCATTGCTATTTTGCTTGAATCCACACTTCGCTTTTTTTCGGTTGGGTCTTTTGGACCCCTGCGCCAAATCAACAGCTGGCATTTTTTTCGTAGCATACTTCTCCTTCAGGTATTCCTGAATAGCTTCCTCAATTTCTCTGTCCACTGAATCACTGCTGTCTGAGTGCTGGTTCTGGTTCTCTGTTTTGACATCTTTCAGTTCAGTCGTAGATGTTTCCTTCCCATGCATTCCATGGCTTACTGGCACTGGTCCTTCATGCCCCTTGGCGACACCCTGGGAAGACTGGGAGCTTCTCAGGCTGTCAATGATCATCTCGACTCTCGCAGGGATCGATGTGCCAGTGCTCTGAACATCACTGTCCGAGTCGTCAAAGCACATGGGCACACCATCCAGGAAAAATCCAGGAGCCCCAAATTCTGTATGCGGCACCAGTGCAGGTGCAATATTTTTCAGTAGCATATTAGCTTGAAGAGCTGGACTGTAGTTAGTCCACAATAGTATTCTAGAAACAACAAAGCAAAGTTACTTGCGATATGTTATACATGAATTTTGAAAAAAATAACTAGGAATCAATCAATCATAATACACATCTGTATATATATATATGTATTCATAGGCTTGGTTTTATTGAGCTAGTACCGGGAAAATTCATTGTAGAGTCTTAAAGCACTTATGTAAGTCGCTCTGGTTAAGGGCGTCTGCCAAATGCTGTAAATGTAAATGTAAATAATCCAGAGAAGTATGGTTACATAATTATCCCATTGCAAAATTCAAGTCACTAAAAATATGGATGCCATTTCAAAAGGAAGATTATTATTATTCAGTTTTTTTTTAGCCATGTGAAACATGTGAAATCACTATATGTGTGTGTTGGTGTGGATCTATAATATCGTCTGCCAAATCCTGCCAGCTTAGCCATTTCAAAACCTCTCCTCTAGTCAGCACAGCATTTGCAGCATGCCATCCCCAACATACACATGTTTTTTTACTCGACCGCTAATCAATACATCAAGGACTTTTGTTACCTAATTAAGTTAATGAATTAAGCGAGCTACTGGTTAAATTTAACGAATACATGGAATGGCTGAGGTGCCCCTAAGGAAAAGTTTGGGAAGCGAAGTGGTGTTCACCTAGCCGGCCAACTAGAGATCTGTAACTTTTTGGAGAACAGAAGAAATTCTTGTTAGTTTTTTTTTGTAGTTTTAGCAATTTTAAATATTGGAGCGAATTTCGAGCTCAGTCCCATGCGGATTTGCAAGTGAAGTCGTGAAACAATCTGCTGCACATAGTGTGTTATTTGCTGGTAATTTAACATATACAGTACTGTGCAAAAGTCTTAGGCAGTCAAAAGAAATGATTTTTGAATGATCTTCATGCTGGTATAAAACTGTGTTTTGTCAGTCAAAGTGTGTCCGCTTAACCATTTCAAAACCTCTACTAAAATCACACCAGTATTTGCAGCAACCAACCAGGACGCCCTTGGATTTTTTTGACTGAACCACTAGCACACCTTGAAAAGCTAATTAATAAATCAGACTTCTTTAAAATAATTTGATTAATTTTTAAGTAAGCTAGATGTGAAATAAATACATGGAATGACTGAGGTGCCCCTGAGGAGAGGTTTGGGAACCAAAGTGGTGTTCATCAAGCCATCCAACAAGGCATCGGTAAGAAGATTGGAGTACAGAATAAATTCCTGGTAGTTTGTATTGTGTTATTCTTCATTCGCGTAGGTTATAATGTTAAATTCTGGTTTTGTTCTCAGCGAATATACAGTTACTACCCAGAAAAATAACTTTAAACATTTCCTTTGACTGGCTAAGACTTCTGCACAGTACTGTATATGAATCACTTTAAATAAAAAAACATAATTATACCGTTCTTGAGTTTGCTCCTTGTTTCAGCTTTCTAAAGTTCGTTCGTTCGTTCATATGATATAATATTCATATAATTTTGTGTTCTAGGTCTAAAATTCCCCTGTTTGAAAGACTAGCAGCCGCCACTGCTACTTAGATAAATAGCATTACAACATTACAGTACTGTGAGTAAAAGCCTCCGTGTAGTGCAATCCCTATTCCCATACATATAACGCCCTATGTGTTTGTAAAATTTAATTTTTAAGCAGTGGTTTTGGTTGGCATATAAGACAGGGCGCGTATGTAATTCATTTGTAATAGATGTTCCCATAAATACCAACGCTGCAGAAATACGAGATGCTCTTCCAGCGACTCGGGAAGCGCTACTTGCAAAAAGCGATCAAGCCGCTTCGGCCGGTCAGCGACCCCCCGTCTCCTCATATAAAAAATTATACCAACATGCAAGACGTTAAATTTAATATTGTGTAACCAAGCAAGACAAAATGATCTCATTTGTAACCTGCATCTAATATAATGTTTTAAGAGATCACCTCAGGGCCCGAAGTTACCTAAGAGGGAAGAGGCAGACGGAAGGCAGCAATTAAACCGCTCATATAAAGGCGCCACAGAGAGTACTTTTCCGGACGATAAGAGCGACGTTCCTTTTACAATGTAACGATGAATAATGATTAAAAACTAACCGGACAGCAGCTGATCCGCCTCCGGTGTGTGTGCGGCCCCGGAGCCAGCTTTTTCCAATTTGTTTCAAGCAGAGAGTGGAGGGAAACATCAGCGCCCATGCCGACGCGGGAGTTCGGGCGGAGGCGCGCCTTTGCCGGGGAGAGCCGAAGGTACACGAGGACTGATCGGGGATCTGTATCTGAATTGGCTTTACTTTACCCGGAGTCGCAACTCGTGGGATTTGATTTATTAAAAGAAAATTGTAAATGCCTGAAAAAGAAAAAAAAATGTTCAAACCTAAGAAACTAAACTGTTCAAACTAAACTAAATGTTGAGGCGAGTAGGCCCCTTCTTCCCTGGTACACTTCCTCTTTTGAATCAGCATGCCTGTGCTGGACAGGATACTTACTGATAAGCTGTCGATTGCCAAAGAAGGTCAAATGATCATTTAAACACAATTCCCTATGTAAGAAGACAGGTCGGGTGAACCCCACGGCCCCGATTCATGGCTCAAGCCGAAGCATCCTACTGCTATTTCGGGGAAAGTTCATCAGCCACATATTAATTTAGTAATATATGAAAAGGGATTATTTTCTACTGCTCTCTGCTTCGTTTTTCAGTCTTCTTAATCATTTTCATTGTAACTCTGGATTTGAACTGAATTTTAGGATTTAAAATTTAGATTTGTGTTCCATAAGCAGACTCCAGGTTCACAAAGACCCTGCTAAACGAGAACGGATGGATAAAGGCATTACAGAGCATTAGGTAATTATGCAAAACCCTTTCTTTATAGCAGCAATGCGTGTGTGAAACTTGCACGGGTATGTAGACCTATGGTGTAGAAGAAACTTGTGTATTTTAACGTATTATTAACTTAATCATATAGCCACAAATTCGAAGACTTAAATATTAGGACAATTTGTAGGACATCTGGATCCGGTATCACGAAGCTGGATTTTTGGGTTAGTAATATAACTTGTCGGATTTAAGGTAGTCCGGGCTAAATGCATGTGAACGAAGATTACGTCACTTTAAACTGGGGTACCTTAAAATGATCAACAAATATCGCTTCGTGATGCAGGCCCCTGGGTAAGGGCATGTACTGTTTACGTAAGTCTAGGAACCGTCTGAGTGAGGATTTTTTTTGCCAGCAGAGGGAGACAGAGTCCAGACATGCTCACAGGCTCAGAAACACGTTACATCGCCGTACTGTAATCACCTGCGAAGTATTACCCTCACATGTAGAAGAACAAAAAGACTGGTTGTGGTAGTATTAACATTGTGCAAGTGTATAGATAATTAAATATTTTAGAATTCAGCCGTTTTGTTTGACCTAGTTTTATTGCAAAGGAATTACTGGTGAATAATTGTTTTTTAGCGATGGAAACTTTCACTCATGAAACTAATGGAATCTATACATTCATGTCAACATAATATGACCTTTAAGAGAGGAAGATCAGTCCTCCTACTCAATATCTGTTCTTAAAAATCACACATTTTTTCTCTAATAGTGAAATGCTGTGGGTTTTTTTAAAACTATGCCATTGGAGTTATTATAAAATAAGTTAGAAACACGTTGGCCTTTCTGCCTCTCTTTTATGGCTATAACTTTTATACTTTTCATACTGTGGATAGGGGGCGGCACGGTGGTGCAGTGGGTAGCACTGTCGCCTCGCACCTCTGGGACCAGGGTTCGAATCCGGCCCACTTCCATGTGTGTGGAGTTTGCATGTTCTCCCCGTGCCATTGTGGGGTTTCCTCCGGGTTCTCCGGTTTCCCCCCACAGTCCAAAGACATGCTGAGGTTAATTGGCGTTCCTAAATTGCCCGTATGTGTGAGTGAAT
>JAODKL010000040.1:17870901-17889792 GCA_026780765.1 Petrocephalus schoutedeni | reverse complement strand
GTTTTGGGGGGGGGGGGGGGGGAAGGAATGCTATCCAATGAATATTGTGTTTGAATATATTAAGTCCATCCACCCATCCATCCATTCATTTCTTATACTGACTTTTCCTATGCAGGGTCACGGGGGGTTCAGAGCCTAACTTAAATGTTACAGGTGCAAGGCAGGGAATAACACATGCCATTTACACACACAGTCACACCTATAGGCAGCAGCAATGCAACTCCTGTTATGGCGGGGCAGGTGTAGGAGGGACAAATTACATAGCGGCTCCAACTATTGCGGGTTTAATTTAACAGAAACAAATAGGAAGGGAGACAGAAAACAGATAGAGAGGGGTCAAAAAAAAACTGATGAATCAAAAATAAAGGCAGGGCGCAACAGGAAAACTACAAAAATAATGGGGGAAAACAATCAAAAATACAACTAGCAAACACAAAGAAAACTCAGGAAAACAGCCACTCATGGAAAATGGCCACAATGAACCAACAAGGAACAGAACACGAAGACACACTTAAAAAAAGAATGGCAACAAGGCTAACAAAGGGCAGGTGTGGACCATAACCAGATCAACCAAACAAACATAAAATTAAGACCTTAAACACTAAGGGTTAACAACACTAGGCAAGAATAGAAACATAAGCATAAGCAGAGCAAAATTAAACAAGGCAAGAGCAGGATACACCTAAAACAAGGTCACAAAGCAAAGACAATAAGAGGCACAAAGGAAAACAGACAACCAGTAAATATTAAATAACATGAACTCATGACCGGAGCAGTGCAGCCTCTGAGCTACTCGCTGAACCCATTGAGCTACACAGTTGCCCGAGCAGCAGGAAAACACACTAGGGGCAGAAGGCAGCTCCTACTGGCCAAACAGGGACAAAACAAATGTGACGGGGCCGGAAGGGCACTGGCCCTGACATCTCCAAATAACTTTAGCATGTTTTATAATGTTATGTGGGGGAAAAGGGGAAACTATAGAAATGGGTGATTCCCCTCCGGTTTGCAAAATTTACAGAAGGGGACCTCCTCCCCCTAACAGTAGAGCATTGGCCCCTGTCTCTGCAAGGCACTGCTTAGTGTCTCCTATGTGTGAGTGTGCAATGGACTGGTATCTTGTCTAAGGTGTCCCCACCAGGAATAGGCTTCAGACTAACCATAACCGTAATGATGAAGTGCATGTCAAAAAATACGCCTGCTTATGATTACAGATTCCACTTGTTTGTTGGGTAGTGTCAACCACCCATTAGTTTTGTACTGATGATGTGAGTCAATGTTAACAGTGAAAGCAAATGAAGCAAAGGGGGATCGGATCATTACTCCTATCGGTATTGAATTCTTATCGCTATTGCTGTCCGTATAAAAGACTAGATATAGATGAACTGGATAAGATTAAGAAACCACAAACATTTTCCAAATCTCATTAAAACAGAAACTCTTCTAGGGCAAAAAATTCATAGACATAGTATAAAAAATGTTTCATCTTTGCAGAATCACCTTGCTAGTATCCAAGTGATATTTTTCCTTACTGAAAGTATTATTAATCATGGAACTTTAAATGAGATTTTTTTTTTAGTGCCTAATTCCAAAAGCAATGCAATTAATATTACTCCGGTGGTTAAATGAGCCACTTTTAAGATAATTCAAACTTGATGATGAGTTTTTCTGGGTCTTACTCACAATAATCAATGAAACTAAAGTCCCCAAATAGTTATCAGCCTCACCAGGCCATCATTCACTTTCCTTTTTAAAGTTGGTATATTTAATTCTTTCCTCTGATTAATTTTAGAGGCTGAAACAGCTAAATGAATAACGTGGCCACACTCATTCACACATCTCTCCATTATACCTGTGCAAGTAGGTGCAAGTGGAATGCAGGGATGGTTGCAGAGGATCTGGGAGCTGGCATGTGCCTGGTGTACATCCTACTCAAATTTAATTGCGTGCCGCTGTGCAATCCTAGAATTTCATGGCTGGAAATTGGAATCTCAATGACATTGCAAAAGACCCCATTTTCTGACGGGGATTCATTATGTCAAAATGACCCCGGTTTTCTATGACAGACCCTACTTACGCGCTCCCAACGGTATACGTAATTTATACATGTTTATGCAGTGATTATGAAGGCATGATGCATTACAATGAAAAAGTGCTAAAGATGTCTGAGACTTTGAGCGTCCTGTTGACGTCCTATCAAAACCAGAACAGAAGGATGGCTAGCCAAACTTTACTAAGGCCTACTATGGCACATACATGTAAACTGTACCACATGCTTCATTCATGGGGTAGGGAGAAAAAGTAATTCATATATTCAGTATTATTATTTTTGACTTTACACATCACATCTAATTTCACATTTCATTCACTGGGTTTGACTGTAAGCTGTGTTGTAGCAAATTATTTGGTCTTATGCTTTGATTTGATTTGAATGCTAGAAACAAACTTTGCAGCAAACACTCAAGATTTCTTTTTAATTTAAATGTGTTGAAAATTTTGAGTTCGTTGTTGCTGATAAAATGCTGCTATCAAATAATGACAACAGCAAGTACAACAAGAACGCATTCATATGTCACATAATGGACTACGTTCTGAGAGATGTGCTGTTGGGCGATTACATCATTGTGCAACCAGCATAAAGTGTAGTTACAGAAACCTAAATGGAACTGCTTACTACACAACTAGGCTATGGTTAACTTTTTTAATGAGCAGATAGCATACACACTAAAATAACAATAAATAACAATAAAACTACAGTATAGTTAATAAATAAACCAGTAATGTAGTTCATTACCATTATCAAGTATCATGTACTGTACATGACTATATGTGCTATACTTTTATACGAGTGGTAATACCTTAGGTTTGTTTACACCAGCATCACCACAGTCACGTAAGTAATGCGTTGTGCTACGACAATGCGACGGCTACATCAGTAAATGATTTTTTAATCTTTTAATCTTATGGAACCACAGTCGTATCCGCAGTCCGTTGTTGATGAAAACATTAGTATTAATAATAATAACGATAATAATCATAATAATAGTAATACATACATTCAGATAACAATAAGGGTAATAGTAATATTATTCTTATTGTTGTTATTATTATTATTATTATTATTATTATTGTTGTTATCATCATCTCTTTGCATTAATGACAGTTTTATCTGTACACAATAGTATATACACAGTACAAATTAGTCTAACAGTAAGATGTATATGTATACGTCAGCATTATCATTATAGTATTAAAGCAATTCTATCAATGCACCAAGCAATTCTTATGGCCATCTTATAATTGCTTGTTAAACATAGGTGTATATTGCCATTGTTAATTATACTTTGGTAAGTACGTAATGATGTAATAAAAGTGCTGCTTTATTGCTAACTTCTTTAAACAAATGGCCTTGGACAGAATATTCTAATGGAATTTATATTATAACTCTCAATATCTTTAAGCGATTTAATCTAGCAAGCATTAAAATTTACTCCTCAATATTTAATAATATATCCCTTGTCAGAGAACAAAAGTGTTGCCTATTTTCTTATCAAATAAAAAACTATATTTCTTCTCTGTAACAGTATTGGAAGTAGAGAAAACTATACATTTTTCATGAGAATAGATTAATGGAGATAAGTGAATATTACAATATCCCTGAGCTACTGAAATAACTCACTCAGCCAACTCTGATTGCAGTTTTCATTTAGTCATTTATGCATGCAATAATCTCAAAAGTGGAAAATTAAATTCAGAGTTTTAAATTATAGAGGTGTTTGAAGGTGGAGGAACATTTTACAATTACCCTTTTAATGAAACTGCTCAATTTATTTAGACCTATTTTTTTGCCCATGTACAAGAAATACAAGGAGATAAAGATGTTTCTGAGGTTTATAAGAAACTGAAAAATTTAATGGCTTAGTGGTTCACTTCTGAAACATCGATCAATGGAAAGTTGTATCATTGAAGTCTTCCATTTGTTACAATGCTTAATAATGAACTGTATATCAACAAGAAGAACGCAAGTTGTTTGAAAGTTCCATATATTACTAAACATACTGTTATAAAAGAGCTGAGTGTTGATGTGTATATAAATACACCTAGCTGCTGCTGATTATTCTCTTAGCCTTTCTGAGGAAAGTCTACAAGCCAGTGTGGGCCATTCGCACTGAAGTGACTACGGAATATATGCAAAAATTTAAGCCTGATACATGCATGAAATGCTACACTGACCTTCAGCTTATTTTCCCAGACCCTCCTCACCATATCATTAACACATATAACACATATAAGGTAAAACACATATAAGACATACAAGGTAAAAACAATGGCCCATAAGGACTTATGTACAGCCACAGCACTGCACTAATAAAGTGAAGGTGATTAATCGTCATTGTTGATGCACTACTGCACGCAACGAAATGTGTCCTCTGCTTTTAACCCATGTGACACAGCAGGGGGCAGCTACGTGAGCACCTGGGGAGCAGTGCTTGGGGACAGTACCTCACTCAGGGTACCTCAGCAGTACTTGCGGGTCGGGGACTTGAACAGGCAATCTTTCGATTACACAGTTGTGTCCCTAACCACTACAGCACCTGCCTGCCTAATAGATGTCAGCACTGCACTTTGCATTGACGGATATCTGTTCAAGTTGTCTCAGGTGATCTGTGGCTTTGGTCATTGATTGCTGTGACCGTCCTTCAGTAATAAATTATCTAGGATAACAAGCAAAACTTTCTATTCTTATAAACAACGTAGAACGCTAGTGCCCACAAATACGTAACTTATGCATGGATTTTCCAGCCGAGCAGCTGAATGTGCTTCAAAGGGTCCAGTTAATGTTGGCTTGAATGATTGAGTATATTCTCTCCCTTGTTGACAATAAGCCAAATAAATCCTTTGATTATCAGAGAACAAATATAATTGTTGCATTCTAAACCCTTTCCTCTTCCTCCATTGTTCTCTGTGGTCTATGGATTTGCACACATGTATTCTAGTGTCAGTGACATCAATCAGGGTGAATGGAGTTCCCAAGAACTGCCCTTATGAACATGTGTGTCTCCGATATTAGTGTGCTGTAATTTTCTAAAAAAAAAAAAGAAAAAAAAAACTATAGGGTCCGGGTCACTACACATGAAATGGATCAGAATGCAATTTTCCTCAACACATTTACCGGAGATCTTAGGACGATGGATGGATAAATGGATGGATGGATGGAGATGATATGCTGTGGTTTAGCACCAATGCAATTGTACCAAATGAACATGGATCATACAGGAAAACTCTTGTAGCTTCTGAAGTTGCGCTTCATAATATATTAAAAGGAAACACTGCTAAATACATTATTTTAAGCCAATTAAAACCATTTTCTTAGCCTCGTTGCTTGTGTCTTTGAAGACAAGTCTGCTGATGCAGCAGCCCTGCCATCCTGGATCTTCTTTCTTGCACGGAAGCAAGGTAGGGCACCTTCTCAGTCAATATTCATTCATTAAAAACCTAATTACATTTGATAGGGACCACTATGCTGTCAGATAAGATCTATCTTATCATTTGTCTCACTGATACGCTATCCTTTTCTCTCTAGCCATTTCTCCCCTTTTCATAATGAAGTTTTCTCTCTAGTGTTTTCCAATTTGAAGGAGGCAGCTTTATATAGTGCCCTGGCGGGACGTCAATATATCTGTACATGAAGAGTTTTTCTGGATTGATGTGTCCTAAATAATGTGCGTGTGCATACCAATGCCAAAGTTTGGTCAAGGACAGAATATGTGGAATGGGCCAGGCTGGGAAATAATGGGTGACAATAGCTTTGCGAAGAGAGAAAGCCAGTAAGCATGGGCAGTGGGTGATTAGCTGTGGCCAGGGCTGTTCTCTGGCTCATTTTGGGGAAGACCATCGAGGCTGAAGAAGAGCTGACCAAAACCAGGCCACAACATGGCCACCGCGGCAATTACTAGCAGCAATTACTAGCAGCAATTATGACTATATTAATGTGTTTAAGATCTTGTGATTTTACATAAGAGTGAGTGAACCATAATGGTACTTCATGATATACTATAATGTTTGTAAGACAGCTTATGGTGCTTACTCTTTCCCTTTTTAATACCTGGACAAAACTGTACCACTTCTATATGTATGGGACGCAGTGCATGTCAATATTGTCTTCCTTACCAGTTCAATTATCCATTAACCTTTGGTGTAACAAGTTGAAAGCCGGATTACAGCTAAACCGTTACGCTTTTTAAACGTAATGCAAAAAGCCACATGGAGAATGAGAATTCCTCTTGGGATAATGTAAAGTGCTTTTAGCACTTCCAACAGAAAACTTTTGTGTGGCTCTCTGGTGGGTGATGCACAGTGTAATATAACAAGTGACACCTATTTCAAAAATGTACTGGGAGAGAACCAGACCTTCACATACATGAATGTACTGGATTATTAACAAGCAAAGGAATGAATGCAAAGCCTGTAGATATAAAGAAGGTAGGACAATACAATAAGTTGAATATATGTATATACACATCTGTCCATTCATCTATTTATCTATTTCTTTCCTTCTTTATTTATATTTATATTGTCCGCATGCTTGCCTCAACACTGCACATGTCCTGTAAAAGACTCTTGCCTTATTTGTCATTGTATGTTACTTTTAGGTATGTCTAGTTTTTATATTTAACTTAAGCATGTCATGACACCACCCACACCAAAAGAAATTCCTTGTACCTCCCTGTACTTGGCGAATAAAGATTCTATTCTACTCTAATATACATTCTTTAGAATTCAAGATGATCACCTGAAGAACCACTTCTCACTACTTACAAAATTTATAATAAAAAATATAAAGGCGAAGTTTTAATAGATTCTCTTAATTTCCAAGCACAGCCTGTATTAAAATAAAGGGCTACAAATGGGGCAGAAGCGTAAAATATGTATTTTTGAATCTAAAAGAAAGAAAAAAAATCTGTCCACACTGTCCCTCTTTGTTTGACACACTGTCAGTCTTATTATTTTGTTTAGGCCTGTAATTAGTGTATTGCATGCATCCTGCGTCCGTCTCATCTCAAACAAAAAGAAAACTCTAAATGGGAAATAAAATACACTAATGAGTTACAGGTAAATGATTTCAGGAAACCCACTGCAGCTTTCATAATCACTGCTCCCCCTGGTGGAAAGATAAATCATTGCAAGTGATTTACACACAGAGTTAAGGGGCGGATCATGCCAGACCCCTTGTTCATTACATCATCGTGGGGGATCTCATTACACTCAAGGTCCCACCCAGGTCCCATTGGGTACATCTGTATACTCTTTCTATGATCGGCATCTATATAAGATTCTATGAACACATTCATAAGACATTATAACACATTATAAACATGACGATAAATATTTTTAAAAAGGCAAAATACAATATAGCCATGTTTATTTTGCATTATGAATGCTCTATGAAGCTCTCATTTGCAATGCACTATAGATGACAGCTTTAAGTAAAGTATCACTGAATATTAAATGATTTTGTTTTTGTGAACTTCTTCACAAGACAAAAACAATGGTAACAATAATAAAGAAAATAATGGCAACGTAAGATCATTGAAAGAAATCAGGTGCCCTGGAAACAACAGGGCTGAGTGAGCAAGTGTAGTGGTGTGAAGAATAAATATTTAATGTAAGTAGCCGCTAGGGCAACGTCTGCTGTTTTTTATGTTAATTGGCATGGTTAGATAGGACCTTTCATTAAGGCAACGCTGGAATGACTGTTGTGGCTTTTTTGCCGCGCAAGCAGCCGGCAGGTCACACCGTGATGGAGAACAGCGTGGACCCTGATGCCGGGAGAAGCTGAATAAGCTCTGGAAGGAAACCAATGGCATTCTGGGAATGCTACGTTGGAGCCCCCAGGGACGTGACTGGATGTGCTCCCAGAGAAATGGGGATGATGAATTGACCAGGACCTGCCACAAGTGTGTTGATGAGATCAGAAATGCCACATGACTGGTACATCCTCATGCTGTTCTATCCCTACAGAATGGCTTATCTGGCTGAAACCTGTTAAGAGAACCCCACCCGTGCAGCTTGCCATTGATATTATGTTTGTTACCAGTGCCTCAGTTTCCACTGAGCGTGGTGATGATGCCAGCGCCATTAATTGGCAAGGATTATAAGCAACTTTTTTTCTGATGAAGGGGAGGAAATTGAAGTGTATTATGGGTAGGGGGACGGGCCTGAATTCAAAATGCTTCATCTTGTTCACTTTTTTTCTGCGTAAGGATATAAAAATATACTATGGAGTCTATGACACAGGAACAATCCAGCCAAAAATCTTGACCTTCAGCGGGCAATATCCCAAATTATGACTGAATTCTTGTAGAGCTCATATAACGCCATCACTCAGCGATTAAGTCGTACTTCACTGATTGATTCATTTGAAATCACTGACTTTTTGCTGTGCTCTGCTGTACATGACCACACTGGCAGAGTCTGAGTCACCGCCGTTAATCCGACAAGTGCCGTTTGCAGGGTGCCGAGGGACCTCTGGTGCTAAATGATATGAATAAAAATACAATGGACTGTATAAGGAACAATCCACAAAAGAGCAGCACCCATCCAAAGAAGTCATTTTACTGGAATACTTTAGGTTAAGTACTGTATGTCACTTGGAGGTCCTGGAGAAGGATTTCTCCCGCGACTTGAACAAGCAAGTCCTTAACCACTCTGTCGCCTGATGCTGTAGATGAAATGAGCTATAGAAATTATTGGAATGGGCTTATTTATTACTCTTTATTACTCTATTTTATTTTAGAAATCTCAATACTTCAGTATACTATATAATTAGTATATCTCAGTATGTAATGTCTCATTACATATGCTAGTTATTACCCAGTTTTATTTTAGAAACCATAATATCCAGGTCCAAAATCCAGGATGTATAAATCCGGACCAAGATTTTGTTTCAACCAAGCAGTTGACTACTCTGTGACTGTGACTCTTTGTACTCTGGTTGGTTGAAACAAAATCTTGGTCTGGATTAGTACTTTTTGGACCTGAACTTTCCACCTAACTTGGTTCAAATGCTGATCATTTATCGAGTATAGCGTTTGGGAGCATGGGTCTATTGCAGGGCACAAGGGCATGCGGCAGGGGTATACCCATCACAAAGGGCAATTTGGGGACTCCAGTTCGGCCGACTGCATGTTTTTGGACTGCAGGAGAGGACCCGCAGTATCCACGGGAGGGAATTGAAGCCCCAACCCTGCAGGAGTGAGGTCACGCTACTTAACCATTGTGCTTCAACTCAGAAAATATATATTTCCTCAAAACGAAAGGCAAAGCATCTCTGACTGATTTTTCCATGTCTAAATTTGGGGGGTGCCTCCTTTGTGTGATACATTATTAATGAGCTTCCTTGACAAGCTGCAGTGCACCTTTGGCTCTGAAGCAAAGGGGGCAGTGAGCCTCATTGCGCTGGATGGCACACAGTGCATTCATGGGAAGCAAAGGTAGCAGGTGGGAAGGTGGGGGAACAGGTGGTGTCAGAGAAGGGGGTCACATACTGAATCTTCACACATGCCCCAGCCAGGCGGTAAGAGTCACTTCCCAGCAGTGAGTCAGAGAGCTCACTCTGATGTCCGTGGACTCATTGCAGGCACAGATACCACTGAGATCCTGCAGGAAGGCAGATAAACAGCCTTCCTGGTCACAAGGTGCATTTGTAGCACAAGTCATGGTGTGTGTGCTTGGATTGCTTTGATTAAATAATCCATTATTTTAAATTCCACGTGTTTTCTGAAATACGTCAATGAAAATAACATAAACCATAGCAGTTTATATTTTGCAGAGCCTTCATATGGATCTTATTTAATTTATCGTGTGAAACATAATGCAAAATTAGGCGATACTCAGGAAAAATGAGCGCTAAATTCGAAGCAGAGGTATTTTGGTTTGTATATATCAAGTGGAGAAATTCACAGTCAGGGACCCTTTTTCAAAATGCTGTTTAAGTTCCAGAACCAAACAATGCAAATCCTGCTGACTATATTCTAGGGAAAGTAAATCAATGCAACAGTCTCATGAGCCTTATA
Organism: Petrocephalus schoutedeni; assembly: GCA_026780765.1. Taxonomy (NCBI): domain Eukaryota; kingdom Metazoa; phylum Chordata; class Actinopteri; order Osteoglossiformes; family Mormyridae; genus Petrocephalus; species Petrocephalus schoutedeni. Next base: position 17,879,719 of record JAODKL010000040.1, on the reverse strand, counting down.
CAGCGAGTCACGGCCCAGCTTGGAGCCGAATGCTCATTTTGATCAAGTGGTTAAAAACATCATTTTAAATATTATTGGTCTCTTTTTATTCATGGCCCACTCTATCCCTTTATACTTCACTGGGAGTTCTGGTTTGTACAGATAAGATGATGTTGGATGTCTGTTGATTTCACTACTCCGGTCTTAAAACATAAACATTATCATTTAAGTATTTCTTTGGCTTATATTTCTGTGTTTTCTGTTGACAGAAGCCATTCTCAAATCTAATGGAATGAGCTGGGGTTGGGCCGTTGTGCATTTGGGTTTTTGCTGCAACTCCATAATTAGGTTACTAATTACTAAAGAAGTTTTTCCCAACCCAGTCCTCGGGGAACACCAGACAGTCCACATTTCTGCAACTGCCAGCACACCTGTACCAGGTATTCTGTGTTCCTGATGGGAGGGAGCAAAAACGTTTACTGTCTGGTATTCCCCGAAGACTGGGTTGGGAAACACTGTACTAGAGCAGTGATTGGCCAAAGAGTCCTCACACCTGGGTTTGAACAGCTGACCTAAAGGTTATCCCGAAAACCTGCATATGCATCGGCCCTTTGCGGATCAGATTGCCCACCCTTGGAACAGAGGGTAGTGTCATATTCTGTCTCTAAAATGATATTAAATTATGGACAAATTTTGGTTCCCTTTTTCGATACCCTGGCTCAGAATGGCTACGGGGACTCAGAAAAGGATGGAGCAGAGTTTTAAGGAAACAGCGCTGTAATTTCTCCTTCACCTGGTGCTCTGGCACTGTCTACATGGAGGGATAGAAGGGCCTTTCTCCATGGCTTATGGAGAAGCAGCAGCTTCTTACCATGGTGCATTCCCGCCTTCACACCATACAAAGGGACTTTACACTTTGGCCAGTGCCGGAGTTGCCCAAGTGCGGAGAAACCTTCTTTGGTCTCCTGCTCCCAGGGGAAGATGCAGGTTGGTAGGTGCCCCGGGGGAGACAGGCATATATGAAGAGGCTGCCCGGAGTTGGGCAGGCGCAAGGTGAAGCACTCTCCACCCCAGGCACACTTTGCTCATAATAATTCTGCATATGGTTAACCTAAGCAAGGACCTCTGTCACAGTGGCCTGTGTAGAGCCGAAGTCGTTGACTGTGGACCAGTGCGAAGACAGCAAGTCCTGGCACCTTCCGTGACACTAGACATGCGGTGAAGAACTACCAGCCCCGCCCCCTCCCATACCACTGCCTTTACCAAGCTGTTCTGTGGCTCATTGGAAGCAATAACTTTGACATGGGTCATAGGAAGAGAGTGACTTTTCCTGGGCCCTGTGCCATGAAAAGATATCAAAGTCTAAGGTGTGCTTCAGCAAAAACACTAATCAGTCTGGTGTACTCTGTGCCCTTGGGTCAGGTTCTGCTTTATTCTTCCCAGAAAACCTAGAGAACTAAAACCCTGCTTTTTGCATGAATGGACTCAGGGGCAGTGCATAAAACATTTAGAATTCTATAGATAAAATATGTCTGAAGGAAGATTTCAAGATAAAGAAAGCAGAACAGGGAGACTTAGTTGGAACAGATTTTGGAGTTTACTTTTGAAGTTACTGTTTTCTTCAAAGAGTGATTTAAGAGTTTGGGAAGGGGTGTATCTTAAAGAAAAGTTAATTGGAAATTAGCAAGTAATTTGTTTAACCTTTTATAAAAATGTAAAATCAATGGGTTTGTTTCTGCACCCATAACTGGATATCAGCGTCCGGCCCCTCTCTGTTTCACCCCCAAAATCAAGTGCCCTGCCCGTCTGTTGATTTCTTTACCCACAACCGTGGGAGGGGCAGATTGCTTTGATATTCCTGCCTGTGCTGAACTCCATCTAACCCTGATCACGAACACTATTGCAGATAAACCCCAAGCTCACTGACACATCACTACTGCATGTGGTTCTGTTTATTGTTCTGACCATTGTTCTGCTACATTCTCTTCTTCTATGAGGACAACCCATATACGTTTCCTGTTTCGGTATGAACCATCATGGTTTGTTTCTTAAAATGATTAGATGCAGAGACAATCAGAATCAGCTTCATTCACCATATACAGTTCAAGTACAAGGAATTTATTTTGTTGTAGCTACTAGCTACATTTTTATATCTTTTTATTAAGCCATAGTGAGCAAAAATAAATTGAAAAGTGTGTCTTAGAGAGATTCCCAAACAAAGGACCACTCGATTTTCCCTCTAGTTTCACAAACCAAACAGTAAAAGCTGACCTTTGAGGATCGCCGTTTGATTAGTGTACGCGAATTATGGAAATAAGCCATGTGAGCTATGGCGCTGTCTGTCTCGCTTTGGATGTTGTTTTGAAATAAACCCCAAGTCCACAACACAGACAGCCTCAGTATCTGTATCACAAATGAATCCCCGTACGTCCTAGTGAAATCCGTCACGCGGGAGCGTCGCCCAGAGACGAGAGCTCTTTAGCCCTGTGATGTCCGCTAAGGGATCTGAAAACAAATTGCTCACGCTCGGTATGAGTAGCATCTTCCCCAAATGGCTTCCTCTGCTGGAGGGAGCTACATATTCTGGACAGAGCTGCTGTGTGCGAGGACGGCACACTGGCCATGAATATTGTGCAGTGCGGGTTGCCTTGCTGCTCTCGGGAAACTTGCTCTCAGCATGACAGGCTGTCAGATCTGTGGACGTGCAGCTCTTTTCGGGTAATTTACAACTGGAAGCAGTGCAGTTTAGCAGCATGCAGTGGGAGGAGGCCACCGCGTCGTCGGGGAAGCCCTGCAGGAGGCGGCGTTTTCCTGTATCGTGGTAAATCGCACAAGCCGAGCGAGCGGTATGGTGCAAACCCCAGGGCTGGCCTTCATTTGAATGACATTCTCTTGCCACAGAGAACATTCTGGTAACAATTACAACTGTTATGACAACTGCGTTAAGACTTGCTGTTGAAAAACATGCCTGTCCTGCATTCTGTATTGGACTTTGGTCACATGACCTTTACTGACCTTGAATGAGCCAGCTTCCCTAAACTTAAGCAGTTGCTAACAGTTGGTAAGGAAAACCATAAATTCAATACCTTTGAGACCTTAATGCGTCCATTAAGGCACCTTTAAGCAGACACTGATTGAGCTGCTGTCCTCTGCACATAACAATGTCACCTTAGTTTCCCAGCATGTGAGATCTGTGACTATGTTGCATCATTCCTCAAATGCTCTGCATATGATCTAATGACATCATGACAAGCCAGTGCGTCAGGCTGGAACAAATAATGGTAATAACAACAACACTAGATTAAAATAAAAATAAGTTATGGTGGAAAACCTCAGTCGGCCACAGCCTAACAGCTGTGCATGTGAGACATGTGCTTTCCCATATGAGAGCCCACCAGCATCAGTAATAAGCTTAGGATTCACTTCATAGGTAGTGACCAGAAGGGGAACTAGTCTTGATCATAATAATGACAATAATAATTAATAATAGAAGAAAAAGATAAATGACACAGCTTTAAATCATCATCAGAACCATCCACCCATACATACATCCATCCATCCATCCATCAATACACCCACCCACCCATCCATCCATCCATCCATCCATCCACGCATCCATCCATCCATTTTGTATACTTGCTTGTCTAATTCAGGAACATGGGAATCAAGAGTCTATGGGCACAAGGCATGGAATAACCCAGAATGGGGTGGAGTGCCAACCCGTCACAGTAGATTAGTCAAATAATGCAGATTTTAGTAACTAAATTATACACAAAACACAGTCAAACATTTATTATGTGATCCAAAAGGCTCACAAAATACCTCACAATCAAACCTGTCTCCAGCAAAATGCCCCCAGGCAAGTAATAATGAGGGAAACAAAGGCAGCCATGCATAGCGGAGTATGTCTATGCATATCACTACCCAGCAAAACTAGTCACATCCAGTTACTAATGAACTCTGGCTGTAATCAACTACAACAACCCCACAATTATATAAACAAAAAAAACTATACAGAGCTAAAATAGTCAATCCAAAAGACAGGGCAGTACTACTAATAATAAAATGATTATTAATGGAACTAAAAACAGTACAGAAAATGCTTTCTCACTTTCACAGGACAACACTTTCAAACTTTCGAGCAAAACAAACACTTGTAAGCACCATGGGGATAAAAATGCTTTAAGTATGCCTTTTGCTACACTGATGCTAGCTGCTTACCTCCTACAAATAAGAGAATTTTACACCCAGCACGCTTCTACATTCCGTGTTATTACTGAAATAACCTTGTCACGCAGCACGGGGTAGACTACAGCTAGGACTGAAAATGCCAAGTCTACTTTATTGGATTCCCTTGCCACCAAAAACATCATGCTATTAATTCCTGTGGTGGTTTTGGTTTATTTTTATAAACAAACCTCAAGCCAGTTCCAACAGCAACAAGCAGAACCAGAGTAGTGAATTTTTTAAAAGAAAATCCTTAGATGTAGATAATCACCCATCTTATGGTAGCTCTAGAAGAATCATGCTGTAGAATTGTCAGGGTCAGCACCCGTCTGACCTTGTCCTAGGTGTCCTGCTCCCATTTGGCCAGCAGGTCATCCTGGTTCCTCCTCACTGTCTTGTAGCCCTTTAGCCCTAGTAAGGTTCCCTATTCCCCAGATAGCTGTATAGCTCCATGGGTTGAGCATGTGCCTTAGATGCTCAACTCTTCAATCATGACTGAGCCTCACCTGTTATTCAATGTTTAGTGGATTTCACTTTTCCTAGTGTTTATTATTTATCTTTGCTTCCCTGTTGAAGGTTTACCCTGCTCGTGCCATGTTCAATTCTGTTCAGCATCTGCATATGTTCTTAGTCTTTCCTAGTGTTAGTTAACCCTTAGTGTTTGTTGATGTTGTCTAGTTTCTTGTGTTTGTCCATTGTAACCCCTTCCACCTGATTCTTGTGTTCCATGCCTGTCTTGATTGGTCAGTTTCATTACAGTCCTCACCTGCTTTCTGTCTTGTTATCTGTCTTAATAGAAGTGCCTGCTTCGGTCCCTTCATCACTTACTCAGTGTGCATGAGCAGGTGCAGTTGTGCTGGTGTTGTAGTGGTTTTTATACATCTTACACCATGTTTGCAACTTTGTTATCATCTAATCTCACTCTTTGAGTCAGTCCTGTTCCCGAGTGTCGTTACTTTAGTAATTACTCATCTCACCGGTTTTGTTACTCACCCCCCTGAGGTCCCTTTATTTTGTAGTTTTCCTTTTTGTGTTCAGTTTCTGTTAATAAACCCCTTGTTGCGTGGCACCGTTCCGTGGATCATCAATCCTTTCTGTCTGCACCATGCCCCGTCGCAACAAAAATTAGGACCAAGAAAACTATGAGATGGTGTGGCGAGCATAAACTCACTGCTTCCAAAAGCAGTGTAAGAGGCAATAAGTAATAAAGTGATTGCCTGTCAAGATTCTGCCATGTGGCGTAATGTGTTTACCACAGTCTTTCAGAGGTGTAATGGTGAGTGATGGTATTCAGGTGTCTTTACGCAGAGTGACAGACCATGCACTCGTGGTCTCACCATTAAGATTTCCTGTCTGACTTCAGGGGGCATTTCAGAGCTACTGAAAGTGGAGAAGACCTCTCAGGGCCATGTGAATGACTACTCATCAGTCTCTCCTATAATGCAACGGCAAACAAAAGGATTTATGCATTGGAGTTGCTGTTGATGCATGGCATGCATTTTGTCAGAGTTACCTTATTCATTTGCTCAGTTTCAGTAGAGGCACTTAGTCAACATAAATGTATGCAGGGAAAACATCATGAATAAATACTTTAATAAAAATTCTTACATTGCTGTCTTATTAATAGCAGGCTGTTATATGACAATATGCCATTCATGCATCTATCTTGCTGGATATGAGACCAGTCCATCCAAGGGCTCATACACACATGTAGTTATAGCAGTACACCTAGCTGCATGTCTGAGAACTGTGGGATGGAGCTGGAGTACCTAGAGGAGGCCCACACAACACAAGGCAAACATACAGACACAGTATGGGGGGGGGGGGGCTTAAACGGCCAAACCTAGAGGTGTGAGGCAACAGTACTACTTAATGAGCCATCCCTGATAATGTGCCTTAATGTCTTAATTCTGTGCCAAGTGTAGGTCAATGCTCTTAAAACTGATGAGGTCACCTTCCTGGTGGAAGCAGATGGACCTTGGACAGTATTCAAGACTAGTGTTGGCTGATTTTTTTCCCCTGTCAGCCAGACTGTGTGAAGTTTTTAAGATTTCACACAGACCTATGGGACCAAAGTGCAACTGCCATTTTAGCATAATGTGAACTCCAACAGCTAAAAATGAGTACTTAGGAATATATGCTGCTTCAATAACTAGACACTACTGCATTCATTTTTATAGTCAAAGAAGGTGAAAATGAAGAAAATATTTTTTATGTTAGTTTAGCATGAATAAAAACTCAAATAAAATTTATTTCCTTCTTAATAATAGTTACAAATGCAGCTTTCCTGATTTTAGATTTCCCCTTTGCAACTAATTAAACAGAGTCAAAGAGAATGCAAAGTATTTTGGGCATCAGCTATCAGGCCCCAGTCACCAGTTGTGGCTCTCCTTGATTGGCATAAATGTTCCTGTACTGCAATAAAAAGCCCTTGTACTTATGGAAATGTAAATTAATGCATGTATATATTTGCAACATTTATAATGGTAAATCTGGAGAACATCCCAGGCTTAAACTCATCGTGCAGCCTGTTTGAACATAAGACTACCACTTTGGGAAATGATACTGCCAAAAAAAAAACAAGGATCGCCGAAGAAAACATTATGTTTAAACATTTACAATGGTTTTTGTTTTCTTGTAAACAGTGCCTATATTGATACTGCAACAACGGATTGTGAAGTATTCAGGGACTATTGCAGTGCAATTAGAAAAAACTGTGCATAAAATATTATCTGATGATTCATATTCTGGAAATTATTTACTCTAAAAACAATGATCTCATCTGATTTCATAGTTAGTATGTATGCAGTTATGCAGTGAACTTCTATTGGGCTGACTTTTTGGGGGTTGTTTCTAGAGTGATACTGGGGTCAATGGCACAGTGACATTTTCACTAAGGTCCTGTGCAAAACGACCAAAGAAAGGACACTCCTTAAAAACGTAACCGTGGTCCTGGCCATGCAGATCTCATATTAAGCTGTGGCGTTGGCGACATGATGTAACGCAGAGCAACACAGATAGCCCTGTTATTATGGGGTTTGAAGTAGACTTTCAGTTTCTACCATGGTCTTAAGTTGCTTTTCATTAAAAGTGTCTGTGTGTTGTAAAAAATACCTTTTCTCAGAAGATTACCAACAGCTTATTTAAACAGCAATCCTGTGTGAAATGGCACACAGAGCCATCCAATGACACAAACATCCACTCTCCTTGAGTGTCTGCTCTCTCTTTGCACATTGTTTTAATTCCACTCCAGTGATTCTGTGTTAAATGGTCGGTTTATAGAGCATGGTAACACTTCAATGTAAGGTCTGCTCCTACCTATTACTAAACTGTTACTGACCATTTTATAAAATATTAGTGAATCAATAAGATTCACTTACAATCAAAGATGATATACAAATGTCGTACTCCTCTTTCACAAGGTTTTGACTGAAGAGCTTGTAAATGCTTCTGCTTACTGACCCATTGTACTAAATTTGCAAGTGTTTTACAAGACATTTAGTAAATATCAAGCGCAGGATATGGTCTGTACTTTAAGTGAGAGTTCAGGCTTGATTTAATCATGGATTCATGTGCCATGTGCCGTCATGTCCTGCTGAGGTTTCTGCCAGCTCCAGAGCTTAAAGGTGTCGATATTCTTCCTGTCCTGATTTTTCATCATCTTATACATGAATAATATATATACAGATACACAGTTTGTTTTCCAGAGAAAATACTGGGGATTACTAATTATCCTGGTGGCAAATGTATATACGGCACAAACACAGAGGCCAGCAGTTTTTACCATATTTACAATATTGATTCTCCTAGGTAGATTTCCATACAGGTGATATGCTGTGCACTTCAGCAGAAAAGCCTTCCTATTGCGCTAGCCTGGTGTGCTATTGTGTTCCATCAATGACATATCCGGGGTGTGGGGAGCAGAGGAAGATGGGGGAGGGGGGGGGGGGGGGGATTTATGCATGGCGGGAGGGTGAAGGAGAGCAGCACAAAGTGTTCAGCACTATCAGGCTTAATCAGATCTGTTTAATGATGGAAAACAGACAGGGAATGAGTCTGATTTCAGGGTTAATATGGCAAATATGGATAGTAACGGCTATCGATACTACCAGCTGTATACTGCACTATAACGGTAACAGAATGGTTACGTGGCGTAGGGTGCATTGTGGGTGGCGCTATGGACTCACACCTCCAGGGATGATTGGTCGATTATCACCCTGGTTGTGTGAGTGTGATGTGTGGGAGTGCTCTGGGTGCTTTAGCTTCCTCCCACAATGATGGTGCTGCATCGTGTCCCAGCAGTGTTTGCGTTGTGCACCATGTTCACAAAGAAGTCTGTCTAAGGAGTACCCTACCTCACACCCGGCGTGCACTAATATACGCTCCAGCTTCACTCTGACACTGCTTTGAGATTATGAAAGATTGTAGCAGAGTGATATTTAGATTGCCTAATAGAGCTAATATGTACACTCACCGGCCATTTTATTAGGTAAACCTTGCTAGCACCGGGTTGGACCCCCTTTTGCCTTCAGAAATGCCTTAATCCTTCGTGGCATAGATTCAACAAGGTACTGGAAACATTCCTCAGAGATATTGGTCCATATTGACATGA
>JAODKL010000040.1:17828352-17864770 GCA_026780765.1 Petrocephalus schoutedeni | reverse complement strand
GACCAGCAGAGTTTACACGTCACGTTTTGGTAACGGTTCGGCACGCTTGGAACCTCGGCTGAGGTGGTACTAAAAAAGGACCAGGTACCAGGTACTGTTCCCGTTAATGAATTCGCGCCGAAATGGAACGTGCTTGGGCACTGCCTGGGCCCATCCCAACACCCCCCCCCCCCCAGATGTCCTTCTTCTACAAACCTTCTTTCCTTCTGAAGAAGGATCACACCTCCCGACAGTAGAAACAGGTTAAAGGCTGAAGGGCCAAATGAATCATGATGGTTTGAACTATGGTCACAGCAGGGTTGTCAAACAGACACCCTGCGATTACCATTCTGACTCAAAGAGACAGGCTATGCCTTTGCGATATAAAATAATCCCATAGTCCACTATAATGTGTTGTATGGAAGAATGCATTTTGCATTAAAAGTAACAGGTCATGCTCTGATCAGGTAAGTGGATCAGGTGTTCCAGCTTTTGTGCAATAGTGCTGTAATAGGTGTAACTCTTCAGGCCTGGAGAAGGAAAACATGTTGTTGTTTGTTTTTGTATTAGTAACACTCCTTTTCAGTACCATCCCTTTATATCTGCTGAAAATCTGACATGACTGAAGGGGAAAATAGGACGCCGAACGCAAACAGATGGTTAACATGGTCCCAAATCGGTCGTTTTATTTCCCGGGAGCTGAGAACCGAAATGCAGAGAAACTAAAGTTCCCATCTCTGCCATTTTTAAATAAAATAATTATGAAAGCAAAACATAAATGAATAAAAAAAAAATCTCAGAAATAAAGAGCTCCCCTTCTGGGCTGCGCAGGTGGCCACTGCTTTAACTTCCTCCCGAGTCTTGTTTTCTGCTTGATCACTCGCACTCTCCATCTCTGGCAAGATGGCCTAGTGCGTCTCCAGTAGCCTCACCCTGCTGACTAAAAGCCTCTCTTCTCAAATAGACACAGCTGCTTGTGGGACTTGGGTCTTTAAGGCCAGATGTGACCTTGGGGATGGGAGAGGAGCTGTGCGGCAGATGCTCCTGCTCTTGGCTTTGATTCGGGGCTATTTCTGATTACAAACATTGCTTGCAGCCTTTTACTGTTGCTATATACAATACAAACAAACTGGCCGCATCAAGTGGTGTAATGTGTACTATGTCTACAATGAAGAAGGTGAGCTACCTGCTTAACTTCCTAATTAGTTTGTGGCCAAATTATAATTCATTTATTAACAGTCTTGGCAATTCTATTCTTGTAATAGGACCTACATTCTATTTTAAATGCTACAAATATATACTACTGGATAGCATAAATGCTCTGATATTTACGGAAGCAATGCAGATTCGGTAGCTGTCTCCCTGACTTATTCTGACCTTTTTAATTCACTGCAATAAATTATTGTCCTCCTTCCTCGATGTGCATGGCCTCATGGGTATATACCCCTGAACTATATGGAATGAAATGTGCCCACTGTTGTTTACAGTGACAGTGACAACCGTCTTGGCTGGCCATGTACAGGTCTGTAGGGAGAATCTCGTCGACTGTAGAAATTTCCCTTCTAGTTTCTTTGACAAGGTACCGTTCTGCTCTAATCCTCTCATGGAAAAGAAGTCCATATCACTTTCTTGAAAGCATAAAGTAGTTTCCTTTCACGCTCTGCTAGAGATCCTCTTATTATGGCAGTGGGTGTCTTTATCAGGTTAATGATGTTTTTACAGGGAAAGAATTAATCTGATTTACAAACAGCTGCTAAGGTCCTGTTTACAGTCCAGTGCTGATTAATGTGATAAAGCTTTTGAGGTGATGCCACATCTCTGAGACAGTTGCCTTGTTAATGAGAGAAATGTCGCTAAACACACTAACAGTCCTTGGGTTAGTGTTCAGGCTTGAGTATACCTTTACTAGCCAAATCAAAGCTTCACTCTCTTTCCTTGTTCCCTGTATCAAATGAAATCTGTCTCTAAATTCTGCAGCTGAAAGCATATCTGTTCCTCCTCCAGTCAGTAACAAAAAAAAAAAACATATTTTGATGCATCCTGTCAAAATCTGACAGGTCATGACAGGCACATACGAAAAATGTCATAGCCTACTACAAAGCAAGATATTATATGCTCGGAAAGGAAATGCCACAAAATATCACCAACATAACCCCATGTGCCATATTATAAAAGGCGATTATAATAGCATTTAATTTTATGTTGGGTAGCAACAGCTCATTCCTGTTTTTGGCATAGAGTGAAGGCTGGTGATGGGGGCATTTAAATTGTTACTCTAATTGTTTTTCTGCCCAGGCATCCTAGCTGCTTGTTCTGGCATGTTTTCAATATGAAAAATGACAACGATAGCCCTAGTTAAAATGACTACTGCTCCCTTAGATGCTACTCTTTGTGACCATGACACATAATCTGGCACACCACAAATCTACTATTGGGGTTTATAGTGGAAATCTGTTTTATCCCTGTTACCCGACACAAAACACTTTCTCTCAAGTTACATACTGCCTTCTCTAGGCTATTTGATGTACTTGACGTACACTATGGTTTGGCTGTTGAAGTCCTGAGCCACAGAGTATTCTGACCACATGAGTTTAATCTTCAAAAAATTTCACCATCTCTCTCATGTAAGGTCAATACCAAACATTCTTCCTCTCTCACTGACTCCATGCTGAACTACACCGCCAATCACTCACTGTGATGCTCTACTCTAGGACTCTCCTGGTTCCTTTGCAGTTCCTAGATTCCACCCACATCTTTGTCTCTCAAGAAAGTGCCACAAAGTGGCTTACAGTATCTTCTGTGTCCATCCATTGATCCATCTTCCAACCATATATAGTCCCTGCCAGACAGTCCACATTTGTAGGGAGCAGGGAGGGAGCAAAAACGTGACCTATTTGTGGGTCCCCAAGGACCAGGTTGAGGAACACTACCTAACAGGGTTGCAGGTGGGGGGCCTGGAGCATATCCCAGGCAGTATCGAAAACAAGCCAGGGGAAGGCAGTGGGCAAAGTACCAGCACATGACTGGGCTCATGCACATACTCACAAACTATTAGACTATTAGGCTATTTAGACACCAGTTCAGTTGAAGGCATGTCTCTTTAGACTGTACAAGGATACTGGCACAACCCTGCAACATTCACACACCACACACATACACAGCAGGAGGTAAGATTCTATCGACCTTTCCTAGAGGTCGGAGGCAGCTGTGTCACCCATTGTGCGACCCATAGGATGCTATATTCATGCTATATATCTGCACAGGTTTGCATTATCAAATGGGCTTACTGCATGCTGCATGCACATCTAGAGGTTGTTGTTTATGGTAGTTTCACTTGGCCATTGTACGACAGAACAACAAAAGAGTCTTACTGCAACAGATTCCAAGAGCTTACCAAGAGCTGAGAGAATGCTGTCTATTGCTTAAAAACCACACTTGGTAAAAAGAAATAATGGTCATTAATAGTGTTTTCAGTTAATCAGACCTGGCTAGTTTCTCAGCCAGTCCTGACTTTGATCTGGTAACCTTTTGGTCAGGTCAGAGGGGCAGGTAGGAGATGGAGATCTAAGCAGTTCAAATGCCAGTAGAACGGTGGGGATTCACAGAGGCATTATTTGACCAGATATTTTCCATTTGAAATGCAGAACTAGGACAACTTCAAGCACATTTCCCATCATGCAATACAGAGATGAATCAGTGCAGAAGGGAGACTGTACTCTTTGGCCAGTGACCATGGCAATTCGCTAACTTGTCCGTGCTTTTTTCTGCATGACTGTCTCCTTCTAATATCTCTGTATTTCTCAGTCAGTGGCTCTGAATAATTAGACCAAATCAACGCGGCGGTCCTTAATTGGAAGCCTCACACACGACTGCCATGGGGATTACCTCTCCAGCCCACACATCTTTTTACAACTTAAATTATGCTTCTCCATTAAAAATCTTTAGTTCTTGTTTTTTTTAGATAAATTTGACTCCAATTGATGGTATCCCATGGGGATTCTTGTTTGTAGACAAACACTTTTTGTCGGACCTCTTCATCCTGAACTATGCAAAGCTTCAAAATTCAAAGAGAGATTCAACACCAGTCGTGATGGAGTAGTAATGCATTCTCTGGGTGCATGCATTGCTCTCGCTCTAATTGTGGCCTCACCTTAAAGTGTATCTGCATGAGAAAGTCGCTCTTGCCCACGGTGGCAATACGTAGAATGCAAATGAGTTTCACATAATTAGAGAAATAAGTGGGCACTTTCTGCGTGATGTAAAAAAATCTAAAGGCTCTTCACAAATTCGTTTTCCAAAATTGAAATCTTCACAATGGTTATGTTACAACAAGAGGACACGTTGGATGCTGGATGCAACTTTTGTTTACTGGCCCAAGTCTTAAATATCTAGTCTGTGAACTTCACAGATTTGCTTCTGGCCCATTATTCTCTACATTTATGAGATTATGAGCAGCATTTCTCAGTACTTTTACAGAAATGCTTAATGACATTGCTTTCTTATTTTTCTTAGGCCACTCCAATGTAGCATAGTCAGGGTTTTTGCAGAAGCAGTCTGTAGGAAGGATATATCACAAAAAATAAATGAACCATAATAAATGAACAATAACAATAATAATACAAATGGGTGTGATTCACAAGTCACTGTTACTCAAAGCTTTGTGCTGCCATTGTCTGGCAGACAGTTGAATACTTGTCCAAGTTTTAAAACTGTGCCATCCCTCTGCAGCTCAATGCTGTGTGTCTTTGTAGTTTGCAGTTATGCTCTGATCTTGACTATGTCTGGGAAATACATGAGGTCACTCCTTGGTAATTTACTCTGGTTTAGCTTGGAGATGCTGTCGGATTTGCAGACTTATCTCCATGACTTGCTTTGAGCGTTCGGTAGCCACGAAATCTTTGGATAGGGGGTGATATAGAGGTGAATTTAGGACCTACAGGTAGCTGATATGTGTGTGTCTGGGAGGCGAGTGGCTTTTATTGCTCCAGTGAATCATCCACCTTCTCAGAAAAGGTTTTAAAACGACACGCAAGTTACTTTGGACAAAAGTGTCAGATAAGCAATTTATTTGGATACTGTGACAGAATGATGGAATGGGATGATTTTACTGGCCTTTCATAGCATGAAAGAGGTGAGTGAAGTGAATGAACTAAACCCCCAAGAGCAAGAGCAAGTCCTGGTCTGGCACATGCAGCTTTTGCAATTAGCAAATGATTACAGGTCAGTGCAGGAGTTTGACCCCCAAAGTCATATCCTCACAGCTATGAAACCATATCTGCTCTTTCACACGTCATTTAACTGTGTTTCCATATGTACCCCACATGTACACATTCAACTGCACAAATGCTCAGCTGCTACCATATGTATCACTGTAAGAAGGTGTAAGAGTCTGAATTAAAAAATACAAAACATACACAGCTGGGATTTGCTCGTCCAGGACACCTTGTCCGACTTAAGCCCAGAGAGCAACAATCGTGTCCTGACTTATCAGTGCAGGAGGGATCTCAAAAAGGCCTTCATTCTTTATGTAATAACATGAAGGAAGTTAGACTGATATATTTGCTGTTTCTCTTTCCAGCTTTGACTTTGCTTTGAATGATTATGACTTCTTTTATCCCGACAGAGCTAAAGGATTAGGTTTGTTGTGCCGTATTTCTAAGAGTATCAAAGCCTTTAAAATAATCGCAGCTGCTACAAAATTGAAGAGGGAAACATCACAGGATCAAATTAACAGTTACAGCAATAAACCCAATTTAACTGGAAATGTAGCCTCAGGCCATCTTTGGTGATGGGATTTTTTTTATGTGATATTATCCTGTCAGTCAGGATGCTGGACTTGATTAATCCAAATCCAGCTGGAATCTATAGGCGTTAGATGAGTTGGATAGACTCAGGTAAATGAGATTCATTAAATGTGGTGAAATAAATGGTTTTCACTCAAACATTTAAGCAAGTAACCTGTTTTCTATTTGATGCCTGTAATTTCGTCTAATGGAGCTGCAGGAAGAGTGAGACTTCAGGAAACCTCATTCTGATACTATAATCAACATTTGCATGAAAATATCAGGGAGAGACAGGAACAGCAAGGGGTGGCAGAGAGGGAAAGTATATGTGGACTGTACTCTGCGGTGACTGCGCAGTCATGCAATGCACAGGATGAAAGTATATGCTGACTGTACTCTGCAGTGACTGCGCAGTCATGCAATGCACAGGGTGAAAGTATATGTGGACTGTACTCAGTGGTGACTGCGCAGGCATGCAATGCACAGGGTGAAAGTATATGTGGACTGTACTCAGTGGTGACTGCGCAGGCATGCAATGCGCAGGGTGAAAGTTTATGTGGACTATACTCAGTGGTGACTGCGCAGTCATGCAATGCACAGGGTGAAAGTATATATCGACTGTACTCTGCGGTGACTGCGCAGTCATGCAATGCTCAATGTAAAAATGTTGAGCGACTCGAGATTAATGGGCTGCAAATGTCAGCTTTATAAACAGCCAGTTTAATAGTTCAGTGGAGAGAGGGATGCAGTGTGTATTACTGGATTTTATTGCATTCATCGCAGCTGGCAAAGCAAGCAATGGAAAGAGATGACATAGTCAGCACACATGTAGCACAAAGCTAGAAGGGTACACCCCTGAGTGAACAGTTCTGTCTGTACACTGAATTTGTAGCTGTCCAAAATCTCCTTTTGTGGCAGATATGATTTCTAACCAGATTGTTGCTGCACAAGTCAATTCAGTTAGACCTGCGTGTGTCAGAGGTGCGTGATTGGGCGGTTGGGGGGGGGGGGGTGCTCTGTCACTTTATCCAACCACCTTTCTTTATGTGCAGAGTGGAAAACTGACTGATTAGAAGCGTGCAGGCATTGCTGACACCTGCTCTCGCCACCTCCTCCCCCATTTTTATCTGGAGGTACAATCCATTCATCTGGAAGGACTACCACCTTGGAGAAAGGCTGTGAAATCTGTCAGCGTAAATCTACACTGTCACTCCGTGTCTGTCGGGCTTTCCACTCTGTGGCCTCTGCCAGCACAGCATTGGTCTTTATATTGCACCTCTTACCATACAAAGGAATAATGTATAGCATGTCACAATCTGCCCACATTAGTGCATGTTTTCCAGTTAATAAAAAAAAAAAAACACCAAAGTACTGTTATGGCTCCGCTCATTTGCATTTTTGTTTCTATTCATCTCTAAACAATGAGAAACCAGAATGTTTCCCTTTATGCAGATGAGCAGGAATTAAGTGTAGAATTAGAATTGAGCATTACTTTTCGCCCTGGCCTGGAATCCCATGATAATATGATTACACTATATTTTTCACTGGACCTAGAGCTAGCTCGAGGATATAGAGCGGCAATTCAGTAATATCTGACTTCTCGTTGTTAATTAATTGAATAAAATTACCGTGTGTCCTTGGATACATCTCCCTACTTAACTCCCTACTTAACTTGGAGGATGGATTCTTATCCTTTACACAACTTGGTGTTCAAGCATTAAAAGATTAAACACATTTCATAACTAAAAGGCTGAAGAACAAAATGAGGAGTATGAGATACAAATAACAGATCAAAAGGTAATTTGTTGCAGCAAGTTATTCATCACACATAACATAAAAAGCACTTAAACGAAAGATGCACGGGAGTCATTTTACATTTTGGAGCTGTTTTACAATGCTGACCTATTTGGTTACCTGGAGATTATAATCCTACAGGGTGCTTTGCTATTTCACGCGCTGAACAAGATTCTTGTCTTTCACCCAAGCTGTACGTGTTTAGCTTAGAGTTCATTAATTTAAAACCTGCAGATTAGGTTTTGGGATAGGTAACTTTTGTTGGTTCTTTCAAGAACCTCTTTTTAATTCAAACTGTTTAAATTATTAAAGCTTGCATAAGTGGTTTTGGATCTTTGAGCGTGACCTGACAATCTTGGTGTTATACCGCAGCAAATTGGTCCCAGATTTATAATGAATGTGTTTAAAGGGTCAGAACAAAAGCGTTCCATCCAATTAACAGAGCTGTCTAGAAATCAGATACGTTAGTCTCGGTCTGAAAATCCTCTTTGGATATGTCATTCAGAGCAAGAGTGGCCAGAGGTCTCAATGACCATACAAGCACCTGTTCAAAGTCTTAATTTTTTTGTCTTGACTGCAGAGTATTCATCATTATTTATTTTTCATTCATTTTTTAACACCACTAATTAGGCGTGCCTAATTGGTGGCATTCAGTGTGGGGAGCTGGGTGACTGGCCTTATTTTTGTTCATTACTGCACCTGTCCCTTGTTATCCTTGGTGTTTCCACACTGGAGCTTTCTGCTTCGCCTACTTGCCTGGATAATGATTGATACCAGAGACCGAATCTGTAAGTCTCACTTCAGCAATGACCATATAAAACTAGCACAGTGTTTCCTAGTCCGGTCCTCTGGGACCCCCAGATAATCCACTGGGAACTGTCCTGGGAGGGAGCAAAAAACGTGGACTGTCTGGGAGTTCCTGGTTAGGAAATATTAAACTAGCCTTTTTACAAAATTGCACACTTTTCTGAATCTAGAGCTTGTAAAGTGGCATCAGATTACTTTTATAGATAATGACCAGTTTCTGCCAAGAAGTCAGATCTGGCCTGGTTTTTATATACCTAGTCTCCAAATTCAGAGAAACAGAAAAGGGACACAACCCCCTGCTCTAGGGGGTGCACAGACTAGTCGACTTTACTGCTTTAATTAAGCTTGATGTCCACTAGTCGCTGGTCATGTGATTATGGCACAAACATCATTGACATCTCAGAGGATATCAGTTATGTAGAAGTTCTGAGAAAGGAGATAAAGGTAGCAGAGCAAAAACTGAGCAGGTGGAATTATTTTTGAACCTTGATTACATTTAAGGCAATAATGAATAGGTTGCATCCTATTTGGACCGCAAAATGATCCCCCCAATAAACTAACAAATAATTAACAAGGCGACTTGTTTATCCTCCATTGTTTTGGGGTGGCAGTGTAGTTTTGGGTAAAATTACATGCTTATTTACCTTAAAGGTCACAGTTCCTGCATCGTGGTGGGTAGGCGTGGTCAGGAGTCAGGAGCAAGGAACTATGTTCCCGAACTTCGGCGGGAAAAGTGCCATATGGCAGCGTAAGCAGGCCAAAAGGCCATATCTTATTTGAGTTTTATTTTCCTCCCCAAGTGTTTCAGTCTTTTTTCTTTTGCACTTAAATGGAAGTTGTAGCATTTAAGTAATATTGTTGCATAATTTTTGCTGTTGAGGCACAACCCCTTTTTATTTCTACTTGTTTCTGAAAATGGTAGTCATTGTGGACACACCACAATGAAATGTGTCCCCTGCATTTAACCCATATGCCACATTGTGACATAGAAGTGGGTGACTAGTTCAGTTTTGAAGTTTTGAAACTATAGATTGCTGCTTGTTGCAAAACACTCCCTTCTCCTGTGGTTTTATTAACGACGTCATCAGCAATTAGCTCACGCCGACTCGACTTTCATGACTTCAAAAACATTTTCCTACCAAGCGCCAAGCTACCAAGCCTTCCTGTGCTCCCAGACTCTGCATTTAATGCTGAGACATAAGGACATGTCTCTGTAAGATAAATAAAAACCCTTCAATTTAGGAGCCTAAAGTCTAATGCCCATTATAGTCCCAGGAACCTGCATAAATTTCATCTCACAGAGAAATCAGTAGTGCCTCATTTGGCATGGGATGACTGAAGCCACACCGGACAGAAATGAAAATATGAATTTCCTAGGTAATGAAAAAGAAAGTGCTTTAGGGATGGCCTTAATACACATTTTCATTGATGAAAAGTCTACACATAAAATAACTAAGAGTCCCCTATGGATTCAATATCAATCTAGTCGAAATAGCTTAGTGCACATAAAAAAAATTGAATTGCATTGATTTATTCAAATGTTAACCGGAATATTAATCTTCACAGTGTAGAATGGCAGGATGGGTGCAGGATCCCGGGGAGTACTGTGATGATTTCTGCATGCAGACATTAACAGAGGACTAGGAAGCACAGTGAAAGCACTACTACAGTAGTTCCCCAGTTTAAGTTCTGCGTCGAACTTGCCAAGAATTATAAGTGCTTTCATCTCCTTGTATGTCCTATTTACCAATCTATAATTCAAGGGTTTCCATAGTGACTGGAGAACCCTAGAAGCCATGTAACCTACAGGAAAAATAAATAATCGTGCAGGGAGCAGAGGAAGGGCAGAGCAAACCGCAGTAATCAAAATGATTTTTAATCAGTTACAAGATGATTTATAAACAAGATACGCCAGCTAGGAGAGACAAGCTCTTCAGGAACACTCATATCTTATTCAAGAGCAAGAGGTGCATTATAATTCTTGACTTATATATACAGTTTAATACATGTTTTTTGTTTTTGGTAGGCATGATAGTTTAATCTGGATCTTAATTAAATCAGTATTCAGTCCTATGATGCATTTTCCCTCTTCCATCAGGTCCATGACCCAGTTCCATATCCTGGTGGAGATCAGACTCGTGAAGCAAAGGCCCAGAGATCACAATTACAGCTGTGGCTGCCTCTCCATTCATCCTCTCTCCCTGTTCTCTCTCAGAATTAATATCCAGTTTTCCCCGGCAAATTTGCATGAATATACTAACGGATTTTCGCTGAATGTTAAACAAAGTGCTTGACTGATGGTACTCTCTGTACGTACCTAATACATTATGATAGAGAAGATAACTATCCTCTGTTATTTAGGATTTTCAGTTATATATTTATTCATCAGGAGACCTTCCACACTAAATATGTCTTCTGCCAGTGTTTACAATGAATATGTATCTACATTTATCTTTAAGAGTCAGATAATATTAAAGCTGCTCTTTAGCAATGCTCATAAACAGGGGCGATCATCTGTAACTGAAGTCATTTCTTCCAGCTTGTGGGCTTCCTGTGGTAAGGGGTCAAATTGCATATGCTAATGAAAGGAACGGACTCAGGAGATCGGAAATTATCTGACCTCCCAGAGGTGAAATATTTTACCATTAATACTTTAACTTCAAAAGGTTATTTTGCCATTTTACTATGTGGCGGAGCAATATTCTGAACAGAAAGCCATGAATGGTACAGGTAATATGTACAGGAATGTATGCACCTGATGACACAAACGAGAATTTTGTTAATGCCGGTACCGCACAAGCACAGGAAATGCGAGCGGGCGAAGGGGGTCTTAGACCGTAAAGAACCTCTCAACCTTTGAGTCCATGGCAGGACCATGATCAGAGCCAGCTGTACCTTTTCAGGGGCCCTAGGCAGATCTTCACTTGGAAGGCCCCCCTCCAAAGAAAATCTATGATCATTGCACTTCTGCCACAAAGCCGGTAAATAGGGGGCCTTCGGCAACTCCATATTCGGCGCAGAGCTAGAGTCGGGCCTGACTGTGATAGTAGAATGACTGAAATTTCACCCACACCTCAAAATACTGATCTATGAATGCCACGTCTATAAGAACCTATAAACACATTCATAATACATTATAATGCATTCACAAAGCATTATAAACATGGCTATAAATATTTCTAAAATGGTATAAGGCGCTATCATGTTATAATGCTTTGTACTGTATTATAAAGGTGTCTGCCATGTCCCGCCCTGCCTGACCCTCCTATTTCTTCCTTAGCATGACCCTAAGGAACCACACATGCTAATCATTGGTCTTACCTCTCATTCCAGCCCTTCTGCGATTCACTCTAGCTGCCTCTTTTTCTGCTCCCTTGCTTGTCCATGGTATACAAAGTGCCTCCTGGTCCTGGGCTCCCCAGCTGCATCATTGAAGTTGCGTTGCTCTGTGACCTGGGCCATAGCCTCCCCTTTTTGAATCCCCCGTGAACCCGTTTGTTTGCTTATTCTCTAATAAGCTCCCATTTACTTGCCCAGATGCTGCTCCTGCGTCTTCCATGCCACCTGCATACAGCAGTATCTAAAGTGCATTATAGATAAGGGCTTAGATAAGAGCTTATGAAGTATTATAACCAGCATTTTAAATGCCTTATGCCTTTTTGCAACCATGTTTATAATGGTTTATAAATGCATTATAATGTGTTATGAATGAGTTCATACGTTTTTACAGACACACACAATATATACAGCATATTTGAATTGGCCACCTTTGTGTGCTGTCCTCACAGAGCATTTCTGTACCATCTGCTCCACAATGTCCAATCCAGATTTTGCGGAGTTGTACACTCTGTGCTTCCAGGCTTCTTCTCTTCCTCTCCAGTGATATAGATTTGTGTGGTATGCCCTATACTGGAGTTGGAGACTCCTGCCCTATATTAAACAGCGGCACATTCTCCCTGGCCTTGTAATTCTATATCAAAAGAGTACAGCCTGAAAGCTGCATCATTTTGATGAGTGAAATAAGCCATTTATGTTTTCTGAGGCAGTTCTCCCCAGTTATTATTATTTTGTTTTATGATCAGGCTGATCCTGTTCTTCTTCAGTTCCTTAGTCATGAAGAAATCGATGAGTGTGTTTATAAGAGGTTGCAAATCCGGAAAAATCTTTTTCTCTGTAGACACATGCTCACCTTAATAATAATAAAAGAATCGGTGGAGGAGAAACACAGCAAACAATATATGGCCTGGAAAACTATGCAAGAGTCGGATTGACCCTGTATGGTGGATGGGGAGCTGTATTATTCTGGGGCATCCATCTGTCAATCCATCCATCCATAATCTGGGTCTGGAACCATGACACACAACAGAAGAAACCCAGACAAATGGTAATAAATATTCTGATATATCAATACTGATCAATTTGGCCACTATATTTTTAACCTAATTATATCATTGTGATATGTCCATAAATTAAAGCTTGCATATAGAAAAAAAGCCATTTAGCCCTTTAAACATTCAACACAGAATTTGTTTACCCAGATTTGTTTTTTTCATGCCTCCCTTTCCACATAACAGTAAACTCATAAATCAAATATTTCAGAGGAAAAATCTGAAACATTCATTCGGTTTAGTCTTTTATGAATTCAGTTTGATGGTGCCTCCCCTCTAACTGCATTCTGCATTGTGGCAGGGACGCCTTTATTGATAGTTCAGTCAAAGCAGCTCCCTGGTGGAATGAAACCGAAGTTGAACACTGTCGACTGTGCAAGGGCATAGACTTGGGTATGGATGGGACAAAACCCTGACCTGGGGAAATCATGCACTCCACTCATATGACCAAGGTGGATAATTGAACCCCAGTCACCTGAGGTGAGAGGCGACCATGCTAACCAATGCACCAATACACCATCATTTCTATTTTGAAAATATTAGTTGATATTTATAATCACTTTGACCCCACTTTGACTGGATAAGCAATATGGATTATTGAAGGATGGATGGATGGATATTTGAAGAAATTGTGGTTCTCACATGGGCTCAGACTGGACTAATGTACTGACAAGCTACATTAAATCATTAAATATCATTTGGGGGGGCTGGGTGTGCAAAGAACCACACATCAAACGTCCACTCAAACCAATTTAGATAATTTTGGGCAAAATATCATAATTATATAATAAAGTATTATAATATAATTTTGCCAGTTTGATCCACTGGAACGATACCCTCCTCCCCCAACTGGTGAATATTACCAACAGCATTCCTGCCCCCACCCCGATCAGTAAGTTTTACCGCTGACACCCCCTGCTTTGATTAGCATATGATTGATATTCCATCATTTTTAATTCCCCCTTGTTTCTCTTTCAGCTCCAAAAAATAGCTTGAATGACCCACTCAGAGGACCCCTACCCATGTCAGCCTACGGCCCCCAGAGAAGTGAGTCAGCCCCCGGCTGTTTTACATTATGATGTAAGAGAGCATTTTCAAAAATATTTGTAGTTTAATTATCAGTAAGCCATAATTACTGCAGCATGTTTCAGTGTCTCCACAGAACTTTGTTATGCAAGCAAACATTCGCTTGCCCAATTCAAAGTCAATCCCATAATCCTCTGAAAAGTTGTGCTGATAACTTGAATATATAATAAGAGTTCTATGGCGTGCTATTTGGTGATTGCATTCCCCATGATTATAATGAAACCGGAAAGTTGGCACAATATAATGGGGTTTCCCGAGGGGTTTCTAGACAAGGAGGCCTGCCAGGCTTCAAATATACAGGCCAGCCATTTGTTTATTCAAGCCGTTAAAAGGTGATGTGAACAATGTGATGCAAGTATAATTTCACATTGCACAGCCCATATATTCACATGGGAAATCACATCGAACCAGCCACATGCAGATATAACTCACAGTCAAACTCTGGTATAGAACAAAGTAGGCAGTCTTGAATAAGGTGTTATTAATTCAAATGAAACCTCAGAAAGAAAATGGTAGTTTTGAAGTATATCTCAGTTTATTTTTTTTTTCTTTGTTTTACATGTATGAATTTTTGTGCCAGGCTATCTCCGCTTATTTAATGCAGAATAATGTTTGTTCTCTGAATCTCTTTGGCCCCCTGTTCTGGGACATCAGGTTCCGAGCTTACACGACGCCCAGACATCATGCGCTCAGCAGTGTCCCAGGAGATAATCCGGAACCTTAGCCAGGCCATTGTAACGTGTCCAGCTTCATCTTCCTTACCTCCAGCAACTGGATCCCAAGCGATAATTGTCAAAGCCGCACCACTTTAATCAACTCGACTTTTTTGATTCATATCAGCTAAGGGAATATTTACTCAGGGGTAGCCCTGAGATACACTTGCCTGTCAGTTTTTTAAAAGCAATATTTCACCTATACAATCAGTTTGATAAAAATAAGAAAATTCATAAGCGCTCAGTTCCAAAATGCCCATGCTGAACATAAACTCAAAGCCCTAGAAAAGTATGAAATCCTCAAAACTCCAAGTGGGGAAATAATGCATTGGAAAAAGTACAAAAAAAAGTACAAAAATTTCTTTACAAGAAAGTCCAGATAACTGGGGAGTCTCTGAGCAGTCTGTTCCTTTCTCTAAATTTTTCATTTGTCTCCTCCCTGTTATTTCATGCTCCTCTTTGACACTCCCTATTTCCCCTGTGTTTCTCTTCTCTTTGTTAGTTACTTCCCAGCATCATCAAGCATAACGAATGTTTTTAATGCATCTAGCTCACAGCTTAGAATAGAACTAAATTTACATGGAGCACAGATAATGACCTACTTTCTGAGAAAATATTCTTTTTTCCCTTTCTCTCAGGTCATCGAGACATCTGGCAGGTTTACTGGCTTTACATGGGGTTCCAATTAAAAGAAAGAGGAAGACAAAATAACAATGATGTATGAGTTGATGCAATGCAAAAACTCATATTTGCCCTCAAAACGATTTTTCTGGTATTACGTATATTGTATGCAATTTAACATTTAGCCGATTCTGTTTACAATGGATGTAAGAAGGGTTTTGGGTGTATTTCATCAGAAACTATATTTCTCACTCAATGTAAATTATTTTTTCTTTTTTTATCCCACTAGGGTGATACTCATACAACGAGTGGTAGATTTTTAGAGGCATTTCAAAGTGACCAGTAGAGGGAGCATGTGAGAATGATTTAAATGAGCTGCAGTTTCTATGGTAACCAGCACCTGCAGGGTGTGATGATGGGGATGTATTCGAGAATTCCCAGGGGAACACCCTGATCCTAACCATACAACTTCAAGTCATATTTTACAGGGCTATAATGGCCTCTGTACAGTATTGAAAGAATTACAGAATTCTCTAAACAAAGTTGTTATAGGACATTCTTTAGTATAGCCACTTCTACAGCGACAATTAGGATTTAGGGAAGTTACATGTTTGTAGTTCTTGAGAATATAAATAAATATGTGCTATGCATGGTTTGATTTTACAATAACCTTCAGGCTAGAGCTGAAGTTAAGAACAGAAAAAAAAAATCAAGAGAAAAAAAGAGACGCCTTTTAAAATGGAGCATTTCCGTTTTGATGGGTGGGTGCGTGTCGCTTTCCTGTTATGATACACAGGGAAGAGAGCCAGGGCTGAATTCTCAGTTTTATTTTTTTTCTTTTTCATTTTGATGGTGTTTTGTTGGAGTGTTCTGTTCACTGTGATAAAGAAGCTGGTTTTTGGCATGAAGGGCCGTACGTACCATGGAAGGATCACCTACTACGCTGAGTATCATGCAGCGAAATATTCATAAGCAGAAGTGGGGGTGAGTAGGGCTGTGCTCCTACCCAGTTAGATACTGGAAGATACAATATGTCACACCTCACCACAAGACAGACCTTAAAGGCCTAGAAAACAAGACTGACATGCGTCCTTTTGTGTTTCATATAGTGATGCGAATTTCTACTATCTAACTTTTGAGCTTTTAACAGGCAGTTCTTTATCTATTTAGTTAAATTAAACCATCTTATACAAAGTTATAAGTCAAATAATAAGGAATCCTCTAAATGCAAATAATACAGCAGTCATCATAATCAAAACAAAGACGTGTACACATCATGTTATTTGTAGCCCGTCTCAGGCTATTTTTTGTTAGTTTTTTTCCAGTTTACAGTGACAATATTTAGAGCAGCAGAACTATTTCATGTAATGTATAATTTAATAATTAAAATAAATTGACGTGCTGTACGTTCTTTTTATTAAAACAATAGGAAGCCCAGGTAACTTTAATGGTTGAAACTGGCTGTGGCAGTGACGTGGGGGCATCCGTCTCGGCAGTCGGGGCATGGCAGCTGTAAGAGCCCACTGCAAGGGGTATGGAGCTAATGGTCGGCGCAGCAGGAGCCCGTCTGGCACGATATAAAGGCCGCTCACAATCTGAGTGGGGCCGTCATTCCCTTCATATTTTCACCCCATGGGCCTCAGATGCAGAGAAAAGCGGCCGTATGGTGTTTCCATTACATCTCATAGGGATTATATGTGCAAAAGAACGTATTACAGTGCAGTATAAGACGTGACTCAATTCCACTAATATTATTTTCTTTGAACAGGAATACAGAGGTTGAATTTTTATATATGAAGACATTAATACTGTTAGTGCATTGTAATGCCATGTTTTGGTTGAAATATTTCAGTTTTCATAAAATATAAATGCATAATAAAAATGACTGGTTCTCATCATAAACCCCCTGAGAGCATGTTTAATTCATTTTTTTTTCTGGAGAACCAAAAAACTTTTAGCAAAACCTCCCACACTGTGCATAGCAGAATGTCAATATGGTCGAACTGCATGTGTCCTCACAGCTCTGGCCAAGCAAGGTCTCTGACCATTGCATCTACAGCGACTGGGTGTCGGTCTCCATTTCCTCATGGTGGATCTGAGGGTAAAAACCTGCTTCCTTATGACAGTGAACAAAGTAAGACGACACAGGGACAAAAATGGGTCTGTCTGTCTGTCTGTCTGTCTATCTATCTATCTATCTATCATGTACCTGAATGGTAAAAAATGAAAGCAGTTTCTAAAATCCACTCATTTTCAATTACTGCTTCCCCTATGCAGGGTCGTGGGGCTCCAGTGCCAATCCCGGGAAGCTGGAACTCGGGATGATACACTCATACACCATTCACATGTACATGCAGTCCTGCAGGCAGTTTGGAATCCCCATTTAATTTTAACATGTTTTTGGACTGCGCTGGGAAACTGGAGTACGTGAAGGAAACCCCTCAATGACATGGGGTTAACATGCAAGTCATGCAAACTCCACACATCCACACACATGAAGCCGGGGTGGACTCCCAGTCCTAGAGGTAACAGTGCTAACCAGTGCGCCACCATGCCGCCACATTTCTAAATCAGTCACTTTCCTGAACATAGTGTAAGGTAGAAATTAAAAGTAATGAAAAGGAAAATGTTTGATGGACAGTTGTTAATCTGTGTCGAGCCCTTGTGTATGAGCTAATCAGTAGGAGATGGGAGAAGGAGAGCAGGGCAAACTGAAGGGGGGTGTTTTCCTGTTCTGGCGTCACCAGGCACTATCCCACTATCCCCATAACAGCCTCTTGTAACTCAATTTCACTGAATGACAGGAATAATTACCATCTTCTGACCTTGCTGTCTCCATGTGGCATCTCACACGATGGATAGTGAATGAGGGAGCAGCCTCACCAGAGTCCTTAAAGACAAATACCACGCAGAGGTCGATGCTCTGGGATTTTCCCGGCCCCATCCTGCAGTTGCAGACATGATTTATTGAATTATCGGAAGCTGTAATATCATTGCTAAAACTTTTTAAATCTTATACATTTTAATTCTGCATGTTTAAGGCATTGGGTATTATATACCATAAAGACAGCATATGGATTTATAGATAGACATCTGTATCTTTATAGGCTGTTATATAGGCTGCTATATTGCTGCAATTCCCCTTACAAAATTAACAGAAAATATGTGCAAAGGTTTTCCATGAAAGGTATTAAATTCAAAGACTAAATGACAAGTTACATGTTATGTGTAATTTATCCATCCATCCATCTATTGACCACTTATCCTGGACATGGTCATGGGTATATTATTCTATAAGCTATTTATTATGCTTTTAACAAAATTCACATGAAAAATTATCTCCAGGTGTGCACCAAACAGCTAATTAAGAGTTATTTTTTACACATTGACATACCCACCATCTCCCACTCAGACCTCCGGGCAAAGATCAGGAGCCAGGCCCTTAACCCCTGACTGCTCCAGGGGAGCAGGATAAGTGGCTGACCCAGTGCTGAGAGCCCAAGCTTACCTGTATGCGTGTCCTGAAGGAGAGCCGGAAAGGCTGTGAGAAAAGAAGCATTCCGAGGCACCTGTTCTCAAACTTGTTCAATTGGCAAATAAAGTGGCAACGTCTCTGACTTATGAAGTTCATCTCATGCCAGCGGAGGAGGCGAACAGCCTCAGACGTGAATAGCAGACGTGCTGTCTGTGTTCTTTTATTTCATTTAGTCAGGCCCCATCCCCATTATATCTCACTTTATTGATTGTGAGACTCCCCTGCAATCTGCTTTGATTATTCTTCTAAATTACTTCATTGTAGATGCTGTCCAGAGACATGCTTGCCTCTTAAAAGTTAATTAAGTGCAATGTTGACTGTATATAATCATACACAAAAGTGGCTTTTACTAGTGTTTCAGTACTTCCTTATAGCAGTGGCTCGGATTTCTGCAAAACTGCACAAGAGGTTTTCGAGAGATGATAATGCCCCGATGATGTTGTTAGTAAGGAGAAGGATGCCTGTAAGAGGCAGGCCTTCTTTCTCGCACCCATCAGTAATTCAGCATAGTAAATCATGAGAATGATCACTCTGCGGAAGACCGACATAAATTAACATGAATTGTTGGATCAAGCCAGTTTGCTGCTCCTGAAAAATTCATAGCTTTTCTTTCCAGAAGATGAGCTCTACTGAGAGTATAATAATCTGGAGGTTTTGGACACTGTGGAATCTGAGCAAAACCTTATATTTCTTAGAAACACTGGAGAAATAGGCTCGCTGCTATAAATAAAACCATTCCTCACCAGAGGCAGACAGCGCTACATCGCAGGCAGCGCAGCTTACTGTAATATTTTCCTGAGTTTTTATTCTGAGGCAGACAAACTGGGACACATCAGCATAAGAACACAAGGCATTTGACGTTTACATTTATATTTGCTTTCCACGCTGCACACACTGTACTGCTCTATTTTTCAAAATGAGAATGTATATTGTAATTTATGTCCTTTTAAATAAAAAATGTCCCTGTCTGAGTAATGAAGTTTGTGTATGAATAGAAGAGTACATTTCAGTAATTGGTAGACTTAGACTAATGACAATTTGAATTTGGGCCTGTTTGGAATGAGAAGCTCAATTAAAAGTATATATCATACTCAGCCCCTAAAAACAGCAAAATTAAAACTGCATGGGCTAATATGTGCTAACTTTTCATTAAAAATGGAACCATAAGTTTATCTGCCTTGGAAGAAGGCTTAAGTAAGCATTCCTAATAAGGACAGTCATATTTATGTACATATTTCAACACCAATGCCACTATAAGAATATATTGTTTTAAGTAGGTAATGTGATTAATATTAACTCCAATCAAAAGCTACTTTAGTAAAAGATACTGGAATGTGACAATTGCACTTAGCAATCAAAGGATTCTGGGTATTGGGCTGTTTCTAGACTACACGTCCACATACAAATGCATGCACAAATACTGCACCAAAATGTTTGTGTTTTTTTTTCTAGCCGTTAGATTAATGCTCCAGGGTGGAATATGCTTTTAGATGGAGTCCTGGAGGGAACAGAAAAGGTAGCTGAGATGAGCACAGAGGCAGCAGGCAGAGGCTTATTAATGCAGTCCCTATGTTAAAGTAATGAAAGCTCTAAAATTCTTCTATGCACAGCAGTATATCATAGAGAAGCCCATTATTTACTATAACAAATAAAAAGTACTCGTAGACCCATCAAAATCTAGGCATACACATATTGTCTACTGGGAAGGACTACCCCAGCTTGTCACC
Organism: Petrocephalus schoutedeni; assembly: GCA_026780765.1. Classification (NCBI taxonomy): domain Eukaryota; kingdom Metazoa; phylum Chordata; class Actinopteri; order Osteoglossiformes; family Mormyridae; genus Petrocephalus; species Petrocephalus schoutedeni. The sequence goes on along the minus strand of JAODKL010000040.1, from coordinate 17,844,337 downwards.
TCTGCTGCCTGGAACAGGTGGCAGGTCCCCAGTGACCTTGCCAAAATGAGTGTAACAGGGCACAGTTTCCCCCTCCCTATCAGTATTCAGTTTAGCCCAGTGTTTCCCAATCCGGTTCTTGGAAACCTACAAATGGTACACATTTTTGCTCCCTTCCAGCTCCCCTTGATAAATCTGTGTTGTCTTGTTGTCTGCGTTGACAGCTACTGTAATGTGCCTGAGCCAGAAATCCCACCCAGATGCCAACCACAAGTGACCATGAATGGCCAATGCAAATGAGCTGCATGCTCATGTGATATGCAAATCAAGCCTTTTTGGGCTGCAAAATCCTACCATAGCAAAGGCAAATAAAAAACCAAGAAGAGGAATTTCAGAGGAATAGCGCAAGGAAGAGGCAGGACAAAAATGTTATATCTGGGAGGGTGAAGCACATTTATCACAAACAGTAAAATGTAGGGAAGTACATTTTCTATTGATGTATTTATCACACCTATATGTTTTGTACTACTGTTTCTAGAACTTTTGCACTATTTTGCACTTTTGAATTGGCCACCAAACTGCATTTCACTGTTAAAGATAATAAAGTTGAATCTAAAAAAGTGTGTTGAATACAACACATCGCCACTGCAATAAAATCCATCAGCTCAATAGAACACACTACAACTAGAATAAAAAAGAAGTGGTTGGACCTGAAGATAGAGGGAAAGAAATGACCAGCTCCTTACAGAGCCAGGGTAACTGTAACTTTGTAGACTTTGACATTCATATAGAATCTATAATTTGGAATGTTCCAGCATGTGGAGCAGTGCAGAGCAATTGGGAGATACTGCTTTGGTGCATAAGATTCTACAGAAAGGGATCATGATTTGACCCAGGCCATTGAGCTACTCTTTGTCATGTTGGCATCACAGATGACTTGAAGAGAATGGAATGGTTTTTGATTGACAAAAACCTAACGTTTCAACTTTATCCTTACGGCTGCAGCCAGAGTCCACACCAATAAAATATGTTTACAGATGTTTTTTAAAAAGTGTTTCCATTAATTATGATTAAGAAATTGTTCCTCGATTAAAAATGTTTTTTTAAAAGTGTTTTCATTGATTAAGAAATCGTTTACATTTAGCTTGATGGCACAATTGACATGTTTCATTAGATATATATATATTTATGTATATGTATATTTATATACATATACATATATTTATATGTATATTTAGCTCTGCAGCGATGTGTTTTATCCATTATAACCAACACATGAATATACATTAATAATGTAATAAAATCAAATCTAATGTACATATGATTAATCTAAAAAAATGTCAGCTATAGTCAATAAAACTGTTCGCTATGGATCTAAGTATACATTAATAATATAATTAAAGTAACATTCACGACTACTTTGAAATGTGTTAACAACTTCCTGCTGCAGTGCATTTGCTATGGGCATATGTTACCCATTCAAAGTTAAATTCAAATTTACATACCAAATTATATATCGCAATATATACTGTCTACCATCTATGGTCCAAATTATACTGCAATATGAATTTTAGGCCTTATCGCACAACCCTAAAGGGAACTTAACCTTAAAACTGGTTAATTATGAAATGCTGTTTTGTTATTGAAAATTGTTCCGGACCTCTGTTGTTCAACAAAAGTCTGATGTGGACCTTTGATCAAAAAGTTTGAGAAGCCCTGCTGTGTTACGTTCTCATGACTATAGGCTTGTGATAAATGTACATGACTATACATCCATACATGTGGACATTTGATGGTTTTTCTTTGTTGTATCATGCTACGAACATTATTGTGGTAGCTCATGGTATGCCTGGTGACATCGCTGCTCATCTTGCTACATCCGCTCAAAGTTCTTGGGATGGCTTTGCATGTGGACATGAGTTCTGATGGAACTTACTGGAATTTAAATGATCTTCCTAGGTTGGAATAAAAAGTACACGAAGAACTATCAAAATCTAGGCATACACATATTGTCTACTGGGAAGGGCTACCCCAGCTTGTCACCTCTGCTGCCTGGAACAGGTGCCAGGTCCCCAGTGACCTTGCCAAAAGTTGTTAACTACAGCATTGCTTGTGACCTGTTCTCATCTGTAGGGGGCTAGTTTTGTATGATCCTTATATGTGATCCCAGCAGTTGGACAAATGTGGCTGACAATAGGTCTACCCCCCTTTTTAACATCAGAGGTTCTTAGAGAGGAGTGGAGGTTCTTAGGCCATAGGCTGTATTGGTCCCTGTTCGCCGTGTGCAGCGTACAGAATGTGCAGCACTAGAATGGTTGAGCCCAGATATGTATGTCCGTGCGCGTGTGTGATTTCACCTCCTATCATGGCATCTCATGCCAGGGTGCTAGGTCGCCTTATCAGCTGGCAAGGTTTAATCCTGCCTTTTTTAGTGTTGGGAAGATGCTGTGTATTGTCAGCCAACAGCCGGCAGCATGCTGGATTTCACCTGTCATATATTATGAATTGCCATTGCTAATAACCTATGTGGCGATTGGAATCATGTCTCTGGCTCTCACTGAATGTATGACTCAGTGCGACCTTGCTTGAGCAGAAATGAATACTCTGGGTGAAATTCCCAAGATGACGTAGTCAGATACATCTTCAGCCATATGATGCATGTCTCATACACTGTGATGAAATGTCATTCTCATTGGTCAGATTGCAAAAGATGAAATAAATAGAATATAAATATTCAATACATTTAAACAAGACAAATAAGTAGATATTTGATAAATGATATTTATTTAAACATCTGGTTTTATGAGGAGAGATTCTGCAAATAGGTGATGGAATTGAATGAACAAGAAGGTGCAAAAAATACATGAAATAGATTTTAGTTTCAGTGTTATGACTTCAGTCCAGAGAGGGGGGAAGTTAATCCTTGTAGCAGTATTTTCTCAGTCTGGGATGGACCAGAGTGTTCAGAAGTCAAACAGACTTGGGGGGAAGAAAACTGTTTTCTACCCTCACTGATCTGGGGATGTAAGATTATGAAGGCGAAGCGGCTCTGAAAGGGGTTACAAAGGTCTCTGATCATGCCAGGAGCCTTTTGGATTTTTGGGCCTAGAAATCTTCTATGGGATGGATAGATGGATGGATGGATGGATGGATAGACATATTGTGTAACTGTGGGTCTTCATACTAATCCTTTCATCTTGGCTGAGAGACAGAATTACTAACAGGAAATACAGGTAACAGACAATCGTTCATGTATATGACTGCTCTCGAAGTTGATCAGATAATGCAAGAATCCTTAACTGAATTTCTCTGAGTACTCCTGCTGGCCGCCATAGTGCATAACATAAAACCATAACTGCATTGTGAGGACTTTGGTAATTGTCTTCAAACACATTATTTATCAATGCCACTGAAAAAATTGCCTATATACAAATCATTTATCTATATATAGTTAGATTTAAATGTATATTCTGATGTGGGAGTAGCATTTGGTTTTTTCTAGCAAATGTATAATATCTTTTGTGTGAGAATGATCCCACAAGACAATAGCATTTATCTTATCATATTAATGAGTTGAATCAATCACTGAAAAGATTCACTATGAGGTAAACGGGTCTCATTAGTTTGTCACTAAACCACAGTAAGATTTATGCAATTACAGAGAGCCACATTGTTTGTAATTTATATTAATCATCTTGGAAAATTAAAGAATGTGCCTATAACAGCCACAGTTAATTTAAATGACATAACATGTTAATATGCCTTAGTGCAGTCGGGGGTACAAGGAAAATTATGTTTATCTTGACAGTCTCTGGCTGCTAAATGACTGCAGCAGAAACGGTCCTTTGTCATTCTGCACCTTTCACTGATGCTAACATTCCTGTTACTTCAGTGGATGGAACTCCAGAGTCGGAGTGAACGTCATTGTCATCTCACCATATACCAGTACTCAGATTATACGGGATGGCTGAAGGGTCACCGTGTACACAAAGTGCAAATAGGACAAGGCATTGTGCACAGACAGTCAGAAAAGGAAGGAAATGATTTTTGGCCATTTGGGGAGTTATAGAAAAACAAGTGCAACTCGGAATGGATTAATGCTCTACAGATTCAGGGAAGCCATTATGTTCAATATATTTACATCCATTTTTGAGGTAAAAACAAGGAAGTTTATCCACGGGGTTGTTGGGGATCAATAGAAGACAGTAGGAACAACAGAAATAATCCTTTTATACAAGAAATTGGGAGAATAACCATGCAAACTGAGCTACAGTACAGAGCGAATGATGCTGGAGAAGTGCGCATTTTTCTGTAATTAAGCTAACAGTGTCAGCTGATGCTAGTATGTAAACAAATACAACAAACAATGTCTGGTTATGAAAGGATTTCATTGGCTTTTTGGAATAATATGAATAAAGCTGACATTGCTTACGTCATCAGACCCCACAAAGTCCTTCCTCTACTGGCATTAAACTCTGCAACCTTTCCATCACAAACCCAGTGTTGTAACAGATCATTTCACGTGTTCTGATTATATACGGAATAGACACGGAACGGACAGGGTTATCAGTGTGTGCAGTTAGCGTAACACTTGGGATTATATCTGACCGCCCCTGTAAGGGAATGAGGTGTTGCCATGTATCGGCGCAGTTTGTTATTACAGTTATCATACATAAAGCCTGTTAGGAAAAGGAGGGGGAAAGCAAGACCTTCAGCAACAAAGATTAGTAGCTAGGATCCCTGACACACACCTCCGCTAGACAAGTGGAGAGCGCTAGAGAAGCACCCCTGAACTGCCGCATGGCAAGTGCAGCCAAATGCACCATGTTGCGTTATTCATGAACATTAACTATTTATGGATCATAATTAATTAATTATTTAGAAGAGACATTTAATAAGCAGTTAGAAGATGGATGGGTGGATTTAACAACGTGAAATGCCAAGATTAGCATTACATAATGATGTGTTGCACTGTAGCTTAGCACTAATAGCAGGTACCTCTGTACGGTTTATAGACCAAGTGTGGGTTTATGTAATCCCCTGCATTATTTGTCAGCTTACCAATGTAAAAAAATTTGAGTTCTGTGGATTTACATTCTAGAATTCTGTGGATTTTCTGAGACCTTATACATATTAATTCAAGTTATTGATAGTAGATTAAGATTTTCACCAGTTCTTATCTGCTTTCTAATTTTATTTGTACTTGTTTGATAAGACAAAGTGGGGGGCCAATGTGCAAAATGTGAGTATGCCCTTTGCTAGACTTCATAACCTACAACATGACTGAGGATCAACATCAAGAATTTAAATGCTAATACCAGCCTGTATACATTTAAATAAGTGTCATGTGTTCAGATGGCAGTTTGAAGGTGCTCAAGTTAAATGTTTCAAGGCTTAAAGAATTTGAAAATTTTCTGATTAGAACCTATCTGCCTTGCAGTGTATGATTAAAATTTAATTGCAAAACTGCATTAAAATGGGAGATACGTTACCAATTCAGGAAAATCATTCGACTTATTTAACTTGCTATGCCAGGCAAGTGAAGTATCTGGGCTATTTTGAGTCTCCACTAACCCAGTTGTTTTTACACCTGCAGCATATTTGCTCCTCCCTATCTGGATGTTTACATGAATAACTACAAATGGCATTTTCTGATTTTGAGGCTCCAGGAATCTTTCAGCGTACACTGTATGCTGGAAACAGTTGTATAACGGGATCTGGGCTGTCACCCTGGGCCACCTCCCAAGATTAACAGGATCTATTTACCTATGCATTCATTGTGCCTCGGGTTTAACTTACTATTTGCTATACCTTTCAATTAAGCCACAACAATATACACAAAGTATTGTTTCCTAGCATATAACATTCAAGAATCATTCCAAGATCAGAAATGCAAATAATTTAAAAATAGTACTTCTAAATTATATGCAAATTATGTAGATACTACATCCACCCATCCAGTTTCTTAAACCGATTTTCCTTCCGGGTCACGTGGGGTCTGGAGCCTATTAGATACTACACTTCAGTATAATTTTATATGAGAATTTCAAAAGTAGCATTTCTCTACTAATTTACAGGTCCTCCACTGTCTGACCAATGTATGTATGTTATTGACTAAAGTAAAGTTTGAAAGACAAAGGGGGAAAATACATTCCTAGTTGTCAATGTCTTTAATCTAGGTTTAAATCAGTGACAAGTGGGCCAGAATGATGTTGCCCAATATCTGTTTTTCTCTATGCCACTTTCTAAAAGGAGTTAAACAGCAGTTGCCCAGGTAACCCTTGCACAACCTCTGAAGCAATGTCCTTCTTGATCTGAGCTATGAACTATTTCACAGGACCTGACCCAGTCCCACTCTACTTTCAAGCTGCATTGTGGGTACAGCTGCTGTCAGGGTCGGTGCCCGTCCAACTCTGCTCTTTGTGTCTCTTCCCCATTTGGCCAGTAGGTGTTGCTGGTCATCCTGCTTCTCCCCTTTGTGTTTCATAGCCCTTCAGTCCTAGCGTGTTCTTCCTGGTTCCTGGACTGTTACATGGCTCATTGGGTTGAGAGGATGTAGTTCTCTGGTTATGTGTCTGAGGCTGGTCAGAGGCCACCTGTTTGTTTCTTTTTTTTAGTTTTCCATTCTCCACTGTTTATTTTCTATCTCTATTTTTTCCTGTCAAAGGTCTGTCCTGCTTGTGTTCTGTTTACTTCTGATTCCGTTTTGTACTTTTGTCCTGTGTTAATTATTTTAGCATTGTAATTATCAGTGTGCGTTTTAATGTTTTCTAGTTTTGGTGTTTAAGTTTCTTAACTTTGTGTCATTCCATCTGTTGCTTGTTGCTCTGTGCCTCTACTAACTGGGTGTATTGTCTTACTTGTGCATTGTTTTGTGCTTTTGTGTATTTAAGTGCTTGCTTCCACATTGTTCTGGAGTCCGTGATTATTGATGTCAGTGTTACTGTGTCAGTGTTACTGTGTGTTATTGTGTAGTTTCTAGTTGTGTTCCCTATGTTTGCTCAGTTCCTCAGACATGATTACTTCATGATCTTTAATTTAGTTGGTCTTGATTCCCTTTTGTTTTTGACCACTCACGGTCCTTTTGTTTGGTGCTTTTCCTCCCAGTGTGTCAGTCCAATAAACTTGTTGTCTTGGAGCTGCTCAGTAGATTTTCACCTTCTTTCTGCCTCCACTATGCCACGCTGTAACAACTATTATACTGACTGCTACGTCCAGGTTTCTTCCGTTTACATTGTTCATTCTGTGAATGACTTAATAATAATCTTGTTTCAAGGCTGACTGATTCAGATACAGAATTATGCATCGCTGATGACATGGGGACTGCAGGAAATGTGATGTCCTGTGGCCTGTAAAAGTCAAGCTGCTTCCAGAACTATGGGAACCTTCTTATAGATTTTTTTTCTAGATTTTCCTAGAATTGCATGTCTGAAAGTTGCCTTTAAACATCTCGCATCTCAGCTAGACCTGCTGGTCTTCTTCAGAGAGCTCCTTCAGAGATGTCTGCTGCTTCTTCAGACAGCTAGTGTCAAATATATCAGGCTTCAACAGACTTGGGAGTAACATTCCTGCAAATGGAGTGTGAACTCTCTCTCCACACTCTCTGCATGACATCACACTTTCCCCTCAAATTTCTTGTTTCCTTTAAAAATAATTGGTAAAACATGTGACCAGTAGCAGTTGTGTATCTTCTCTGCTTATCAACCTTGGTTATGCATACAGTGTCGGTAAAATTCAGCTTTAACGTAAAATTGGTCAAATCTAGGTAAATGGTTATTTGTGGAGAAATATAAGATGCTTTTTATTGTTGTTTATGCCATTCTGTTATAGTGAAGATCAATCATATTTTTTATGTGTTTTTGTTTTGCACAAATTCTCATTTTATTGCAAGGAACAGCAAATAATAACATTTGCATCGATATAAAAATAAAAGATTGAGTGAAAGTTTCATCATTGGGCATGTCCATGATGTTGATGAGAAGAAGTGTGGCTGTTGGCAAATTTCACATTATTTAATTGAATTTTATGATGTTACTGACAAGGCAAATAACCATTATTGAAGATGCTAACCAATAAAGTCATAGTCAGTGTGGTAGTCAGAATTAACCTAAGCATCTATGACTCTGTAATCCTCTATAGTTCTATTACTCTATCTACTTGAATCAAACTCCAGACCTCACATCTGATGAGCAAAGCTTTCTTTATTCAGCAATCCAGCACAGCGCTCCAGCCACACTCGGGTACAATGCACCCCGCACCCAGAAATCAGCAGGTTAATATACTATAACATAAAACAAATTCCCGTATATGGACTGTATATATCCAGTATAAGTCCTGATTGGTTACCAAACGCCTGCACACCAGGCTTCGAATAAACAACAAACATAATTTGCTTGTCTGCTTCAAGGATGTTCAGCTTCCGATCCCCGTTAGGCCTAGGCCTCCTATGGGTCCCACACATAAGCCTGTCCATCCAGCCTAGGAAGGAGGGCAAAAACCCTAAGCATTAAGGAAATTCCACACCCAACCCACCAAAAAGGTGCAGCCCCCCTTTGGGGTCCATGGTTGGCATGGCTCACAGCAATATCAGTAATCAGGCGGCTGCCTATGTTGTTTAATGGGATGACTAGCACTGAATTTTTGGTTATGTGTGCTGGGTGCAGAAGTGGCACAGAGTTTCTATGACCTTTCAGTGATATTTAGCCATAAATGAATGAAGAAGGACATCTGAGACTATTGGAAAGATTAATCTAACTGCTCTTATTTCTCCACACTGAATCATCTGTTTCAAGGTTAGGGTCATTTCCTAATTAGAGATTAATGTGTAATTAAATTGTTCATAAGGCTAATGTGTTAATGCGCGATTTGTGAAGTGAGCATGTTTCTCTAATAAACATTCAGAAAAATAAATTAAACTCTTTAGGTTTGAACAAATAGTGCAATGCTCACTTAAGTCTGAATGCCATTTATACCCTGATGTTTTGAAATTTGCAATCGCGAATCGGTGCCTTGACTAACAATTAATATTTGTCATTGTTTCAGCTCTCAGAAAACGTCTGCTTAGCATTATGCTGAGACATATATTATCATAGTGAGTTTATTTAAAGGAATATCTAGTCAAATGAGCCGCGTTCAGCTTGGTCTGGCTACCCGGGACATGTCCATATGGTTCCTGGGGATTCTTTTACCATTACTGAACATAACAAATGCGCTGCAGACCTGATAAAAGCCTTTGCATTCAGATTATTCTCAATGATATGATCACAGGTATTTGTGGGATTTAGAAAGGGCAAGCCTTTGCATTCCGACTGAAAAAAATAATTCCGCACTGATGGGTGACTGATTTATTAAAATCATATGCAGGCACTTTTCATCACAGGAGGAGATGCTGTCACTTTACAGCTGTTTCCGTTCTCCTTGGAAAACTTGGGAAAGTACTTTTTAAAGGATCACTGACTATTCAGCGAAGAAAGAGAGCCAGGTCTTTATATATCCATATCCATTCCACCATTCGCATATCCATTCCACCACTCGTGCTGCGTAGGGCTGCCTGGAGGCCATCATCGGCAGCATAGGGCACAAGGCTGGAGATCTTCCTGGCATGCTGGTTCATTACAGGGTGAACACATGCACACACTATGCGCAGCTTAGACATGCAGTACACATGCTAATTGAAATAGCTACATGTGTTTATACTGTGAGAAGGAGTTGGTTTGCCTGGAAGAAAGCTCCACACAAGTGTTCGAACGCCCAACCCTGTACCCCTACTCCACCATGATTTACATCTAACTTGGATCATGCTGCGCCAGAGACCAGCAACAGAAGCTTGAGTGTCAAGACAAGAAACACACTGCAAAACAAAAAGTAAAAGAAATCCCTTTTCCAAGATATAAAACTACTGTACAATGGCTTATTACTTTATGTCATTTTCACGCAGGCTGCAAAATATGAGTCTTGCCTTGCTTTTATCCCATTATTCTAGTTTAGGCGGAATTTCTTGGAAATATTCAGGCACGTAGCATGGCCTTGCTAGAAGACGTCAATGAAAGCAATGGAGCAGTGCCTAGGTAAAAGGCTCTCGTTGCCTATGCATGAGCAATGTTCATGGTTCTCCGCGTAGTACTTCATCAGTGGTGCACCATAAACTCTTCATAACAGTTACAAGAATTTCAATGCCATGCAGACTGCTTTTAAGAATTAGGTGCAGTCAGTTTGTTTTTCAAGATGCCTTTTCAGGGCTGTTAAATCAATATGGTTTTTACTAAACATTTTTGTGAATCATCATAAAAGAGGAAAATTGAATTTTCGAAGAATACCTATATTAGGACAGGACTTGAAGTACTCAATTAAAATGGATTTTAATGTTACAAGACCAGACAAGACCCTGAACAGAAGCTGTTGTGTTGTGTCCGTCGGAGTGGGACGGCACAGGAAGCAGGTAACCACAGCAAATAGGGCCACTTCCAGGCCTTCCAGGCGATGGAGAGAAGGTCCTGGTATGAGAGACGCAGGAAGACATGAAGTGTGAATAGTTAATGGAGCCGAGGAGACCAAAATCAGGACAAGGAGGTAGAAGACGGAAAAAAAAAACTAACGAATCACAAATCCCAGGCTATAAATAGGAACATAGACACAGCAAATGATAATGAAACACGAAACAGGAGCCCACAGTCTCACACACCAGGAGCAAAGCTTGCTACTCAGTGTATATTTAGCCTGCTACTTCATATTTTAATTAAGTCCCAGGCTACACGGGTGTAGCAACATGCATTTCAATCCTGGAATGGTTTTATCATAAAATATTTTGTCTGTCTTCTTGATTTCCCTGTATAAATGATAAATTAAAAAATTATGCTAATAAATACAGTTTGTAGCATAAATCCATCCATCCATAACCAGATATCCAGTGAAGGGCAGCAGCTTAAATCATGAAATGATTCTAGTAAATTTTGATGTTTTGCATTAATTATACTTTATTTAAAAGAAAAAAGACACTCTCAACTCTATATTGTAAATTGCTGTGATTGTCGGCCCACGCTGCTGCTCTTACAGTACTTGTGGTGATAACTAGGGTGCTATAAATCTAATGTAAATTGACTGTAATGACTGAATTGAAAATAAACAGGCCTTTTACTTGTACTGTCAAAAAGAACTATGTTGTACTCTACATTACTTGTATATTTTCCTGAAAAATTTGCTTGTAGCTTTCATGGTGTTTATATCGCCAGGTCAAAAATTCTACATTATAAAAACATAATTTCATTCAAAGTACGGGGTGTCTGCCCATACGGCTGAGTCATGCAATCTCTGCCACCCAGAAATAAGATGGGTGTAGTTCCTCAATATCACAGAAGCTGTGAAATTAAAATATCTTAGCTGAAGGAGCGTCAGATCTCTGTGATATTCACCTTACCGTATTGCGCATTTGTATGTGACGTCCCTACGGATCAAGCAGATGAGTATCTAAACACCCACTCCAAACCAAGTGCATTTCTGATTTTCTCATGTCTTGCTGGCGGGGATACAAATTGTAGATGTTTATTGCAACTCTTTGAACATAACCTCACAGAATTAATTCAAACACAGGATATCCAACCACAGGTTTACTTCAAAATTAAAAAAGATAAATATTATTACCAGAATGAAACCAGTTGGCAGCCTACATTTTCCCATTTTGAGACGGCAAGAATTCTGAATGCCTTATGCATCGAGAATATTTTGAGAACATTTACTTTAAAGGACAGTGATTTCATAGATGAGATGATTTTCATCTTTAGCACCTTCTACATGGTGTAGCAGTTCATATATATGTGGGAATGATGTTGGCACTGTTGTTCCTTTTTACATATTTTTATCTAATCAGGATCACAGGGAAACTGAGGCAACGTCCAGAAAAAAAGGGGAGTGAGGCAAGGTCCCGTCGAGATGAAATTCACATCTAAACACTAAGCCCAAGCTACCAATTTCCCAGAAGAGCTTTTCTTCGAGACAGAGGAGAGGAGTGATGTAACCCAGAGGTGAAGAACCCCCAGTGAACCCAGGATAGAAGCAGCATCTGCATGTGAGGAGCCAGATGGGAGCCCGTGACCCGGGATGCGAGAGACGAGAGCACAGAAGCCCTGCAGAGCCTCGCCTCTTATGCTCTTAGCACATCACGTGCACCACGTCTGCCTTTTACCTCCGTCTGCATACGTGGTGCTATTTTCAGCACTCACCGCTGTGACGAAGGCTACCACTGAGCTGTAATGTCTAGATAATGCACACCTAGGCTCCATTCATGTCACCAAAATACGTTTTTCTTGATATACGTCTGATTTTCTGTGTTACAAAAATTCTAGTCTTTTGTTCGATCATTTTATTCAAATACTGCACTTTTTAAAGTCCTTCAAGGGTACACCAATTAGTCAGCATAGCATTCCATCTGACAATGATTTGATAGTGATTTGACAATAATTGGGCAAGGAGAGGATCCAAGTGCAAGAGATCCAAGAATTATAGTCCACAAAACAGTCCAAAAATGTAAAAGATTGACTGAATGCTATTGAAGGCAAAAAAAATAAAGTTTGTTTTCTGGCCGTAGTATTTTTCATATTTCTACAGCAGTAGTTAAAACAACCTGCCAGTAATATTATAATAATTTTATTATGGTATTATAATAATAAATTATGACTTGATTAACACGTTGCTCCACGTTGTTTTTATTTTTCTTGATTTCCATAATGGGACAATATTGTGCCAGTCCTTAACATTACATACCCTGTAAGACTGACTGGCTTTTCTGCCATATGTCTGGATTCCCACGATGCTGTGCGGGGCTCTGAGCCGGACGGCCACCGTAAATGTCACAAGCAAAGGCCAGGCTGCCAGGAGCCCGGTCTCTGTAGTGCCGTGACACCCAGCTGAGGCATCTATCAGCCGAACTGGCCATTTCATGCCTCATGAACAATTATGTTGGTTCAGCAAATTTCCACCAAAAAAAAGGGAAATTCAATGGAAATCTGGGCTGCAATACGGCCAGAGGTAGAATATGTGTGAGTGTCATAGAACAGTGATGGATATGAGATGGATATGAGAACACAGGGAATGTGTTTATGAAGAAGCAGAGGGGGTGAAATGCATGTGGGAAACAAATGGACAGACCCCCAGTGTTCTTTGCTGTGATTTAATTTCGGAAGCGATGTACAGCTCTCCCGGTATTTGCTGCTGTCTCTGCTATGCAGAGAGACACTCGTGTGAATGGTCACTGAGAAAAAAAGTGCTACACCTGTTAAAAAGAACAAAAATAAAACAGCAAAAAGCTGACATGAAAATGATTCTGAAAATCTGCTGCAGCAAGTAGCATGTAACCAAGACAAGAAGGGTGTTTAATAATGTGCAAATGATGGTACCATCCAAGCTTCGGCATTAGAAACTATGGTACATGCACAGATGCATTCTAAAACACATTCTAGATAATCTCTTATATTCTTACACAGTAAATGTGACAGCGGGATGAAGACAAGGAGAGACCCATCTCTCATATGCCCAGTGGTATGCCTCAGATATGCCACTGCAGTGGCCTGTTTGGCATAAACAACCATTTGCACAAGTGGAATTTAATCGCCAAACTTAAGAGATGATGATGCCATTAACAAGCATCCTAAATAACTCCAGTGACTCAGATTAAACACCACAACCTCTCTGCTATACTGATTTATCCACTGGGCTCTCAAAAGAACATCTACAGAGCCTATAACATTAGTCATAGTGTCCTGCATGAGCCAATAATGGAAAAAAAAGTAGTTTAAAAGAGTTATAGTCTTAAAATCAACATCATCTGTAACTCTCCACATGTTTAAATGGAGCAAAAAAGCAAAGAGTGAAGATTATATGCCAGATTTCCCTTGTGGCCAATGATTGGCAGGTCAGACACTTATCATAAAAAATACAATGTAAATGTTATGTAAATGTTAAACTAAGACTAGGATAAATCTCCATCGCGGATGGTGAAAAAAAATGTCTGCTCAAGTACCAACACAGCGATTGTACTTCTTTAGCGGTACATAACCTAAATTGCTTTGGTAAATTTTCACCCACTTAAATAGGTTAAGTGTAGAATAATGTAAATTCTGTCCCTTTGATGTCCTCTACTGAGCAGAGAAAGGAAACATGGAAAAGGAACAGGTAACTTGTGTGGGGAAGGGTTACGGCGAGTTTCCGGGATCAAGCAACGCAGAGGAGGCTGGGTGGTTTAGCGATGATCACAAGATTCAAAGAGCGTCATTAAGGATGTAGAGGCATCTTATACAATAAGATGAGGGGAACCGTATGAGGAGAGATAATGCTAGAGGAATAAACCAGAAGTAAACCCAGTGTTTGTCCTTCACATATTCCAATTGCTGTCCTGTTCCTGGAGGGTCAGCAAGTGAGTTACGTGGCCGTCCCTCCAGTTTAACGGCCCACAGAACGACACAGTGGTAGGAATATTTCAATAAATGTGACCATTGCACACATGGAGACTTGTCATTCCATTTTATTAATTATCAGCATGACTCATTTAAGTCAGCGTCATTGTGTATCTTTTCTGGGTAGTAACTTTCTGAGGTTCCAGATGCATAGCAAAGTACCAGAATATTATTGTTGTAGGAGTGTAAATAATTAAAGGAGCAGACAACATATAAAATATTTATGGTGCACACTGCAACATCTGCTGTGGAGCTGCTAGGGCGTGTCCTTGTGCTGCATCGCGGCCGCTTATAAGGACAGAGCATTCCGGGTCTGCAGGGGTGAGGCCGTCAGCGCTGGCAGAACTTTCTGGAGCTGCCCGAGATGGTGTGATGGAGGACACCCCATAGGCAGCTAAGTGCTCTGGTCCCACTAATGGAAAGCCATCTTTCATCCGTGCCCGGCGTGCTGTGTTTCTGGGAGAAGGCGGTGCAGATTTGTCAGTGTGTAACAGATGGATGTCTTCTGGTGGCAGTGGTGTTTGTCTTTGTCATGTATTTGTGTGTGTGTGTGTGTGCGCGTGTGTGTGTGTTGTGGAGTGTTGGGGTGGATGCAGCTGTTTCCCTCCACGCGGTGCTGAAAATCCTTGGACGCGCCAGGGAAAAGCCTGGCTATTTTGCATCAAATTCTCCTTCTAAACAATTTTGCCGCATTCAAAATGTTTTTAATCAACAGACACAAAAGCAATGCTTTTATATGTTTCAGCATGGCCTATCAGAGGCATGCTGACCTCTGGCTTTGAAACATTGGGTGGGCTAGGGGATTATCTAGGAAGGGGGAGGCTTATGACAGGGTGGGTCATGCCGATGATTGGACAATCCAGAGCCACCCTACCCCTCCCACAGAGTCGGGCTTCATGCTGTCCCCGACTCCAAGTCCTTAGAGTGTGCAGATGTAAATTTTTAATAAATGCTTTTTATATTCTCTCGCCACTCCTTATGTGAAACTCAGGATATTTCTGCCAAAGGACCTTTAATGTCGGATCTATGATCTTAGCTAGAGTTTGTAGATGAGTTTATATCGTTCATTCGTATCTCCAGCTCACAATCACTGCAGGCATGTTGTGTATTTTCAGATCATTGCGATGGTCAGATGCTTTAGAAAATCGCTCAGCTTTCCTGCTGTCACTTGTGCTTTGGTCTTGCATCAACCACATTCAGCAAAGAAAGCCGTAAGTGAGAAAGCGCGGCAGAGAGGAACAAATATCTGTGATTAATCAAGGGCTTGATCCATTAGATTCGAGCTCACTCACTCTCACAGCAATAACAGTGCAGGGCACGGAGGGACGAATCACGATGGCGCTTAATACAAGCCTGGCAGGAGCGCTCAGATGAGTCTGCAGGTGGAATCCAGTGAGCAGATGGTCTTCTCCCGGACGAGCTCCAGCTGTGATCCCTGGCAGAACGGCGAAGTTCACAGCACGACGTAGTTTTTTGCCTACCCCAGCGGGGGGGGTTTCCTACTCTCTGCAGAGGCAGCAGGGCTGAGAGCCCCCCTGACTCAGCAAGACTTCTCCCCCCTT
>JAODKL010000040.1:17807556-17828252 GCA_026780765.1 Petrocephalus schoutedeni | reverse complement strand
GTTTTTTCCCTACCCCCCCCCCCCCCCCCCAACCCCATACCACTCTGTGGTGATCTCGTGGTCCCTAATGGTGTCTGCCCGCACAAGTTCACTGCAGATGAAGCCAACGTCATCGAGCTGGACTGCACATCTGTGCTACTGACCCCACACTCAGCTGTGGCCCCCTAAAAGGAGCACACATGGCTGTCTTACAGACTGCTTTATAACATGTGCTTTATAAAAATTGGCTAAATTAGCACCCAAATCAATAAATTATAAATATTTATTTAGCCTTCTCTTTCACTAACTGATCTATCTTTCCTCATGAGCAGCTTTCTTCTGGAATAGGGAACTGAATACCCTTTCTGTGGGTTGTAATTAAGTGCATAAACTAGGAATATTGTGCTCCTGGAAAATATTTATTGACACTCTTAAATTTTAAATGCTTTGCATTTCCCAATCCTGTCCTCAGGGACTCACAGTCAGCCCATGTTTCTGCTCCCTCCCAGCTCACTGCCAGACGATCCATGTTTTTGCTCCCTCCCAGCCCACTGCCAGACTGTCCACGCTTTCGCTCTCTCCCAAGAGACAGGAAAACGTTGGCTGTATGTGGGTCTACTAGGACTGGATTGGGAAACACTGCTCTAAGCAACTCACAATATTCCATCCATCCATCATCCAACTACTTACCTAACACAGGGTTGCTGGGACCTGGAGCCTGTCCCAGGCAGCACATGGCACAAAACAGGGGTACACCCTGGGTCTGAAGACAGTCTGTTTACACACATATGCACACTCTCACACACCATGGGAAGATAAACAAAAACAACAGAGCCTAAATATTTATTTTGGAACCACAAAGGCTACAATACCACTAGAGCAGATTCAGCCCTTGCAACACAGACATTTGATTACAGCTAATCAGAATTTGGCCATGTTACTGTACTCTATTACAGCTGAGACTTCTAATGCACTTTCCTGTCCCTTGGGGGAGGTGGTGGCTTGTTGCCATTATAACTCTGCTCCATGCCTGGGTAGCCTTGGAGATAAATGGTGTAGTCTGACTGATGGGTAACCCGAGGTCTGCATCTCCGTGGACATTAAATGGGATCTTTCGGTGACTGCCATTTCCAATCAACCTCAATAGTGCGATTCAAAAATTACTACAGCTGGTATTGTTATCATTAAAAGAGTGTGCCTTCAATGACAAATCCAGAATGGCCTCTGAAGGTCCTCAGGCTTCCTAACGGCAGGTGCATCATTATTGCATGACCATTGAGTCCATCCATCTTGTTGCCAGTTGTCTTGCTCCTCTTTGACTCTGGAATTGTTCAAGAATTATGGTCTCATCCAATGAAGAGGGTCATAACACACCCAACATGAGGTAGCTTTAGTCGTCTGGTGGTTTGTGCTCCAAGTGAAAGTTCAGGCTTGATTTGATCAAGTTTAAAGGTGCTGATATTCCTCCTGTCCCAAGTCTTCGATCTCCAGCTTTCAATCTTCTTTCTTAACAGCTAGTATTAATAAAGATGCATTAGAGAAGTTGTACTTATGAGCAATACAGAGGAATACATCTGTATTTGAAACAAGCAGCCAAAATCAACCAATAACAAAAAAAAACGATACGATAACACTTTACTTGAGGGGGTACAAGTAACTTAGTAACCCAGTTATAACTCAATTGTAAATCATGAACAAATAAGTAACTGCATAGAATACATTAACCACTATTATTGATTAACAAACATGGGGCCAGTATGTGACTAACAGTTTCTGGCTAATTATTACATTAAGTAAAAGTGTACTATTACATTATTTGTACGCCCTCAAAAAAGATTTTTTTTTTTTTTACGAGCTGTCTGATTGGTGAACAGGAGGATGAAGGCAATGCTATTTCAGACACGAGACACGTACCCAGGTCCAAATCCGCCCTCTGCTCATGTTTCATGGTCTTTACCTGTAAGTAACACAAGCGAGTACCCATCCCTATTCAGTTCAGCACATTGCTTTGTTTCTCATGGCTTCCATTGATAATATATGGGGGGGCCAGGTTGGCACTATAACAGTGAGAAGAAGTTCAGGGTTAGGTTAGCACTGGGAGACGAGGCATTGAATACTATGGTGCTTAAGGTGAAGATTAACCAGAGATTAAATAAGATTAATTGATATTATAATGCTCAGTATTTTTCAGTCCGAGTAGAGTATCATCCACAGGAATCATGAGGCACAAGCTTAGTTCAGATAAGGCATTCTTTGGGAAATTAGAAGTGGATGCAGAGTAAATTTGCACAGAATAAATGAGAAAGAAAAAAGCTCAGAATTTGTTCTTCCGTGCGTTTTTTTTTTTTGCTTTGCTCCTCCGTTTCTGTGTGACTGGGATGAAGGAAATGAAGAACTTCAGTTGACAGTAATTCATTTTCAGCCTCTGCAACTCATAACTGTGTATTTCCTTTAAACGCCCACCTTATTCATCGTGCAATTCAACTATCTCATGTTCACAATGATGCAGTTCAGCCCATTACAAGTTACACCACAAACACATAGCATAATTTTAGTATAATTTGAATCAAAAATATTTTCCTGTGCTAAAATTGATCTTTTTTTTTTTTATTGACTGCATGTGTAAGGATAGTGAAAAGGAAACTCAATCACGCCGGTGTACAGAACTGACGTAACGGTACAAATGTTAAAAGGGGTCCGGAAGGCATGCTGTTATATTGCAAATCACCTCCAGTCAATCGCACGTTCATTTAGGAGCGTTGTGAGTCCCTGGAGACTCGACGATTCGGTTTATTTTCAGATTCCTCGGCTCGCCCACCCTCACTCTGTCACCTGCGAGAAGAGGACAGGTGGGAGAAGTGACAGCCATTCCGCGCGGCTGCTGTAACAGACTGCGCGTCTCTGCACTTGCGTGGCTATCAGGATGGCGTCGGCTGCAGTCTGGAGAGGGCAGAAGAAGCCGGGGACAGCCAGAAATATCCCCCGGGGGTGCCGGTTACGAGGCGTCTGACCTTAATACTGAGCAGAGTGGGTTAGAATATATATGGCGGCTGATCTCACCGAGGTGGGACCGCGGTGTACACTAAGAGCACCTCTAGCTGTAGCGGCGTAATAAAAAAGGGGGGAGATCATGATGATAAATGACCCCCATTGTTGGCTGATACAGGGGTCACTTTCCCCCCTCGCTCTGGCCATTTCTCTCCGTTTGTTCCAAATGCAATGAAGACATGAGGTAAAGAACAGATTTATGGAAGCGTTTATCTTATGCATGGGCTATTTTCTTCCTTACTCTGCTTTATAAAGCTAAATGTATCACGGGCGATGGATTTAAAGCGGCACGGGCAGGAAGGATGTGCTCCGCCTAATTAGGCCCTGCTTCTTTGCTTGCACCGGGGGTCCGGCTTGCTCCGTCTCCTGTGTCCGGCCTCCCATAGAGGGAGTCACACAGCGTGATCAAGCCCTGAATACAGCTGCACAATGTGCTGGGGAATGTGTGAATACTGGGTAATCTTCACATTTCTAAATATATGCATTTAGGACAAAAGTATGTGTGTGTGTTTGTTTTGCCTGCTCTATAATTTGTATATTTAAGGCTCTTGTACCAAATATTGTTTACGGGGCAACAGGTCCTTCCTGGAGTACTATTAATAGTTACTACTAAATGGGAAATCCTACTGACATGCTGTATTTATTATTTATAAATGTATTATTTTGCCTGATAATGCCAAACATTAATCTATCATGAAGCTTTCTGTTCATACAATTTCCTTTTACCTTTATTTGAAAGTCAGTAGATTTCATATTGTATTATATAATGCTCTCCATTAATATTTACACCTTTGTTTCCAACAGATACAGATTTTTTTTCCCTGTATTAGCTCAATGCAAATGAAACATAATGCTGTATACCTAGCTAAGCACTGTGCCATACTGTATATCAATAACCATAATATTATGATTTTGGTAATAAAACTGTTCAATATTATTGTATTGTAAATGTATTAGTTAAAGCAGGATTACTGCCTGGCTGTAGCATCATTTGCTGCCCGTGTTCCACAGTAACAACTCCCACTCTTTTCATGAATATTCAGAAAGTGTTTCTTCTCACAAATTTCTGCTCATGACTGTGGTTCATAATATTATTCATTGCTGCTGTTTTAAAATTTGTGTTTGAGATCTCTTTTTTAAATATTCAAAGTTATTCCAAATGGGATTTTAAAAATGTATATATTATTTCTGCTCAGGAAATAAATAAGTGCCATAAGAACCCCAATGGAGATGCCAGACAGGTAACTAAATCATGTCACCGAATCACCTGATGGAGGGAATCTGGTGCAATGGTAGGGAGTGGTTGATTGCTGACTAACTGTGTTCAGTTTACACCATTCTGTCAGCGCTCAGCAGTACATGGAAGCAGACATGATGATGTAAGCAGACATTCAAACAGTACCCAGCTTTTACAGTGCATTACTTAACACAACATAAGATTCTTCTTGCTACCAAGTACTTGTTATTTATCATGCATATCCTTTGTAAGGATAATGTGAATCTGCTTTTCACCTGTTGTCCATAGATAGGAAAAGATAACGGAGTGAGATCGAGAGCTCCAGGCTGTCTAGCAGCAGGAGGCACAGGGCATGTCGAGATGTTTGCAGGCAGGAACACAGTCACGCTTATGCTCCGAACAATCCAGTATCCCATGGACTTTAAAATAGCTCACATTGCAGTCATTCTCAGGCTTTAAGAGACTCATAAATGAAGCCTCATTGCAATGCAGAGCCTACCACACACTTCCTATCTCTAAGCTCCTATCATGAATATGCAGCTTTTTTTCCCTAGTGATGAATGTTTTTCCATCTCTTTTGGGGATATTTCTGCTTACTACAGTAGCCGTGAATATGAAAAATGAAGGTCTGCCGCACAAAGGTTATTTAGCTTAAGGAAATCCATCACTTCAGCACGGTACTGGCGGCTATGATCCCTCTCCAGGCTGCCTCTGAACCTGCCTGTTTCAGGCTAGGGCACAGCCTTTGGTTAAAAATGTTAAAGATTTGAAGGGTGCTCTGCATAAACTTTAAGTCAAGGTATATTTATTCTTTTTTAAGATACTCGTTTGCCCGGACTTTGACCCGCTTCTGATGCTTTGCACGTTGTCCCACTCGTGCGCAGAGCATGGATACACAAGCATAACTAGTGAAGGCTGAATAAAACCTCCATGCCTCAACTGTATCTTCTAACCTATGTAAGGATGCATTTCACACATTCCTGGATTATTCTTTGATAAAACAAACTAATAAGATATGAAACAGTGTTACGCTTGTACACACGTATTTTTGCAGTGAAATATCTAGGTCATAATGTATTAAACCTTTTATTAAATAAATCAGGTTGAAAAGTCATGCTAGCCGCTTTTAGAATACTGAAACATTGAGCATAACATATTATTCTTTATACTTGTGTGACCAAAAATCAGGTAATATACTGGATAGCAGTTTTTTCCTGTGAATGGAAAGCGTACCATCTTCATTACCCAGTGTCTGTTTCAGTGAACAACTTTCCCAGGGTATTGCAGTGACAGGTTGTCTTGCATCTTTGGTAGGACTGTCTGGTGGCCAGAGACCTCGCTCAGCCTCCACTGCCCCGCGTGGTAAGAGAGCGTCTGGCGCTATTAGAGCCTGAATGGTAATTAACAGCAATTCAGGCATTCCCTCCAGAGCTATTCCAGCATGTGCTGTAGCTCCACAGCAGCAGAAGGTCTCCAGTGCGTGCACAGGTGGCCTTCCAAAGTGAACCCGCTTTTACAACTTGGGGACGGTTCATTTTCACATATGACAAAAATAAACTTTTCAGGTACCCTTCAAAAATCTGTGATGAGGAGAGGCAGACGATACCAGTACGGTGGCAGGTGTCCACAGATCCGCTAAACATGTGAAGGGGACGGCTCGACCCAAGAGAGCATTTGGTGTGCACAGCAGGGGGTGATATTTTAGTTATTATTTTTGGACGCCAAACGTGTCTCGGACCAAGGAGGCTTGGCAGTGCATTCTGGGACAGGTGCCCATGGGGGCAACTATGTGCGTGAAGCACAAAGGCACGCAGAGCAACTGGAAAACAGAAGAGAGCCTGAACTCAAGGCATCTGTTCATTAGTGCTGCTGGCTGAGCTGATTAACAGCTTTTACACTTATAAAAAGATGCCGCATATAAATGTCATTACGTCTTAACTTGTTGCGGGGAAGAAGGATCTGGCTGGGTCCATATCTCTGCATCATAGAGTAGAGAAATTAGACAAGCATCATTGTTAATTTGGCTCCTCGGTCTGTTGGTACCTTGGTAGCTCAACAGGGTTTCCCCTCAGAAATCCCCATGGCTGAACCAAGTTCTGAGTTTATTCTGAATGCTGCGGTATTCCATACATAGAATCATGGAAACTATGCCCACACAGAGATACAAAGCAAACCATCAACACCGATGGACTAAGGCTCTCTTCTGAACCACTGCTATTATTGTTGTCATTATTGTGGTTTGTGGATTGATATACTTTTGATTTTATCTCAGTGTTCCTCCAGTCACTGCAAAAACCCATCCCCTAAAACAATTGCAGAATGAGGATTCTTGAGGTGAAATGATATTATATTCACCAAAAGCACTTGGAAAAGTACATTGGAATATTTCATACCCCGTCTCGCTATCCTGTGCTACACACACAAAACAGTCAAGAGCAAAGCATGGGGTACAAGCAGAGGGTCAGGCCATTTATAGAGCACATTTTCGAGGGAGTTAAGGGCCTTGCTGAAGGGCCCAACGGACATGTGATTATTCTGCAAAGGGTGGGATTTGACCCAGCAGCCGTGTGACCGCGGGCGCAGATGCCCAGCCTGCAGAGACACACTCCACCCCCATTATTCAATGCGAGATTGATTGTCAAAGCGCCTCCCTGCAGCACATGCCCTTGTATACTCATATATACAGTACCTGCGTTACTGCTATTAGTCACTTTTATCATTCATCACTGATGTAACTATGTAATTCATAAATGCATTTATTAATCTCATAATAATTATAGGCCTTTCTGATGCTTTTTGCCCTTCTGGCTCTTCTAATTTGACCCCAGTGAAACTGATGGTCATGATTGTAAGCACCTTGTAGCTAAACATTCACGTACAATGCAGCATCACCTAGTGGGGAGCATCCACCAGGACCCTTTTCACTGTTCTTAACTCCTTCACAGTGACCTTGTGCTCTGGTTGGCATTTCAGACCGTTGCTCTAAATGAGTCACACAAACAGGGTTCAGTGTGAGCAGTGCAATAAATCTATATATCCTGGACTAAATGTCTTTATTTTTAGAAACCCTCTAAGCTGTCTCCTTTTGTATTCCCTCTGCCTCTCTGCTGGAATCAATGCTCATATGGTTCATTGTTATTTATATTGTATATATTTTATCTGCACTTGCAATTTTTCACTGTGATGGAAAAACCCGAACGTGCATCGTTTCAGGCCGTTCCATGCAGACAGAGTTAAATGTATATATGTAAATCTGAAGACTGCAGGGAAGCCAAAATATGCTTGGGTGGAATCACTGCTTCCCAATGGCTGAGGGCTGATGTTTTATTACTCTTTTGCAGCTTTCCAGAGCTGCAAGCCTTTGCAGGCAGACACAGCAG
The DNA here is from genome assembly GCA_026780765.1 of Petrocephalus schoutedeni. Taxonomy (NCBI): domain Eukaryota; kingdom Metazoa; phylum Chordata; class Actinopteri; order Osteoglossiformes; family Mormyridae; genus Petrocephalus; species Petrocephalus schoutedeni. The sequence goes on along the minus strand of JAODKL010000040.1, from coordinate 17,820,608 downwards.
GCATCACTCTCTTATCCCGCATCGATGTTTTGCGGCCGTTGTTATGCTCACAGCTTTCTTGCATGATGCCCCCAGAGATTTCCTCTCACCGTCTCACATCGCAGGAGTCTCGCGGGATATTTAGCACTGCCTGCTTCTCACAACGCAGGACTCCGCTGTCTCTGTAAAGATCTGAACCTGCGGTTTTGAAAGTACTTGTTCCTTAAGAAGGTGAAGTTGATGCAAACCTTCACATAACAGTGAGATATCATCCCTGCTCCATGCTGCTCACTGTAATAGGATGTTTGGACACAAGCTTTCAAAGAACTCTCCGTTGGACGAAGACTCAGAAGTCCATGATTTGCGCTTGCAGGCACCTGGCGTACTTCATTTGGGGAGAGTTACTTGCAGTTCTTTCAGATGAGCAGCATTCGCCATTGAATTATTACATGAGTAAACTGATGTTTTTTTATGCTTAAAAAAGAGAATATTAAAATAATATTAATATTAAAATACTTCATCACAACCATGATCAGTAGCATCACTAATGTCCAAAAATTTCACTATGGATAAAAGACAATATTTTATTAAAAGGAAATCAAATAAGACATTAATGATCAAATGGGTCTCTGTGGAGAGCCGGCAGACAGACCATTCTGGAGGCAGGTATCCTTCAATGGGAGATTCAGGTCTTCCAGAATCCAAATAGTGACACTAAAGGCAGGGAAGGCAGGGTTCCCTAATTACAGTCCTGTAGGGCAGGGGCGGACTTACCATAAGGCTAGGGTAGACAGCCAGCTGGGGTCCCTGAAAGCTAGGGGGCCCATGATGAATTTCCAGAAGTCACATTTAAGGATATAACATAATATGGTAATTTAAACGATAGCAGCATGTATGTTATTTGCATTTTTAGTGAGCGTTTTAGCGAAAGTTGCCCCCATCCTAGCTGTAATGGGCTATTCTGCTCTGAGACTTCTTGCTAGCTAGCTTTCTGTTACCACTGGAGGCTAACAGTTATTCACTGGCACAAAGTAACAAGAAAATGGCACAAAGATATAAGACTAACATTACACCTCCCTTGTCTGATACTGTCTCGCTAGAGTAGTAGATAACTTGTGAACAGACGTGGAGAGAACACAGTTAAATCAACAAATGCAACAAATTCAAGACTAACCTTAGCAAATGAAGGAATGAGTAAAGAAGGAATTACCGATCAATCCTCCTTCCCCCCATCCCCCCATCAGCTATTTTTTCCGACAGCATTCCTGCCCCAACCCTGATCGGTTTGTTTTACCGCTGGCACCCCGCGCTTTGATTTGCATATTATTGATATTCCATTCTTAATTCCATCCAGTTTGTCTTTTGGCTACAAAAATATCTCCAACGGCCCATTTGAGGGGGGCTTATCCATGTTAGCCTTGGGCACCTAGAGAAGTTAGTCCCCCCTGCTGGAGGTCCTGGAGGGCCAGTCGGCATCACAATATACTCAAACAACCATACTAAACATAGCAATTGGATGGCGAGCTGAATAAGGTGTGTTTGAGCAGGGAAATCTGCAAATTGTAGACTGGCCCTTCCGGACTGGAACTGGGGAACTCAGGATTAGGGATTGTTTGTGCCTTTGACCAGATGAAATTCATTGCCAATTTCTCAATGTCACATTTCAGTATGATTATTAGTAGAATTTATCATAAAATCCATATAGCATATTTCAATATATTTTAAAAGTAGTATAATGAAAACAAAATCACCAATACACTTATTTCAGCAGTTGTTAATTTTGTGAGATTGACAGAACTTTGAAACATTAAGCAATATAAAACATACAGTACTGGCAATCAAGCAAAAAATAAAGTAGGATACAGCTGAAAACTTTAGTATGCGCTGATTCAGGCTGTACTACACGCTCAAAGGACTTTTGTGAAAGATACAATGTCCTTAAGACACTTCCTACTTGACGCATCGTTGTATATCTCTGGGAAATCTGCTGCTGTGCGCATGTCCAAATTACACTGAATTTTCTCTGCTTAAGTTTTCTGCTCACACATTTTTTAATGCTTGTAATGAAAGCGGCCTTCCTGGTTTGCTTAACTTGTACAAATAGCACATGGCCTTGAATGCGTAATTGTAGAGAATTCAGTCATTGTAAATGGTAAGAAATTAAGGGTCCAATTGGGAATCCTTAAAAACTTCACATCTGTTTGATTTTTTTAACAACAATTCATGCAAAGCCCTTTCCATTTAGGAAAAATACTTTAAAAATAAAATTAGAACTTTTATTTCAACTAAACTCCAAAATAATTATTTGACTTAAAAAATATATAGCGCATAATAAGATTTGCACTCAGGTAATCAAAATATATCTTCTTTGTTATTGGTTTTCAAGCTTATTTTTTGGGAAGAACCGAAAGCACTTGGAAACTGAATGGATTTGGCCAATCATTTTTTGTCTTTGCTTATTGCTTTTGTCCTACGGGTTATTGTTTTACAGTAACGTTTTGATTGCAACTGATTCTTTTTCACTGAAATGACAATTATGCATACTATTCTTAGGCTGAATATGCGATAGACACTGATCACCCATAATATTAAAACCATTTGCTTAATACAGTGTAGTTTTCCAATTAAACAGTTCTGACCTGTTGAGGCATGGAGTCCTCAAGACCACTGAAGGTGTCCTGCCGTATGGCACCAAGACATTAGCAGCAGATCCTTTAAATCCTATACTGTAAGTTGTGAGGTGGGGCCTCCATGGATTGGACTTGTTTGTCCAGCACATCCCACAGATGCTGCAATCGAATTGAGATCTGATGAACTTTGAGGCCGTCAACACCTTGAACTCTTTTCCATGCTCCTCAAACCATTCCTGAACAAATTTTTGCTGTGTGGCATGATGCATAATCTTGCTGAAAGAGGCCATTGCCATCGGGGAATACAGTTGGCAGGAAGGGGTGTACTTGGTCTGCAACAGTGATTAGGTAGGTGGTATGTGTGAAAGTGACATCCACATGAATGCCAGGACCCAAGGTTTCCCAGCAGAACATTGCCCAGAGCATCACACTGCCTCCACCAGCTTGCCTTCTTCCCATAGTGCATCCTGGTACCATCTCTTCCCAGGTAAAAAACATTCACACACCCATCAACATGTAATTTAATACAAAATGTATCAGACCAGGTCATGTTCATCCATTGCTCCATGGCCCAGTACTCACATGGCCATTGTAGGTGCTTTTGACTGGGGTCAGCATAGACACCCTGACTGGTGTACACCTATACAGTCCGATGTACAGCAAGTGATGCACTGTGTTATAACACCTTTCTATCATAGCTAGTATTATTAACATTTTCAGAATTTTGTGCTACAATAGCTCTCCTGTATGATCGGACCAGACCAGCTAGCCTTTGCCCCCTCGGGCAGCCATGACCTCATCGCCACTGGTTTGCCTTCCCTGGACTACTTTTAGTAGGTACTGATCACTGTCTACTGGAAACACTCCATAAGACCTGCCCTTTTTCTAGATGCTCTGACCCTGCCATCTATCCATCATAATCTGGCACTTGTTAAAGTCACTCAGGTACTTACACTTGTTTATTTTTTCTGTTTCCAACACATCGACTTCATGAACTGATAGGTCACTTGCCAAATATATAATAGCATCCTTGACAGGTGCCATTGTTACAAAATAATCAATGTTATTCACTTCACCGGTCAGTGGTTTTAATGCTGTGGCTAGTTGGTAAAGTTCCTGAAGCCAAAGTATTTTTATAGTTTATAAAATCCAGCAGTAGTTGCACAACACAGGGGACTGTGGGTACTGTGGATACTGGGTGAGACCAGTCGTACACCAAGAGTTAAAATATAGCTGAAGTTTATGGAAAAGACCACTGGTTGCCTGTTAAAATGATCAACAACATATAAAGGTACACATGCAGACAATGTGGAAGATATATGTGCAGCAAAGGCACTCTGGTTAGATTTGGTTAGGGTGAGGTGCTTTGAGACTGGAAAAACAGGCCACCAAATTGTGCTGTTTGACAGCAGACCTCTTGTATTCAGCACTTGTTTCACGTCAGACATAACAAAGTCCATGAATTGTCACTTTTGACAATTGTCATCTCTCTATGAAACAGATCTGCCACGTTGGTTCTCGCACCATCTGACCAGCCTGTAACCAGCTGTAATTATCCCTCTAACTTTGGGTGAGTAGGGCAATAACTCTTCTCTTCTCCTGTCACACTCCTTGTGTGCTGCTGCAATCTGAGCATAAGCAAGAGCAAAGACAGGGAGACGGGACAATCAGCAGAACAATGTCATCCTCATGCATATCGAGCTGTACTGTTATTGTGCATCTCAATTTAAATCTCATTATTGGGAATAATTTATTTTCAGAACATAAGTTGCAAATAACATGCTATAAAAGGAATGTAATTTTTTGTTACAAACTAATCAGGGTATTTTAAAAAACATCACAATTATGCTGAATTTCTAAATTCATGAAAAGAATTGTTAGGTGCCTGATTTATATCTGTTACAAAGATAGGGGCAATTAATGTAAAAATGATTTTGCACTCTCGTACCCAGCTGAAAAACATTTCCATTAATACATCTGTTTAGACTACAGTCCATGTAGACGACAAATAAGTTTACCATAAATGATTTTCAAGGGGCTATTGTCACCATTCTTAGACTTTTATGGAAGCGCAGTGATGATTAATGCATCAGTTCTGTGTAATCTGATGGGCCTCTTACCGGCATGTGTCTCGTTATTATTCTATCACACAAAGCAGTCTTCCACTCAGCAATTTACACCCATTTTTTAAAGTTTCACCTCTGAATTTTCACACCTGCATCGTGTGAGTTATGTTACAACAAGAACCTCCCCCCAGCCCACTCCCAAAAACATGTCTCAGCGTGGATTTGTCTGCCTATATTTGTTTTGGCCACAGCTGCTCCCATGTTTTATCCCATAAGACACCACTGATTTTGAGGTTCTGTCCAAAACAAAATAAATAGAATGTTCTTGATGGGGTGCCCGTCCAACACAGGGTAAATATTATATAAATAATAACATAAATAATAACAAAACACACTCAGTAATTAGTTATTTAGTTATACCTGCTTGTTAGCACTGACAGCCTGCTCCTCCAAACAGTACATTGTTAAAGTGAATACATACAGCAAGCAGACAGAGTCAAGAGGTTCAGAGACTGTTCAGCTAAGCATCAGAACAGCTAAGATGCCTGAGATAAGTGATTCTAAAGTGGTGTGATTGTTGGTGCCAGACATGGCGGCTCCAGCATCTCAGAAGCAGTTGCCCTTCTGGGATTTTCACACAATACAGTGTCTCGAGTTCACAGAAAATGGTGCAATTAACAAAAAACGTCCAGCTAACGGCATTTTGCTGGGAGAAAGTACCATGTTAATGAGGGAGGTCAGCGGAGAATGGCCAGACTCATTAAAGGGGGCTACAAAATTAACAGCTCATCACAACAGTGGCACGCAGAACACATACACATATGCCCAAGAAGTGGTTCTGGAGGAAAATCGCTCTTCTACTGCGCACACTAGTGTCTGTATTATGTCTTTTGAGAATACTGTTAGACGTTATTATTAGGTCGTGGTGTCATATCTTGGCCAGAATCGTCCAGACGTCCTCCACGCCCATCACCAACACCTGCAGTCACTCTTTCAGTCTATTTAAACTCTCTGATCGATGTTTCTTGCGCAATGTTGAGGTTTGGTCTACTTGTGCTTTATGGTCTGGGCCCTTGGTTACGATTGCGATTTTGTTACGACAAAGTACTGGGAGCACTACATTTTGGACCCATTATTAAAAATGCAAAATTAGAAGACACTGAAAAGTTTAAAAGTTACAGTGAGAGGCATGAGATTCCAGTCACAAAGACAGCTAATACATGACTGGTTGCCGAGACAAAGATGCAAGGCGTATCCAAACCAAGCCTTATAATATTAAGGATATACTGTAGTACGCATTTACACTAGTAAATATAATGTATCAGTAATGCATATATAATTTTGTGTGATCCAATTCATTTTTAATATTATTTTTGGCTTACACATAGTCTGCAAGTTTCTGCAATCTTTCAGCAAGCTCCAAAAATATTAGTGAAATTCACAAATTGGGAAGAGTGACTGTATACATGTGGGTGTGTATGTGTGGATTACATAAGGATGTGTCTCATAAATGTCCCCACAATACAATAAAAACCTGTCATTTTGACGCTGTGGGGGCCACAAGGGGAAACTCAATTTGCTAAAAATCTGTGACTGCACTGAAAAACCAAAAAATGTCAAAAGTCTTGTATTTTGTTTGTTTACTTATTGGGCATGTGTACCTCCATCTCAGAGGTGATGCGATACACATCTCAATGCATTGCCAACAATCTGATACATTAAAGATACATATGACACAAGTACTCTATTGTGTATTGTGTAATTTTTGTATATTATGTAATTTTTTAAATGTTTTTTTTATTGTTATCATTTCTGCTGCTCTAACAATGCAAATTTCCCAGCTATGCGATTAATGTTATTTTATCTTATCTTGATATGATTCACCCCTTTGCTATTTGATATGATACAATGCGATTCATCACTGGACACAGCTCCAACTTGTGAAAAACACATGTGACTGAGAGACTTGGGCAGAATTGGCCACTGACAATGGACAACTGGAGATGACAGGGAGAAACATGTGTAGAGGGGGAGTCAATCTAAATATTTAATCATTTGTCAGAAATTGTCACTTTTCTAAATAATAAAAGCAGTGGGTCCCCCCAGTCATGGCACTCCACAATTTGGTGAGGGAGGTGCAGGCCCAGACCCCCCAGTCATGGCACTCCACAATGTGGTGAGGGAGGTGCAGGCCCAGGCGCCCCCAGTCATGGCACTCCACAATGTGGTGAGGGAGGTGCAGGCCCAGGCGCCCCAGTCATGGCACTCCACAATGTGGTGAGGGAGGTGCAGGCCCAGGCGCGACACAGCAGCAGTAACCGTGGTGACAGCCTGACTTCAGGTATGCAGACCCAGCGGGGAGTACAATAGGATGGGTGAGGTGGGTGATGCTGAATATAGACTGGAGGTGAATGAGTTAAATAACAATGAGAAACTAAAGACTTCCTTGAAGGCTTAAATCTAAATAAAGAAATATCAGCAAAGTAAAAAAAACTTTGGGCTGTATTATAGATTTGTTCTTCCTTTCCCATAAACATACTAGCGAGTAGGCGATTCTTCACCATTCACGAACACAAAAGAGAGCTTAGTTATACATTTGTCCCAAAAGATTTTCTCTACCCAGTTATACCCGGCACTGCAACTTGTTGATATACCGCGCCCCGGTATTTTTTGGTAACTAAGCTACCACAAAATAATTTTAAGCTATTTTGCTATAAATTAGATAGTAAATTTACATTGAATCAAGTGACCTTAGGAGAGCTGTCATGGAGGTGGGGCATGGTGCGGCTAGAAAGAAGGTGATGATTCTCTTAACAGCACAGAGACAAGGGATTTATAAAACAAAGGGCAATCATTACAAAACCAAAAGAACCACGAAAGGCCAGACCTACACATAAAAAAAACAACAAAAGAGAAATCAACTACCATATTAAGGGGAACCAGGCAACAGAACTAGGACGCATAACTCACAGCACCAAAGCACATTCTAACTCAGTAACTCATTATGGAATAGAACATAGACAGGCAAACTTAAATATTAAACAACAACAGGGTAAACAAGGAACAGGTGCAACTCATAATCAATTAACCAATCAAGGGAGGCACAGGAACAATGAGAAACAGATGGAAACGGAACTTACACTAATGGACACCATCAGAAAACTAAGAACACAAATCAATCCAAACAAAACAGGTGAGGCCAACACTGGGAAAGACTAGTAATACAAACATATGCAGCACAGAACTAATCCAAAAACAAGCAGGATAAACCAAAACAGGGAGGCTATCAGGACTTCGAGTAGAAACACGGAATGGACTGGCGTCAGCGGATAGCCCGTGTAGTGTGGATGGTAACCCAAATGCGGAGTCTACACGAAGAGGTAGGATAACCACGCGATTACTATAAGAACGCTCTTTAAATAAAGAGTAGAGATTCCCACCGGAATCCGCGTTCTAAACGCGCACACAGTAAAAGAGATGAACCAAAGACTGGCGTACTCACAGTACCGGCGATGGCGGTCGAAAAGGGCATTGGTCATTTCGCAATGACTGAGCAGCGATAGAATGAAGTGTTGCTCCATTTATCTCCCAGACGATCGTCTATTTCCGGGTCCTCGTGGCGATCATCTGCGTGACAGTACCCGCCCTCCAGGACCAGCACCAGACGGCCCCAGCCGGGAGGATACCCAACGATGTTAGTCCCGCACCAACAAAGGATTGAGAACGAACCGGGCCGGAATCCAGGAGCGCTCCTCAGGGTCATAACCCTCCCAGTCAACGAGATACTGGGTGCCCCGGCCCCGAGGACGCGCATCGAGGATCCGGTGCACGGTGTATGCAGGACCACCGTCAATGAGAAAAGGCAGAGGAGGGGTGGGGGTGGGCGGAACCAAGGGGGAGGTGATGAAGGGCTTGAGCTGGGATATGTGAAAGACTGGATGAACCCGGAGTGCCGCAGGCAGCTGGAGCCAATAGGTGACAGGATTAATCTGGTTGGTGACGTGGTAAGGTCCAATGAAGTAGGAGGTGAGCTTCCCGTGAGTCGGTGTGGAGGTGGAGGTTCTGGGTGTGGAGCCAAACCTTTTCACCTACATTGAACAACTGTCCCGGTGGGTGCCGACGGCGGTGTTGTACAGTGTATTGATGGTTGGCCCTTTGAATGGCAGAACGAACTAGAGTCCAGAGCCACCAGCACCGGCGGACCAACTGTTGGGCCGACGGTACATCAACCTCCAGTTCTTGATGATCGAACATAGGAGGTTGGAAACTGTGGCATACCTCAAATAGGCTGAGACCAGTAGCGGATGAGGTATGAAGGTTATGTGAAAGTTCAGCCCAGATGAGGTTGCGGGCCCAGGAGCACTGCCTATCTGCGATAAAGCATCTAAGGTAGCACTCCAATTGTTGGTTGGTCCACTCCGTCTGACCGTTAGTTTGCGGATGGTAACCAGATGAAAGACTGTAGGTAGAGTCGATGAGATGGCCGACGGCCTTCCAGAATCTGGCAGTGAATTGAGGCCCTCTGTCTGAGACAATGTCCCTGTGGAACACATGCAGGCGGACTACGTGCCCTAAAATTAGCTCAGCTGTAGTTTTGGCTGACGGCAGTCTGGCCAGGGCCACCAAATGCACAGCCTTAGAGAAGCGATCAACGGTAGTGAGTGTAGTATTTTTTCCTTCCGACTCCGGCAGGCCTGTATCAAAGTCCAGTGCAATGTGTGACTAGGGCCAACGAGGAACCGGGAGAGGTTGCAGTTCACCTGGTGAGGACTGATTGCTGGTTTCTAATTCCCACCGCACAGGTGCGATGATTCGGGGTTGTGGGTACAACATGCGTGGGACCCACCCGGGCAGCGTTGGCTTCATGCTGGCAGGAGAGTGCATCCGCCATGATGTTCTTGGACCCCAGGCGGTATAAGAGGTGAAAGTTGAACTGTTCAAAGAACAGTGCCCACAGCGCCTGCCGAGGGTTGAGCTGTTTGGTGTGCTGGATGGTGATGAGGTTCTGGTGGTCCGTCCAGACCATGAAATGGTGCACTGCCGCCCTGAAGCCAATGATGCCATTCCTCCAGGGTCCACTTGATGGTCAGCAGTTCACGGTCCCCTACCCTGTAACACTGCTGAATGGGGTTGAATTTCCTGGAGAAGAAACTACATGGGTGTAGTTTCTGGTCTGGACCTCGCTGAGAGAGGACTACCCCGACGCCCATAGCTGAGGCATCCACCTCCACAACGAAGGGTTTGGTGGAATCCGGGTGAAGGAGGATAGGAGCTGTGGTAAAAAGGTGACATAGTTGTTGAAATGTGTTGATGGCATCTGGGGTGAGATGGAAATGATGAGGAAAAGGACAGGTCAGGGCGGTCAGTGGTGCTGCAACTGTACTGAAGCCCCAGATAAAACACTGGTAGAAATTGGCAAACCCCAGAAAATGCTGTAGCTGCTTAAGTGTCTTGGGGAAGAGCCAATGACGCACAGCTTCCAGCTTCTGGGGGTCCATGGCCACACCCTGGGGTGAGATGACAAATCCCAGGAACTTGATGGAGCGTTGGTGGAAAGCGCAATTCTCCAACTTGCAATACAGTTGATGGGCGAGCATTCTCTTGAGGACCGCCCTGACTTGCTGGATGTGTCTTCCAGGGTGCGAGAGTAAATCAGGATATTGTCAAGGTAGACGAATGCCCAATGGCCTAGCATGTCCAGCAGCACATCATTGATGAATTTCTGGAAGGCTGCAGGAGCATTGCACAGGCCGAAGGGCATAACCAGACTCTCGTAGTGATCAGTGGGAGTGATGAATGCCATCTTCCACTCATCGCCCTCCCTGATGCGCACCAAGTTGTAGGCACTCCCGAGGTCCAACTTGGTGAAGAGGGTGGTACCAGAGAGGGCGTCCAGGGCGGTGCTTGTCAGAGGAAGGGGGTGACGGTTCTTGATGGTGATCTGATTGAGCCCCCCATAATCGACGCAAGGTCGGAGGCCACCATCCTTCTTCTTAACGAAGAAGAACCCCGCGGCGGCTGGCGAGGAGGAGGGCCTGATGGTACCCTGGCTTAGACCTGCAAAGCAGTACTCCTCTGTCGCCTTCGTCTCGGAAGTAGCAAGAGAGAAGAGCCTGCTGCGGGGTAGTACCGCACCTGGCAGGAGGTCAATAGCCAGGTCATAGGGCCGATGAGGAGGTAACTTCATGGCCCTTTTCCTGCAAAAGACCTCCGCCAGGTCACTGTAAGGCTGGGGAATGGCCTCCGGATCGACATCGGGGGCCTCGAACTCCCTAGAGCACGTCCCAGTCATTGCCTGTAGGCAAAGTTCAGAACAGGTCGAGCCCCATTGCAAAATCCGATGTTGGGTCCAGGAAATGAGGGTCGTGCTGGAGGAGCCACGGGTGTCCAAGGATGATGGGAGGTGAGATGATGGAAGTGGCCAAGAACTGGATGGTCTCATGGTGCTTGTCGATGGTGGAGACGATGGGTTGAATCTGGTGGATGATGGAACTGGTGGTGAGGGGCTGACTGTCAACAGCAGTAATCTGAATCGACTGGGGTAACGCCTCAAGCTCCACCCCCAGTTGTTTGGCGTAAGTTTAGTCAGTGAAGTTCCCTGCGGCCCCTGAATCAATAAAAGCCGAGGTTCTGACCCGTTTGTGGCCAAACTGGAGGTATACCTGAACCATGAGGCGGGAAACAGCCCTGGAGGTGGAGAAGAGAGATAAGAGACCCGGTACCTGGTATGGTACTTTTTGGTACGGTACTTTAGCTTTTCCATTGACTTCCGGTTGAGTACCAATACCAAAAGTTCAAGTACCGAAAAGTGCCAAACCAGTTGGGGTACTTCTTTGGTACTTGACACGCTTTTGTTGTTGATTGGTTATGCAAATATCCCGATTCTGAAGCACAAAACAACTGCTGCAAGTTACGAACTTGGAAAACGACAATGAATAAAATAAAAAAAATATTAATTTTGATCTGGCCAGAAGAACAGATACAACAAGATCTGGATGGCATAACAAGAAATTTTTAAACTATTTTATTTAAAATATTAGGGCAGCATGGTATTGGGGAATTTCCAGATATAGCGATGTGATTTCGTTGTAATAAATATTGGGTAAATTAAAGCTCCAGTTACTCAAATTAGGTACGCTTTTGCGCCAAGAAGACTGAAAACTGACGCGCATTTTACTATTGATCCCGCCCATGCGTACTCGCGTACCACTTCTATGCACCCCTGATTATAGTTCTAAACTGTACTGCCTTTCATTCTGGGGATAAATGTATGATACGTGTAAGCTGTCTGTAGTGAGCATTACCATTGAAACTGCATTAAAATAATGCACGTTAATGACCTCAAATTCTGTCCTGTGACCTCATGTGACCTCGTGTTATTTTTAATGTTTAACGACTTGTTTTTCGCTCACTCTCTCAGCAGCCTTTGAACCTGAGAGGCATGATGACATCATACTTGTTTTCCTCATGTGGCCACCTGGGACTGGTGCGCAGAATCACTGCCCCACACAAAGCATGATAATTGTCTCTGGCTACGTGTTTGTGTATTAATGTGGGGGAGTCACGGCCGCACCATGTAAACATACAGTCCCAGGAGTTATCATGATGCATGTGCCTGCAAGGAATACTCTGGCTTTGTGAACTGAGCATTGTGGGCACAGGCAAAAGCAGACAGGAAGTCTTATTCGATAGGCACGCAGACTCAACATCCATCATAGACTTTCTCCTTTGTTTCATCCATCGATCTTTAATAACCACTTTTCCTGTCAGCCTTGTGGTTCTTTGAAGGGGATGTGACTCCTGTCCACTGCACTACACTCAGACACTTACTCGTAGCTTCAGTTCAAAAAGCATGCACCCAAAATGAATAATCCCCTTCATCTGCCATTCAGTATATGACTGATACACCGTGATGGACTTCCGTCTTATCCATCCCTGTTTCATGTACTGTTCAGTACTGAATTGAATTGTACATATCAACAGAATTGAGTCTGGAAATTGTCTTCCCTTAACTCTGTCCATACCTACTGTATGTTGATGAGCACTTGCAACTACAGACAAATTCCATGTTTGTTTGAATATACTTGGCCAGATAAATCGTATTCTTATATCAATAAAAGCCCATTTTGAGAATGGGTGCTGAAGATGGGAGATGGGTCATTTTATAAATTTTTCTATTCAATTACTCAGTTCTCAATATGGTTTTTGATGATGCCTTCATACCAGAAATTATTGAAACTCATATTAAGCATTCCAGCACACTCAAAAAGATTCATTTAGTTTGTAAAATTAAACATATCTACCGTATTTTCCGGCGTATAAGACGACTGGGCGTATAAGACGACCCCCTGACTTTTCCAGTTAAAATATAGATTTT
>JAODKL010000040.1:17789617-17805728 GCA_026780765.1 Petrocephalus schoutedeni | reverse complement strand
AATTAGCGATCCCTAAACTACACTTGGCGTATAAGACGACCCCCCACTTAGGAGCAGAAATTTATGGTGTGAAAAGTTGTCTTATACGCCGGAAAATACGGTATTTTCAATATCTGGATAATTAGTTAGTCATGTGACTGTACAATGATTTGATGGCAACTTTCAGAATTACTTCAAAGTTGTATTTATCTTCTGCTTCAAAACTTATTTTCTGGCTCCTATAGGTTTTCTTTATTGCACTATTGACTAGTGGATCATCCAAGCTATTTATCAATTAAGAGATTTAGCAGTTCTTTAAACTCTCTTTTTGGCCTCCCCCTCAGGGCCATCTGGTCTTTAGCACAGAAAGTACTGATGGTACCCAGCCATCTGGATTGTGACAGTTTTCAGAGGCATGATCTGATGCCTTAGCCTGGTCCTGTCTCAGGATCTGCTCCCCCACCCTGCCCTAGACCTAGCAACCAACACATGGCATTGGGAGGCCTGAAGACTCAGAACACAGAACATTATGCAGCAGTGTTTCTCAGCCAGTCAAACAGTCTTTGAGAAACCCAATAGTGCACATTTTTTTTCTCCCTCCCAGTTCCCAGCATACTCAAACCAAATAATCAAGCAATCAGGAACACAGAATACTTGGTACACTCTACTGGGTCTCAGGGAGTAAATACTGACCTGTTGATACACAATAAAAAAAAAATAATAATAATAATAATTGTCATGTGCAGCCCACTCCTGATCCCTGTGTTTCCCCGTGGGCATGGCTCCAAACCAGCTACGCCCATGGCCTATCAGTCTTACAGTACCTCTTGTTCCTGCCCCCCTGTAAATCATTCACAGTCGCCTTGTGTGTTCTCCATTAGTCTAGTATATTGGTATTTCTCAGTCCAGTGTTCTTTGTCCAGTCACTGTTGCCTGTTCACGTCTGCTGTCAGCCCTGTGAGCCCTAATAAAACTTCCTTGCACAACATGCATTCTGGATCATTGCTTCCATTGTGGAAGTGACTGAATGGCTGGACCCACTAAACGACCCAGCGGCTGTTACCCAATCCTTTACGAGTCTCCTGATGATGGCTATGGGAACCCAGTTGAAGAAGGGGATCTTGTCGGATTTGGAGTGGCTATGACGAGGAAGAGAACTGCTCCGTCGCGAGGTGAAGCTGCTTAGCCTGCTGTTCCCTCGCAAGGCGAGGCCACTCAGCCTGCCGCTTTCTCGTGGAGCGGAATTGTTCCACCTTCTGCTCTTCTGCCACGAGAAGAGGCTCCGGCATTAGGGACCCAAGCAAAGGGATATTTTGTGCTGCAAGGTTTGTTTGGGACATTGTTCTCAGACCCTCTGTCTCCCTGTTGGATCGGCCTTCCATCCTTGGGAACTGGAGAAGATCATGGAGGATCTTCAGCTGGTGCTACTTCTGAGGGGGAGGTTGGACCAGTTGTTCGATTCCTCAGCCGACGACTCCCTGTCACTCCTAGCAGACTCGCACACAGAACCCCTGTGGAAAGAACAGAAGTGCCCTGCTGTGATTGTTCCTGCTGGTTCAAAATGGCAGAAATGGAAGCAGAGAAAGGGGCCCCCACCTCTTGCAGAATCCTCTTCTCAGAGTCCTGCCTAGCCTGAGCCATGGTAAGACTACTGCCATTCCGTTAATGTAAAACTTGATGCTAGCTATTTCTCCAGAGACCTCTATCGATGCAGCCGATTCCAGCCCTGGTGAGGCCATTCTGCTGCTAGCGCCCGGCCTGGAAGAGGCCACACCACAAGTGCCCAGCCACAGTGAGGTTGCTTCCTTTGCTGCACCACAACCGCTTGACCAAGGCCCGTTGCAGGGTACTCCTGCTGTGCCTGACCCACAGCCTGTGGGTCCCACCATGCTGCTCCCGCCGCCAGAGGGCCCCGCCCTCTCCGCCCAGCTGGCTTCTGACTAGCCTACGGCCATCGCCCACCTCATTTGCTCCTGTCTGCTCACCAGCAGCCGCCTCCTCATCTGCATCTGTCTGCTCACCAGCAGCCGCCTCCTCATCTGCATCTGTCTGCTCACCAGCAGCCGCCTCCTCATCTGCACCTGCCTGCTCACCAGCAGCCGCCTCCTCATGTCCACCTGCCTGTCACCAGCCGCTGCCTCCTCATCTGCACCTGCCTGCTCACCAGCAGTCACCTCCTCATCTCCACCTGCCTGTCACCAGCCGCTGCCTCCTCATCTGCACCTGCCTGCTCACCAGCAGTCACCTCCTCATCTGCACCTGCCTGCTCACCAGCAGTCACCTCCTCATCTCCACCTGCCTGCTCACCAGCCGCTGCCTCCTCATCTGCACCTGCCTGCTCACCAGCAGCCGCCTCCTCATCTCCACCTGCCTGTCACCAGCAGCCACCTCCTCATTTGCTCCTGCCTGCTCACCAGCAGCCGCCTCCTCATCTGCACCTGCCTGCTCACCAGCTGCTGCCTCCTCATCTGCACCTGCCTGCTCACCAGCATCCCACTCCATGGCCTTCAGGCTAATGGCCCCCCCGCATCACTCCCAAGTCCGAAAGAGCCATTGACCCCAGAGAGCACCCAAGAAGGGGGGAAGCTGGATCTCTATCTCCCCAAGAGGGAGACAGGTGACACACCATCTGGGGCAGCCATGCAACATCCAGCTCCTATTCTACCGGCCCCACTAGTAGTAGTCTTTCGTCCTGCCCCGGCCTCTGTATCTTTAATTGTTATGTGAGGTCTGTGCAATGGCCTGATCTGGCCCCCCTCAGGTGTTTGCATTGTTTTGTCCCATTCTGGTGTACATCTGGCTGGGGGTCTCTCCTGCCTTTCCTAGTCTGTCCTGTGCTCCAGTGTTGTTCTATCTCTAGCCCTTGTCTGGTGTCAGTGCCTATCTGCTGTTTTGTCTTGCCTTACTGCACAGTGTGTCCTGTCTTAGTGTCCCTCCACTTGTTTGCCCTGGTTAATATGTCCTGCCTCCTTTCTCCATGGTCTTTGTCATTGCCCCTACTGCTTCATAGTCCTCATTAAGTTGCGGTAACCTGTCTTGTACAGTATTGTTCCTGCTTGCCTTCAGCTAGTGTTTTTACCCATTGTCTGTTTTTTTGTCCATGGTGTACTCCCTGCCTAGTCTGCACCGTTGTCTTATCTACCCTGTCATTGGTGGTGTCCAGATTATAGGTCTCTCGGTCATTTTTCAATGTCTGGTCCTGTGTTTTCTGTCTTAAGTCTTAAGTCTTGTCTCTGTGCCTTCCTGAATTCCCCCTGTTCCCCGAATTGGTAATCACACCCCAGTTCTTGTCCTTATTGTTTGTCCTGTCTGCCTTAGTTGCATCTGGTGTAGTTGTTCCCTTCGCCTGGTCTTGTTCCATTTCCCAGTTCTGTCTACCCACGTCCTCTATCTCCAGAGCCCTTTCGTCTGCAGTTCAACCCTGTCCTGTTCGTAAAGTCCAGCCCTATGTTCTGGCCCTTATGTTCTCGTCCTCTAGTCTGCTTCCCTGGGTCTTCTCCCTGACCTGGCCTGCACGTTCAGAGGATGCAGCTTCCCCTTTGGCATAGTGGACATGACAATAATAATAATAATAATAATAATAATAATAATAATAACACAATAATAACACCAATAACAATAATCCTTAACCCCATTTTGTATGTTTTCTGCTTTGAAACATTAAGCACTATTAAGCAGCATTAAGCACATCATGTTTGTAAAAGTAGTAAATATGAATATTAAATTGTATTTTCCTTAAACTAATTTAGCAGTGATGGATAAAAGTTAGATAATGGTAGTCATATGGCATTTGTATTACTTTTTACCTAATACCCAAATCCATTTGCAGAATTTACTTCACACTGCTATTTATTTTGTGGTCTCAGTCTTGAAAAGTGTAAATAAAAATGGCTTTCATCAAGGGGTAAGAGTGAAAGAATAAAATGCTGACAAGAACAGATTTAAAATGCAATTTGTGCTCTGAGAGTTAAAAGCATCCAGACAGTATTGGCTACTCTCTAATTTATGGCTGGTGAACTACAGTGGAGCATTTTACTGCCATTTCTTTTGAGGTAGTCATGCTGTCTTGGACTACTTTTGATTTATAATTCATTGTTACTGTACTCCAGGAAGGCCCTGAAATCATGCAAGTAAATGTCAAAGGAATACAGGAATTACGATTCACCTCAGGTTAATTTGGTTCAGCTTCGGATACAGTTTGATTATGCAGTTTCACTTCAGAGCTGTCTGCCTGAACAGCATGTTGCTTTATGTTTTAAACAGGAGTTTTCAGCCTTCCTTAAAACCAGGGACCCACACATAAAAACAAACCCAAGCTAGGATTGCAGGATTGCAGATCTCAGGGTTCAATAAATAGTAATTTAGTAATTTCTTTTTATCATAGAAACAATTAAATTAAACCTAGAAACAATTAGATTGAAAGTACAATAAGCAGTAACACTGAGGGGGCACAACTAACTTAGTAAGTCAGTTACTAATCAAGTACAAATCAAGAACAAATCAAGTAACTGCATGAAATGCATGAACCGGTATGACTGATTAATGATGAACGTACGGGATCAGCATGTGACTGACACTTACGTCCTGGTATATTAATATGGAGTGCAGTATTACGTTATTTGTACTCCCCCAAGTAAAATGTTACCCAATATACATTTAAATAATCCTAAAAGAATTGACAATAATCACTTGGTTAGCACAGCACATTATTACTGCTACACAAATTATACTTTTATATATAACTATACACCAGAATCTAAACACAATCCAAAAAATCTTTATAGTAGTGTATAAGAGAAAAATCTGTGTTGTAAATATTAGAATGTTACAGTGACTGTGGCTCTCTGGTTGGTGCAGATTTTCTATAAAATATACTTTACATGATCAAAGTAAAATTATGATTGATCATTTTATCTGCGGTACACTGATTAATAATTTGTTGAATTATTAACTTTATTACGTTTTATGCTTCCATTTGCAATCAAGCTACTACCAAACTGTAATGGGCAAAGGCCTGCTGTGCATTGCCTGTAATCAAAAGGGGGTCAGATTTAATAAACTGGTTTATATTTTGTGACAGAATCCCAGTCAGTAATAGTTTCTCCAGACCAGCTGTTCCAACTGCTGCCTGGGGACAAGGATATTAAAATCCTTACTTTCGTTGCCATGGAGAAGGAACCATGTGTTTGCACGGTATCTACGACAAGAGTAAAGAAGAATCTTGCTGCCATACTCGCATTGCTTCATCAGCCATCATGGTACATGTTTACTTTGGTACCCACTCCTGGTGCTTCTGAGATGTTATGAATATGTGTCTTCTTGCTTTGAAAAAGTGTTGAGACTGCATTTTCAGTAAGATTATCACTCCTACTCTGGAGTATCTGTTGTGAGATTTTTTTTTTTTAACATTTTATTGGAACTGAATATTTGAGATCAAGGCATTCATGCTAACTAGAAATAATGAAGGGAAATACGAATAGGAAACAATTAGAGATGAAGTCAGCATTGTTGAATATTCATTTTATCAACATCATAATATTTATTGTAAAGATATCAAATATGTGGATATTTCCAATATCGTTCAGCTTCAAGGCTACTTTAATCCTTTTGCTGCAATGAATGATGTCTCATTTTCTATCGAAATAAATTAACAGAGTGGCCTATAAGACAGAGATGTATTGTTAGGATTGCATTAAAAGTAAAGAAAATGCCCAAGGCACAGTCTATTAAACGTTATTGTGTGCTATTTCACTTCAGCTACCTCTAGAGTTTAATTAGATTTCATTTTCAATTTAATTTTTTCAAGCTATTTAAGATTTTGCATTATCCTTTTTGCAATAGCGAGTAATGTGTCTTTTTGTATGGAAAGAACTTTATTTTGATCGATACGCCATACACCATCTCCCTGTGTGTGGTGGGGGTGGTTGGGAGCAGGGTTAATCGATTATTATTCCAATAATGACTGGTGAAATTCGACTGGTAGTTCTGCCTGAAATACCCATCCCTAAAAACAATGAGAATGGGGCAAAAATACATCAGTGCCAGAGACGAGCACCTGGTCTGCGGGAGCTTGCTTGTTCACAGACTGCAAGTCAGCAGGTCTACACACTCATTTGGTGGATTTATTCTCATTCTGCCTGGCCGATGTGCTCAAGCTGATTCGTATTCTTTGGGACGGCATGGTGGCTCACACATCCAGGCTTAGCTGGAAGCACAGCACTGCTCTGTGTGTCGAGTCCCATGTGCAGCCCCATGTGCTGTGGGTATCCTCCCAGACCTTTGGGTTAAAGGTGGCATCTTTAAATTCTCCATTGTGTACTTCCACAGCCTTTGCTGTCTGGGATAGTGGGATCTAGTGGTCCTGTTTATTTGGGAAATGGATGATTCATTTTTGGTGATTAATATCACCTAGCTGAAGGCACATTAATATCAATACATTTTCTTTGCCTTACAGCTCCGGGACCAGCATTTGGGTGTCTTTCCCCTGTGGTTCATTGGGTGTCTCGCAATACCAAGAATGCAAAGATCATAGTTGTGGTCTTGCTAACTTGCCTCTCAAGAACGAACTTCGGGCACAATGAATCATGGGACCCGTTTGACGAGGATGCAACTGATGTATCTTTGATATTTGGGGATGGGCAAGAATGATATCCAAGGATATTTACTGTCCTCGGTACTTCTGTTCTTATTATTGGAAGTGGTCTTCAGCAGTGGAAGATGACCTAAAATGGGTAAAAGTAATTGTCGTGTAGATTAGCAGTAAAATGCTAGCAGCGAGTAGTTTGCTGTTAATGTTACAGTTCTCCTACAGCTGTTTTCTTCCAACATTTTGTTACAGTGTAACCAATGAATGAAGAAAGCTGATTTGTTTCTGTTCCGTTAAGTCTATTATTATGTCAACGAATATTGGCCTGGTGCAGCACTTTTGAAATGCAAACAGGCCACTTCAGAATATGAGCCACTTCATGTTATCAAACATTTTAGCCTTTCTGTGATTGTATTGTGATTTGAATATACGGGGACTGAAAGGCACAGAATTCTTACTTGGTTTTGTCATACAAAAGCACAGATGACTGTTTTCTAAATCCATTTTCATTATATTCACACCCAAGCCAATCCATTTTTCACCACACATCTTAGAGTGCTCAATTGTTACAGCATAGGAGCATGATGTAGTCATGGCATCATTATTTGGGTTACAACAGTTAAAATCTATAGGGAAAGAAATAAAAATAATAAATGCAATTACTTTAAATGAAACCATTTCAAGAACTGATCAGTTCTGCCACCCCCATCTACCAACATTGTCAGGCTGAGAAAAGAAGAATCATTCAAGCTTCTCCACTATAGAATTTTTACAAAGCCGTTTGTTCTCGTGCTTGTGAAATGCATCCAAAATGAGTATTGTGTTGCTGATGAGTAACGTGCAAGGACTGTCATACCGGTATCTTTTTGAAAACACTTTATTTAACTTTGCATAGGTATGCATTTTAATGAAGCATGGTTTCCTGCTGTTCTACTTACACATTTAATTTGGATCTTCTCCTGTACAGCCAAGATGTTGGTGCTGTACGACATTGTCTGTACGCCAAACGCCATCTATTTTTCAGAGCATTCTGTAATTTCATTAATTAAATGCAGAGGTAGACAGTTCAGGTTTGGAAAGTATAAATGAAGACCAAGATTTTGTTTCAACCAATGAGTTCACTACTCTGTGACTGTGACTCTTTGTACTCAACCAGTTGGTTGAAACAAAATCTTGGTCTTGTTTTGTGCTTTCTGAACATGAACTTTACACCTCAGATTAAAAGACTATTGGTTAAATGTGGGTGATTCCTCAGGGGGTCGTGATGGCCTGGTAGTTGATCACTTTCTCCTCAACAAGCAACCTGACATGCTGTCCTATTCCCAGCTGCAGTTTGGTCACATGGACACGCGACTCTCCAGCATTTCGAGGTAAAAGCCGACACGTCAGCACTGTGTTACATCATCCCTGGGCCCTCTGTGTTCCCTTCCAGATAACATGCATTCTGACGTGTGAACCTGGCTTCTCCTCTTCCTCTAGCTCAGGGCTGCCCAACTCCAGTCCTGAAGGGCCACACACATCTTAATCAGCTAATTACCAGGTTTAATAGGTATGTTTGAGCAGGGAAATCTGCAAACTGTGTTGGATTCCGGCCCTGCTGGACTGGAGTTGGACACCCCTGCTCTAGGTACATGCCAAAACCTCACAGAATGCACCAAAAAACCAAAGACTGTGATTTGTGGCTACACAGTCAATGAACTCTAGGAAGAGTAGAGAGAAAGATGAAAAGGAAAAACTGCAATAAGACGCTTGGTTGGGGGGTAGCTGTCTGTGCTTTTCACCAGTGCTTCTTTTACTAGACTTGTACTAAACTTTTACTCAGAGGAGAAGGCATCAGGGAGCTGTTTCACATTAACTGGAAAGCAGAATTTGCAATTACAAATGACTATAAATGGCTTAGCCTGAATTCATGCACAGAAATCTCACTGTATGCCAATACAAGGAATAAGGATGTACAGGCCTTACCCTGTTCTCTTTTAACAATATCATTATGATTTGAATATACAAACATACTATGTGAATAGCATAACATTCCAGGTATCTAAATTCCTAGAATGGGGATTTTATGTAGGTTTATCTCTCATGATGAACATCTACGATCAGGGGTTAATCTAGGGTAATCTAGAATATGTACTGAATCAGTCAGTGAGTTCCCCCAGATTTTGCATTTATTCAGAATGTATGAAAAGCTCTGCGATGGTACAGTGTCAGCAAAAATGTCATTTCAGTTTAATTTTGCTTTAATGGGTTGGCACAGAGGCTCATTAGGTGGCATTGCTGCCCGACCACTCCTGGGTTGGGAATTTGAAACCTTCCCTCTGCTTTGTGGTTATGGAGTTTGCGCATTCTCCCTATTTCTCTATACTTTGGGTCTCTGTATCTTTCTGCAGTCCCCCAACATTCAGGTATGTTAATAGATGCCACTGTCTGTAGTTTAAGCATTTATGTGCCTGCATGTGCCATGAGATGGACTAGCATGCTGTCCAGGGTGACCTCCCATGCCCACAGTAAAATGATTTACGCTATATCATATATGATATATGCTTTTAATTTGCTGTTTTCCCAAATTGATACCAGATAGATATACAGTATCAGTCTGGTTTGGTTACACCCGTCCATAGGAAGGCTTTTGTACTATTCTCTACATTAATTATAAAGAATTATAAAGACATCTATACTATAGAACAACATGGAATTAGGTACTGACCAAAAACGTATTAAGCAAAGAAACATGGTTGGGGGGCAGTACTGGGACTCAGAAAGTACAAATCCTGTGGTTGGTAGAGTGAAGCCACCATTAGCCCGTGAGCAAGGCCCATAACCCCAATTCCTCCAGGGATTGGCTGACCTTACTTTCTCCTCTGTGCCAGTTTCATTGGGTGCCCTCCTGGGATACTTTTCCAGCTGTGCTGAAGGAAGAACCCTATAGGTTTAGCACTCATTGGCTGCTTTCCCTTCACTCTCTGGTCAAACTCCTCCCAAACTTGTCCAAACTTTTGACTGGTACTGTAACCCAAATCTAAATATTTTCCATATAATAACAAAAACAAAACAATTATTTGAATAACTATGGCGATCATAAAAGTGAGGAAATAAAAGTTAAAATTCCCCTTTTGATGCATGGGTAGAAATATGAAAGACATCATTTATCGTTTGTTCCATCTCAGTTAGAAGGTAATAATGCCATAATAATTTTGACCATCGCATGCATATTAAATCTTCATTCCCCATCATTTGTAAGTAGTGAGGTATGGAAATGTCATTGTACATCTTAGGAAATTCAGTGATGAATGCAAATAGCTTTTTATAATTCAAAGATAAACCATGGCTCATTTTCATGCATTGATATGAATAGCACATCTCCATATGGGACTCGGTATACATTGGGGAACTTGTTTCTCATCACGGATGCTGATTGACACTGTTGTTGTCATTAGGATCTGTTATGGGCAGTAGCATTGTGTTTGATATCAAGTGTTACCAAGCATTGCTTGGTCTCTTTCAGAAAAGGACGGCATGGACTCCAGCTGTGTTGGTTTGCTGGGATTACTCGGGTCCATCCATTCCACCTGTTCTTCTTACAAAATGCATAAAACAGTGTGTCCTCTAATATTCATTTCAGCAATTTCAGACTACAGTCTGGACACTTTGTAACAAATGCTGTTGCAGTGCTCACAGAAATGTTGTATTAGTGTTAAAATCTAGATAGCACCTGCCAACTCCTGCTTTGCATGAGTCCAGTGTTTCAGTCTTAAGTTCCTTATGTCTTCTAAGAAGATAATGTATGATAGAATTCGTGGTATGAAAGGAAACATATTATTAATGATCCAAAAGTAGTCCAGGCAGAAAAATAATCTCAACGCCGAATTCATACATATTTATGTTATATGTACATATTTGGCATCTTGTTAGGCTCTAGCCTGGATGAATGAGAATGTATACTACATACAACACCTTGTAATGCAAGACTCCACTTACTTTCTCAGACTGTTCTGTTGAAAACATGGTTGTTTTATACAGGGTAGGTATTGTGCTACACCATAATTAAGATTCCTCTGCTGTTTACATTATAGCAAAGTCATGCTAGTGCGTGCTGGTCCATCGGGCCAAGGAGGGGCTGTACTTGTCTTGGGACTTTGTTAATATGAATTGTAGCAATCTGTGCCTGACAAAATTGGGTGAGAGAGTTTTTTTTTCAGGTTCTTCAATGAGCATCCACTGAGGGAATGAGGGTATTTTCATCCACCACATCTCCATAGAGAGTTATTAATGCCATAAAAAAGACCATTTTCTGACTTCTGCCTCTACTCTCTTCAAGAGCTTAGTCTCTATTTTCCAGACAGTAGTGTGCTGGGTTCCAATTTAGTCTGCAAATTCTATTAGCAAACATGAGCTAACCACTGCAAGATATATTGTTGAAAACAATGGATCTCATGCAGCTAAAAATGTTGCTACAACTAAAGATCATTTTATTATGCTCTGGTCATAATATTTCTGTACTTTCTGTTCTGGTTAACAGCAGTTGATAGTTGGTAGTAGATGGAATGGTCCAGAATGTTCTCTATGGGCCTAAACAGCATCTTTGAGGTTGTATTTTTGACCAGGTTCATGGTCAATCTGGAGGTTTTGGATACAGACAGAAATGCATGTTTAATACTGATCATATAAATCATGTTTCTTATTTTATCCATTAGTCTTCAACATGATTTCTCCAGTATAAGTATAAGGTAGAGGAACACCCTGGATAGGACCCCAGTACGTCACAGGACATGCACACACACAGACATGCATTTGTATTCCTTAGTGAGGACCATCCATTCATTTCTATGAGAAAAACCCTAATCCCAGTCAGAACGCCCTAAACCCCAACCCAGCCCTACCTTACCCATAAGTAACCAAACAAAAAAAAATTTTTACTTTCTTGATTGCAGACACAGATTTTTATAAAATGAAGGCTGAAGTAGTGAGGACTGATATCTCACAGTCATGGTTTGCTATACTTTTTGCTCCTCTCCCTCTTTTTCTCTTACACACACACACACACACACATACAGACTACAGACAATTTACAGGTACCGTGCCAGTCTGTTTTTATCTTATCTGTATTGTTTTGTATATGTCTCAAGCATCTGAATGGGAATGTGTCCTTCAAATATGGTCCCTGTAAAGAGTAATTTTAAAGAGAATGTTTGCTCATATTACCATATATACCACATATATACCACAACCATGAAGGAATGAATTACTATTGGGATGGTTAAAACATGCTAAAACATGGAATACTGATATGAAATTGCTTTCGATTTTCTCGTAATTTTTTGCTCACAAGCAAGCAGCCATTCAGTCCAGCACCTCCTGCCTTCAGTCTGCTCTGTTTGACTGCCAATTAAAAATGAATATTCAGTTTTGAAATACATTCCATCTATTCACTTCCCAAGTCGATGTATGCTAATCAGTCAGAGAGGAGGAAAAGTTGGCAAGGCAGTGAGGTACAAAAAAGCACCGTTAATGAAATACACAAAAAATGTACTGTACTGCTAACTGAATGGGAAAAAACAACACCTTAATAGGGAATAATATAATGATCTTTTAGCTTATCATAGCTAGAAAATATATTTATTTCTTATGATCCAGGGACTACATTTGTTAAACTGAAGAAAAGGAAGGGAATTTCAGTGTAATGTTGATATTAATAAATTGATATTGCTAGAAAATTGAAAAACATTCATATGAAATATATGATAAGATATTGCTTCTCTATATTTGTAATTAGTTAACACACCACTGTATCCCTCACATTTGTCATGATCAGCCCCGCCCTGCGTGTCTTTTGCCCTGTGTTTCCCTCAGGCGTGGCTTAATTAGCCACACCTGAGTCTTGTTAGTCTTACCCTCATGTAATTTACCCCCTTGTTAACCAATCACCGTACGCCTAGTGTTTGATCCATGATTGGTTCCCTTTAAAAGTATGTCTTAGGCTTGTGCTCCCTGCCCAGGCATTGTAGATGTTACTTGCTGTGTTGCCCTGTTTGTGTCCCAACCTCTGCCTGCTAATAAACGCCCCGTGAGGAGTTTGCCTGTCAGCCTGCAGTATGGGTCGTTCCTCCCCACAGCGACATGACAATATTAGAGAAGCATGATATTGTCTCACTATGATGATGAGGTTCTGGATGAGAATTTAATCATTTCTGCTTATTGTCAAGTTCCTGAAATACCACGAATCACTGCAGGAAGCCATATCCTTTTTCTGGAAATTTCTCCTACAGATCTCTCTGCACCACAGGCGGTATCACTCCAAATTCTTAATGCCTGGAATGAAATCCCGGACTATCATTCTCGGAGGAAAACAGAAACAGAAAACATTGAAGGAGATGCTGTGTGCATATTAAGGTTATAAGAATGCACACACAATGGACAGACAGATATTTTTAAAAAGTGTGATTTCAGGCAATATGAATAAAGCAGTTAACATATCTTCAGCTAGTCAGAATATGGACCAGTACTCAGATTTACCAAAGAAGAGAATGGCAAAATAAGTTCGCTGATGTAATGAATTGTGTTGCGAGTGCAAATTGAAGCCATCCATTTCTAAATTAAAGTGTGGGGCAGCCAATGAGTATGATGCATTCCAGACAGGAGATTCAGCCAGCTCGCTGCTGTATTTTTTTGCACATTTCAGACACCATCATCATTTTAATTGTGTTCAACACTCTCAGTCGCTGGTCTGCAATTTAATTTTGGACCTCCCACCTTCGGCCTGGTGTGTTCTCTCGTTACAAATGGCTGGCTGCATTTGCACCATACATTCCACTGACGAAAGCTCTTGTCTTTGTGCCCTTGAAATATAAAACATTATTATTAAATGCAGCATTGCATAGGGATCTTAAGGACGGGACGCTTCTCACCACCTGTATAAACACTGACTCACAGGGACACTGTGGCATGACTGACAAGTCAAATCAACTCAGAGAGGTTGGCATAGAACAACAATCCCGTTTTTATTAGTACAAACTATCTCATAGCAGGTACAACACACATCCAGATAAGCGCAACAGAGAAGGATGCCCCCACTTATCTCTGCTAGGAAACAAAGACCGCAGACTCGTGAAGTCAAGCTAAAGGTGGAGACGGCGTGCACACCGCTGCCCTGTAAGTACACCGCTCGATACATTCTCTTCTGATAGTTTTTTGCTAGACAGAAATATATGATCTAGATATATTCTTTCAGCACAGTCCAACCTAACAAAGACGTAATAAGCACGGTTATATCAATACCAACACTAATGTGATACAGTTACAAAACTGAGTTAACTGAAAAGACAAGGATGGGGGGGGGGGGGTATTTAAATAAATAAATAATGATGCTTTTTTTTTACCATATTCCTAAACTAGCCCCTTTTTATTTATACAGAATCAAATAGCAAAATACATCCATAAGTGTGGACCATGGTGTTATAAAAAGCCCATGCAAAAGAAAGCAAGTTAAAGAAGAGATCCACATACAATCACAAAGACTAGAATCTTAAATCATGGCGCTTCCAACAGTCAATGCCTTCATTTTTTAACAGATGTTTATATATATTTATATATATTATCGATAAAAAGTATGTGATGGGATTGCATTCTTGTTATTGTGTTCTTCTGCGCACAGGACTCACCACTCTACTGACCTGGAGCTGGAACATTTCAACTTCCAAATCGCAGCCTCCACAATTAATGTGTGATACAAAGATCACGAGAAGAGGTAAGGCTCCAGGAACACCCTCCACAGACCATAAGAATCCCACAGCTTAGTATTTGCTTAAAAAAAAAAAAAGGTGTGACCTTTGATCTTGTCCTTATTTTCTATATTCACTTTATACATACTATGCTTCTGTAAATAGTTACTTTTTTATGACGTCTACTTCTCTGTAGTGTAGCGCATCCACCACGCTAAAGCATCATGTGATACAGGAGGTCTTTTACCGAGCATCTACAGCTCATCGGAGCGGATGACATGGAACAAGGTGATGTTGTACAGCACCTGGTGACCGTTGTTCCATGCATAGAGCACTCGGTCCTTGGGGTTGTAGTCCAACATGGAGATGTGCGAATACTTGTTCTGGAAAGGTATGTCGATGTACTCATAAGTAGATGAGTTGGTGTGGAAAGAATAGTAGACCTTGGTCCCCCCGGAGTAGCCATTGGTGACATAGAGCGTGCCACAGATCATGAATGCCTCCCCGGCACTCCGCTTGGGGTGGTTGGTGGTCCAGCTCTTGATGATATTCAGGGTGTTGGGATTCAGCTTGCTGATGACAATGTTCCCTGCGTTCTGATTGGTGGCGTACACAGCCCACAGGCCGCCCTCGTCCACCATAAGATCGATGTCAGAGTGGCCGCCCCACGAGTAGTGATACATGTTGTTGTAGCCAGCGTACTCCAGTGGGCGCGACTTGCTGATCGAGGAGGTCTTGAAGTCGTACTTAATGATGATGTGACTCTGAAACTTGTTGAAGTAGATGGAGCCGTTGTAGACGACTTGGCCAGTCCCGGACCAGGGGTGAGGGAGGCGATGCGAAGTGAAATTGTCAGACGTCATGAAGTCGGCCATTGACCTGTATTCCCGTACAAAGCGGTTGTTGTGGTAGCCGTCCATGTACCAAACCTAGAAAAGATCAACGTAAGTTAATACATACGTGTATCACTTGACTATACCAGAATTGCCAATGTTACTTTAATATGTGCCTCTGAAAAATGACAAAAGTACATTAATTGCTGCATTTAATTAATGCATTTATTAAAGTGCTGATAATCTTAGTGTTATCCGATAATAAAGGATTAGCTCATATGCCTTGTCTTGTTGGCTCATTATGAAGATCTCAGGCTTCTGGAGATTCATGTTGTCAGCAAAATGAAGACAGAAGCCCCTACCCTCTAATATTTTTACACAGTGATAAAAAAATATATATTTTCTCTTGTTGTATCAAATACAATTGATCTATGATCTACACTTAGAGGGCCAGGAGTGTACCAGATCATAAATCATGTATCTTTGCCATGAATTAAATAAGCTAGCTACTCTGTGACAGGCATCAGTGCCTGTCCCCATAGCTTGGTGGTTTTTGCAGCCAGACGCAGATCACACTTTTCTTTATACACAGTACAATGTGTTCTATATGGAATGTATAGCTCATTAATGATCACAACAACTGACAAATTTTGGATTCATTACATACAAATTGGCGATGTTTATTAAACAGCCTGCACAATGCTAATTATATGATAAGACTTTACATGTGTGGCATTATACACAGGCGAGTTCAACAGACAAGGTGAAAGTTCAATCAATCTCTGTTCAATTGAACATTTCAAACGGTCCACTGGCATGTGAATCAGCTTAGTGATGTGATGCCTGTCTGACCAGACTAGAAACCCCTTCGTTAATGACTTCTGTTCAGGCATCAGCAATAAGTAAAATGATTTATACCAGCACGGTGGCGCAGTGGGTAGCACTTCCGCCTCACACCTCTGGGACCAGGGTTCGAATCCGGCCCAGTTCCATGT
>JAODKL010000040.1:17772813-17789517 GCA_026780765.1 Petrocephalus schoutedeni | reverse complement strand
TTCCGGGATAGGCTCCGGACCCCCCGCGACCCTGAACAGGATAAGCGGGTTGGAAGATGGATGGATGGATGGATTTATACCAGCTATTTGCACATTAATGTGTTTTAGTGATGAAATGCCTGTTTGCCAACATAAGGATAATCCCCAGTGAACCAGCTAACAGCAGGATGGAGGGTATAATGTGGGTTCGATCGTTACCAATAACACTCTGATAAACAAATCGCACACCGTGCTTTGAATTTTGCATGAGCCTGAAGCCACCACCGTTTATTTTTCAAACGTTTTCCGCTAGAGGACATCGATGAATCTCAAAGAACACTGAAGGCTGGTGGTGCTGGAGAGTGAGTTTGCCGTGTGCTCTGGCAGTGTCTGGCAGAATATGCACATCGTGGAGAATGATGGCCGGTCACCTACCCTGGTGTCTCCCTCGGGCGCCAGAGGGTCTGTCATCCAAGACCCAAACCTCGATCCGGACGTTTTGATGGTAACCGGCTCACTTATTCCTGTTAGCTTACCACAAGCTGCAAAATGAGAAACGGGGTCACGGGCTTATTTTAATGAAACTTCCAGGGGCAGTAACTTGCTCCAAGCACACCATCTCTTAAAGGTTCAAAAAGTGCTGCCATCTGGAATATACTACTGGATATCGAGTATATGAGTTGCAATAAAACACGGGTAGCGTTCAGTTCTCCCTGTGGCGTACAGGTCGTGAGACATAATGAAAATGAACCTACAGTATCATTTCCATCCATACAAGTCCATAGAAAGAGTCTATGGTGCTGTAAAAGCACGGCGGGGTGTTTTGGATTTGGGAGGGGTTGCGGGTTCGGGGTGGGCCGCAGACGCTGTTCTCGGACCTGTCAGAGAGCTGTCAGGATTCCTTGGGCATCTGACACAGCAGCACCAGACGAGGATCAAGCAGAAATAGGGCCAGCAAATTGAATCATTGTCGGGGTGCTGTCACACTTCGGAGTCCGGTGCACGCAGACCTCAGCATACAGAAATCAGGCCTGGATGCTCTCAATTCTCCTGTGGCCATTTTCCACTTGCTGTCTTTCCCTCTCTCCCTCTCTCTCTCTTTCTCTCTCACTCAGTCACTCCTCCGGCCCCCTCAGACAAACACATTTGCCATTTGGCCCACCGTTAGCAGCTGCCTGCCACAAACGACAAAGTCGACAGCAAGAACTGTGCTGATCACTGCGAAATAACAGAAAAGACCCACGATTTCCCTCGTGGTAACCCTGTACTTGTGCAAGCTGTGACCTTTTCTGACACCAGGTATCATGTCCAGGCCTTTAAACTATCGGTTAAAAATGATAAATGCAAGTGTTCACACCTTTAACATCACCCTACTCCATCAGTGATGAAAATGTAGCAAAAACAAAAAGCTAAAGGCTGAGTATTGCAGCCACTTCTCGTCTTCCTGGGTCTTCCCCGTGGCTGTGCTCACCTCCGCTCGCCACATCCCCCCCGGGACCCATGCTGGGAGAGCAAGCCGCCGCCATCTTGTTGCTAACGTGACTATCCCCCCGTCGAGATGCCTCCCTCACAATGAGCCGAGCTCGAGCGGCTTAAGATCCCACCCCTGCACTTACGCTGCAAGCAGAATGCAATTAAACAGTGGGCCCTGGGAGTCAGAATCCAATTACCTCACTCTCCCTTTGCCTCCATATTCCTCCCATGTGCCCCTCTCTCCCTCTCTCCCATCTACAAATAGGTGCTAATTTTTTTGGTCTGTTTCAGGGTTTCATCACGTTTCACAGGACATGTGTTTTATTCTGGTACCCAGTAAAAACGTGCAAGAGGGATGTGCCACAAATCACAAGGCTGATGAGGACTGAAACAATAAACACAAAGAATAGTCACGGAGCTTAAGAGCACAATTATAGTGAAATGCATGCTTCAACAATGGCTTAGAGGTCTCAGAAACTGGCTTCTCTAGTATTGAGTTTCACATTATATTCTTATACGTTAATTACAAATTTGTGGCAATTACCTCTAAAATGATTAATTAAATATCACGGTGAATGTAAAGCTTGGTTTTCTCATGTTCATATTTTTGCAAAAGATCCATGGTTAAAGCCTGCTAATGTTCACTGCTTCTAACCATACGATACTGCACTTTGCTCTTTGTTATGCCTTTTGCTCATCCGGATTAGGTGTTGTGGGCAAGAGAAACAGAAGACTGAATATGCACAAAATATTCAGCCAGTAATTAAAAAGAGATTACTGCTATTTTAGTAACCTTGCATTTCTCAAATTCCACTTTTAGATTATCCTCCGTACAGAATTGCAGCAGAAAATCATATGACTGAAAATGGCCCTGTGAGCATTGTAATTCCTTTGAAAAGCAAATGTAATTCAGATAAAATTTGATTAAATTTGAGAATGGCAATGAATCAGAATCACATTCCAAAAAAAGGTCTAATCTGATGCATATGTGTTCTGTGTGGTGTAGATGTAATCTCTCTGCTAAAGGTATAAACATTTTTTACTAGAAAACATTAGGAGCCTCGCATGTTACAATTTTATTAGGAATTGCACTTCACGGACTGGCTCCAAGGGCAGACGGATCCTATTCTGCGTTGGGAAACGCCATTGCTTGACAGCTTCGGCTGTTTACAAGGACTCCTGTCCTATGATAAACTGGTTAACTCTGACGGACTGAATCCGGGGAAGAAGCAGAGCTAAAGAGCTTTCTGGGGTAAGGAGATACCCTTTCAAATGGCTGTTCTGCTCCATCATTTAGCACACAGCAGTGTGGGTTGAGGGTCGTGCCATTACTGCAGCTCGTTTTTTTTCTGTGGCTAAGGTTTCGGAAAGGACCCAGCTGCTGATCCAGGTCCATCGTTGGCCCGTCTCTGGTGCAGCCTAAATGATTTATCTTGTGTACGGTAGATTTATCGAGTAACTCGAATAACTTGATTGCAAAAAAAAAAATCCTCGATGCAAATTCTTTGCTTCGATGCTTCGTTTAATCCACACGACTATGTACAGCTCAGTGATCACCGTGTTTCACACGCAGGATTATTACTGTCGCACAGTGTGCCTATGCTGCATTACGTGAAGCAGAGCGGTAGAAACAGAAAATAAAGAAACAGACGTGTAAGAAACAGCAACAAGGCTGTACAGATCGGGTAGCGACAGCGACACTCCCGAATGGCGGAGAAATTTTTGGCAAACTTCTGAGTCACAGAGATGGTGAATAGTTCCAAACACTGACGCTCATGGCATAGAATCACGGTAATTTCCATTGCTAATTACCAAGCACTTTAAGCGGTATGTCGATAAAATAACAGATTTAAAAAAAACATTTAATACATTGGCTGTCATTAATATACTAAATACTATTTTGTTTTAATATTGGCGCAGCATTAGCTGCTAATGGTTATCATAATTAATAGTTATGACCGAAGGTAGCTTAGCAGCTAACGAGGCTAACGTCCCCATTTCACTGATGATTTTGTCTGTTACTACTGATGCAGGGTTATGTTACATATTAAGTTGTTCTGGTTATGAACTGCTTCATAATTACAGTTAGCTGCACTGCTACCATGTTAATACTGCTGATTAAAATGTCAGTTACAGCTCTCCTCGGGTCACATGGGTCAATACCAAATTCACGGCAAAATAGCTTAAATTATTTTGTGGTAATATATTTGCTAAAAAATACAGTGTTTCGGTAAAGTGTCTATATCATTATGTGTGCTTTTTAAGTGCTGCATTTGCAAACAGTTAGGCGCATGCCAGTGTTAGAGTTAAAGTCTAATTCAAAACACATTAGGTACAAAAGCCATATGGACTTCAGCGGGTGGGGTCAAGAGATAAGGACATGATGAAGAGATGAGCAGCTTGGCCTAATGGAGTACACACGGCCCGTCCTGCTTCACTCTATACTACTGACGCCAGTAAAGAACCGGAGCCCACTGGCTATCAGTCTTAATGTAGTTCAAATGCATGTGTGAGAAAGAAACAGGCCACATTGGTTGGGCTAAAGGCACGTGTCTGATAGATGCCGTTCATAATCTGGCTCTGTGAGCCCAGGGTGGCTTCCTCCAGCTTATTCCCACCGCTGCCACCCGCCTCGCTGGGATCGGTCAGGGTCGGACTTCATGCATTGTGCAGTTTGTGAAGTTTGAATGCTGGAGTTTTCATAAAAACACATAATTCACAGGCTACCTGAAAGCCAGCATCTCCTCAGCACTGGCCAACAATCCCACAATTGCAGCGGGCAGTCGCAACAAGGACCAGCTCATCAAATGTGACCCTATATATTCAGATGTATCATACTCCTTGCAAATTGCTGACATCAACATTAATTAATCATATGGCTGAGGTTGGAGAACTACCAACCTAAAAAACACCATTTAAATTACATTTGTAAAAAAAACAGGAAGTGCTTCCCCGGGTGCAAAGCCTGGGTGGCACAGTGGGTGGCACTGTTTCCCCATGCTTGATCCCCACATCCACCACGTGTGAGGGGTGTACATGGCTTCCTCTGAGCATCCTCCCACAGCCAAAGGCATGCACTTAGGCTACGTGTCATCTCTAAGTTACCCACAGAGTACGATTGTGTGTGTGTATGTGCCCTGCCTCCCATCCAGGGTGTACCCCAGCCTGGGACAGGCTCCAGGTGATGCTAACTGAATAAGAGGTGGGAATATAGATGGATGCGTAACATTCCAGTCTTTTTCTTACTGTATTATGCATTCCAAGTGAAGTTTTATTTTTCTTGCAAGATCCCATTTTTTCACCATTATAGGTAAAAACCGGCACTAGACACCATCTATTTCCCATACTGATTATCCTATGCAGGGTCAAAGTGAGATACGGTAGAATGTACCTGAAATTATAGGTCCTTTAGTACTGTGTTCAGTTAGATGTAATTTTCATTGTGCACTTCATTCAATTGGCAGCTCATTGAAAACAAAAAGGTTAATGAAGAGTTCATCTGTAATGACTATCAGCATACCCTGAGGACCTCAAGGACTTGAGTTTTACACAGCCTGTACCACAGGATATTAAC
Organism: Petrocephalus schoutedeni; assembly: GCA_026780765.1. Classification (NCBI taxonomy): domain Eukaryota; kingdom Metazoa; phylum Chordata; class Actinopteri; order Osteoglossiformes; family Mormyridae; genus Petrocephalus; species Petrocephalus schoutedeni. The sequence continues at coordinate 17,784,491 of JAODKL010000040.1, read as the reverse complement.
ATATTAAGGCAGTAATCTGCAGTATACTAGGTCTTATATGCAGAATTATTGTAATTTACAAAAAATGCTGCACAGACGAGCACGCCCTGATCCAATATACTGGTCAAGTCTATTGATTAGCACTCCTACACCCAATCAATAAATGTATCAATAATATATGTAAGAAACTGTACACTGTAGTTCAACTGCACAACATAACAGTAAAACAATTTACTTTAAGACATAAAATATTAAATATAAAATACTAAGTAATCAAGCTTTATAAATGCGGTGTGTTATATATAATGCTTGATTACTTACTATTCATATATATGATATAAAATTTATATGATATATATGATATAAACAGTTTGCAATTTAAAAAGTGTGTTTAGATATAAGTAGTATATAGTTAACTGTGTGCAATTAACAGTGGCGTGTTACAGGTAAAGATGTGTAAAATGAAGAAGGCGATTGATGCGTAATACTTATAATGAATGCTGGCCGCAGGGCCAAGCTGTCAAAGCTGACGGCACACGACATTCGGATGTCGGCGCAGTGCAGGCAAGCCGTTAGGGGCTGGCAGGAGTGTGGCTTATGTGAGAGAAACGGTGTGAGTTGTATGGATGTGTGGTGAAGAGAGAGAGGCAGGAGACCCGCCCATATGGGTGTGGCACTAACTCTGACCCCGCCCCTTCCTCCTGGGAGGGGCTGGGCAGGGGGGCGTGTTCTGCATTCTCTGAGCCTACCTAATTTTTGCATGCATGCTCGGAGCCTCTCCTCAAGATTTGACACTCTGTTTTGTAGGTCCTTGTAGTCATAGGCTCCCATTTCTTCCTGAAGTTGGTTTAGAACTGACGTCAGATTCTGGACTTCCTCCTTAAACTGCAATACCAATTTCGCATCGGCTTTGTACTCCTCCAACACTGGTATCAATGGCCTAAGTTCCTCCATTTTCGCTTTTATTGCCTGAAAGGTTAAAATAAGCTCGGTTCAGAGTCATGCGTGAAAATTCCTGTCCAACACCTGCCTTGCCCTAGCACTGACTGCCTCCCCCCACCCCCATCCCATCCCCGCGTGGGTGTCACTGTTTACAAGATCAAGAACGCGTTACGTAATCCGAATTATAGCAGCGCGAAACAAGTCCTCAGTACACCAAAAACAATTGGGAAAGCTCTTTATTTTTCACCTTTTAAAATGCAACATCTTAGGGTTACATGCTTCATGTCACATACAACAAAGTTTGTTTCTTTTTTTAGTTGGTCGTTCTTTAGTAACCGAATATGCATTAACAAAAACTGAAATGAGAAATCAAACTATAATTTTAAAAAAGAAAGGAAAAAAAAAACGACAAAAAGTATTCATGGAATGCCTCTACAGTAACATGCTAGGAAGAACACAGTGGTGGCCTGGGGTGGGTGGTGGTGGTGGTGGTGGGGGGGGTTTCCTTAGTGATAAAGGTGCCAATTTTATATAAAATGAATGACGCGAAAAATTCAGTGGCCCAGTTCAAGGTTACATTGGATAGAGCTGCTTCTTCAGTCGCAGCAGCATTGATAAAATGTCTTAAAGTTAGCCCTGCAAGCAAGAAAATGAGATACTGTTGAAGGATCTAGCTCACTAGCCTATCTAAATACATACACAGCAACAGGGGGCGCTCCACATTCCCAGAGATGCAACGGAACCATGATGCAACATAAGCGTGATGGCATGGGAGGGGTGTTATCGGCATGCACGGGAGACCCATGCATCGCAAGCGAGACACTGGAGGGGCTCGCGGCCGTGGCAAACAGGAGAGAGAGAGAGAGAGAGAGCAGCTTCACACGAGACCACAAACGACATAATGGGGTTACGCCATGCCACTTTAACTATGAACGGAAACAGCCCACTCCACTGCAACGGTTTTCGATAGCACCTCAATTACACAGCGCTCGATTCATCTTTACTGTTAAAGGAGGGGATGACAGGGGCGCAGAGAGCATGTGGGACGCACGATTCGGCCCGCCGAGCAAATCGGCCGATTTTTATGTGATTAACCTGGCCGTCAGACCCAATGCTCCGCTTGATCTTACAGCAGCACATTGAGAGGGAAGAGGCATCTTTGCAGAATCATTTTAGCTGAGATTATTTCAGCATTTTCCTGGGTTTCTCAGTCAATTAAAATTTCTGTGATGAGGAGACTTCTGTGAATCTTACACCCCCTCCCTGAAGCTTTAAAAAGGGTGGGGAGTTCATCAAATAAAACCACCACCCCCACCCCACTCCCATAATAAATTAGGGTGGAAAATTGCAGTGAGGGGGTGAACTTAGTAGTCTCAAAGTACACTACGTTAAATGCTTTTAACATTCTCAAGTCAGGAAGTGAGAATTGAATGTTCTCACCATCCTTCTGCTATTAGTACCGATAAGAAGACGGTTACAGTCTTCTTGGGTTTCACTGTGCAGCAGCCATATGCAGCAAGGAGCCTCCAGTGCGCTTATCAGGTTAGGTCACGATGGGGGGCAGGTAGATGGGGAGAAAGCCAGGACGCTTCATGCTCTCATGGTGTCTGGGCCAATGCTCAGGAATGGGCCGCAGCGGACTGAGAGCGGCACGTACCTTATATTGCTTGGCAATGTTCTGCTTGTGGCTCTCCTCCACCTGTCGGAACTTGGTCTCCAGGCCTCGTAACTGGATCTCCATCTTTTCCACATACTGGAGGTCTCTCTGGGTCCGCTGGTCCAACACCTGGATGGACTGTGTCATGTTCTGAACCTGGACCGGGAAGAGGAACGCAAACACCCTCTGATCTTATGCACTCCGGGGTCTCGTGTTTGAAAGGCTCCTACTTCCTATCGATCGGCTAGCTATAAATAAATTAACACTGCCCGGCCATTCACTCTGGAAAATGCAATCCTAAAAAAGATTTCGCCGTCCGGCCTCGGGAATATCCTTCATTCCCTTGTTTTTGTGCTGAGGCAAGTCAAAAAAAGACAAAAAAAAAATATTATTTTTAACACACATCTTACTTTAATATACATCTGTACACCAAGCAGTGATGACGTAGCACTCAGCATTCTCTCACAAATTAATCCAGCTTGAAACCTGCTGCTGGCACAGCGACTAAGGCTTATTCTTATTTTTGTCCAGAGCTGCCATCTCAGACCTGATCTGTAGCTCTCCTTCAATGTCCTGCTGCAAAATCCCCAGCTGATCACTAATTTATTATTGCATTTTTCCCCGCATTGCCCTGGAGAAGTCAGCATGCCCGTGACCTCTGACTGCCCATGACCGCAGTGCACCTGAGCAGCGGCTGGCGAGACAAGCCCAAAGTCATCCGGGACCTCGTTTTTTTAATCAGATAATAAATAAATAAATGCCCAAACAGTGCTGCTGACACCGGCTTTGGCGCCAGTGGCTATTTTCAGAAAACTCATAACTACCTAAGCACAAGGGGGTTATTTTAAGGGGATGTTTCTATCATTTTTTATTTCATTATTTACCCCAATAACTGGGAGCGTTCAGGGTGGTGCACCTTAAAGTGTTTCCAAGAAGCACCTGCACAATTTACTGAAGCAATTCAAGCCCTGTACAAGGGTGCAGCAAATCTCAGGGGTTTGAGGACACCCTGCTGTTAACTAAAGCAGCACAGGTGGAATAATCACATCTATTTACACTGAGAAAATGTAATACTGTAAACCATATACATTGCTCATTAACATATCCTTAAATATTTTTTATAATCCTAAGGAATGTTCAGAAATTTCATTTTTTCTTAGAGGTGTGTAACACTTTGAAGAGTAAAGACACTGGGATACTGGGATTCAGATAAGGATTCTGGATGCAGCTTCGAAATGCATGTGACTGACAACTGGTGAGGGTTTGCATAGTGTTAGGCAGGGGCGGGGTGTGTTGTCATGGTTACTTTCTCCAGAAGCTGCCTCAGCTGTTTGGTCCTGGCGTCTCGTGAGCACATGGTCTGCTGGGGAGCCACCACAGTGCAGATACACCTGCCCTCACTGTCCTGGGCCGAGCTGTACACCTGCCACGACTCCTCAGGGTTTGCTGGCAGTACCTGTGCATGGAGGAAGACCAAAGATAGACAGCGCACTATTACACCATCAGGAAGCATATATAAACACTGTAAGAGGCGGTGAGGCCAGCTCGCCTTCCATACAGCCGTTCTGGCAACCTCATGACGATTGTATAGCCAATTTTTCTTAGCACAGTATAAAATTCTGGCATTTACGGCTGCTAGTGTGGCTGCTCTTCTGGTGGCTTGAAGTGTCCACTCCTCCTGAAATGAGAAACGCTTTCACACGTGTTGTGCGCGCTGATCACTTATGGTTGCGTAAAAGCCCATCTGGAGCGCTGAAGCCAGCCATATGCTTACCAGTATTTCCCACAGCCGAATAAATTGTCCTCGTTCTCAAAGCCACGGTTACTGGCAATAAGACTGATTTCACCAAATTCAAAGCTCGATATTATGGAATTTGCTGCCACACTAATACTGAATCCCAATATTAAATTGTCCGTAGGTGTTTGAAAAGGCTTAACATGCTTGCCATTTAACGCCAGACTATGCCTGCTACATGCTGTCAGCATTCAAGATGCTCCTCTGACGTCACATTCACATGCCCTGGGTTGATATCCTGGCACGACCATTTTGTTAAATAATCATGAACTGGTATCTTTAATAAGAAGCGGTGCCATTGGAACGTGATTTCGGTAATAATACAATAACTGTCCAGAATAAAGGCTGATTTTGATTGACCCAAGTTGTTAATCAGAAGTTGGTTGTTCTTGATTGGATGGATGGATGGATGGATGGATTGATGGATGTGTAGGCCTCAGTCATCCATACTTCAGGAAGCCAGGTGCAGGCTTCATGTCAGATGTCCATCATATACACATGCTGATGTCAAATGTGCATGCTAACATTTTCACAGTCTGGGGAGACCAACCAACACTCTGTGATTATAAAACTGATTGTATATGTATACAAATGGAAAGACAATTTTTGGCTCAATCCATAACATCACACAAAATCTCCACATCATTTTCTAATACCGAAATCTCTTTCCCGATTCTTCTTTTCAATTTCTGTAAGGATGACCCCTAACATACAATTTATGCATTCATAAATACAACACTGTTGATAAAGATGCCATATTTAAACGTGTAAAGATATTATTTAAAGTTCCGCGTCAGCTAAATGAAAACTAGGCACTGGTGGAAGTATAATTTGTGATAATGGATCCAATTCTTCATTTTCAAAATATTTGTCATTGTGATGTGTTACTTAAATTACTGACGCGCACAGGCTGTCACCAGAACTAATCACATCTGCGCCTCCTCATATATATAAACTTTATCGATCTCGATTACAGATACTATAAATGATGACCAAGCAAGTAAACTGATTTTGACAGACTTCAAGAAAAAAAAATGCTGTAAAATTTATTCTAAATTGTTTTAAATCGTTTCGAAAACGGACATCTTTTTTTTCTTCGTTTAATCAACACTATCCTTCCTCTTCGTAACAAACGAAAAATACGAAATCCCTTTACATTTCCGCCTAGCAATAAAAGCACTGTCTCGGCAGTAAGATAGTTTGTTTTACTGAGGCGCCACTGCACCAAAATCGATAATACATTTATTAAAATAAAAAGCCGATAAGGGACGCCCTTTCACTGCTAAACCATTGCATCTTTTACAGGTTTATAATTTGATTTCTTAATTCCACTACTCTGCTGAAATGACAGTCCACCCTATTCAAAATCAAATATAGGCTATACCGTGCCGACCCCACGCCGTGTTCTGTCAAGTTTCTGATTGAGCACAAAAAGTACAGTGTAGTATAACAGCATATTTCGTTTATAACGATTTCTGGGCTTATGCTTAATGATACCGTATAACAGTAATAACATGCTCTGGTGTTCTTTTGGATGATTTGTGCTTTTGACGTTTTCCTTCGCTCTTTTCTCCTTTCATTCGTTATAACCTTCGTGTGCGCCGTCCCTTTGTAATGCAATTCCACTTACGACTTATTTCCAGAGCGCACAAACACTTCAGATGCGTTTCAAACAGCAAGATTGTCCGGCACCTTTCGCCTATTGCCGATGTTTCCCACCAAGTGCGCCCCTTTAAATCCAAGCGATCACTGCGCGCCCTTGGTGCGCCTTTCCGAAAGTGTAATCAATCTCCCGACCGGTGCCCTCACGCTGCCCTTCTCACAACTAGTGAGGGATAACAAGGTTTGCCTGGACTGGAAAAATGGATAAAAACGGGAATACACGAATCATTTTTATATAGCCCTATACAACGCCATGCATTTCAAATATGCGTTTCAATCTTGCCCTCTGCTGTGAGTAATGGGCAAATATTTTACGTGAATATTAGTATAATACTATTATTATTATATTAATACTATATCAGTAGTATATTGTAGTAGTAGTAGTGGCAGGAGTAGCAATAATAAAAAAAATATATTATTAGTATTATTATAAACTATCTTGTGTACTCTGGAAGAAACGCAAAGTATACATCCGTTTAGGGTACATCTCATCTAAAGGGGTGAAGCAACTCACGCCTGTGCTCCGGTCCGGTATTCCTCCAGGTGCTGCCATCAGCTTGGTGGTGTTAAGTCCCACCAAGGAGGGCAGCGTCTGCGACATCCAGTTGGTGATCATGGCCATGGTGCTGAGCACAACCCCGATCTTGAGTAAAGGCACCGACATCTCTGCTTTCTTTGTCTCACCCGAAGCTTCATTCTACACACTCCAGTGGGGAGCTCTGCTGGCAATCCATGCTGCCGGGAAAAGCGTGCAACGACAGCCGTGCCCCGACTTCGGGCGCTCCTGCCTCGGACATAGCTGGCGAACGATCACTGGAGACACTGCTCTGAACAGCGAAATGCCCCGGCGCAGTGCTAAGAAATGGAGCTCCTGTCCTGCAACAGCTGCACACGCGTAGTGAGGTGTAAATGCAATAGTTTCCCAGCCCCCTCCTCCGCCTCTAGGTGGAAAACTAGCCGTTTCTATTAGCCTACGTTAAAAAAAAACCTGATCCGTCCCTGCCTCTTACGCTCGGTGAGAGATCGCAGGAATGACTACAAGCTGCTGAGGATGGATGAAGAGGAGGTGGTGCTCGAGATGTATATGACGAGGCGCAATGTGATGTCAGAAACGCCCTTCATGTGCCACTTGGGAACCTTTGCCTATGCCTTTAAATTTCCCTATTAAAGTGTCCCGTATCATTCGATCGTAAACTAGGAAAAAGACAGTCTGTGCTGCGGCGTTGCAGGGTATACTTATGTATGCCATGTCCGTCCGCTTACCGAGAAAGTATGATAATACGCAACGTCCCTTCTGATGCCAATTCACAACTCGACACAGATCGCACGAGTCCATAATTGAGTAGGCCTAATATTTGAAGTAGAAAACGCTACAGTTCCTAATAGTATTACCTTTCATATATGTTCTATGTTTCCGGACTTTTCTTCTATGACCGATGCCTGCACATACAAAAAAGTTTGCTTAAATATGCACAAATGTTTCGATGTGCATTACATTTGCAAACTCTAATGAGGCACGTATTAAATGAATGTAGTGATGATTTCACTATATCACATTGAATCACCTTTGCAAAGTGTACCATGAGATTTCATTGAAACAACGACGTTGCTTTGTTCCACGATTTAAAACAAATACTCTAGCGCCACCTCGTAGCCTTACGCGGTATTACAACCGCTGAAGCACAGTGAATTGGGGGAACAATGCCCGGCGCGACACCTTTCATATACTGCTGAATGGGCGTGTTCTGTGTTTTGCCAAAATAAGCCACGTTGCTAAATAAGTCGCAAGGGCAAATACGATATATAAAAAGGTCACATTCCACGTCAGCAAACCATATTGGTAATTGAGGATCAAGACAGGGATCGAATAATTTTTCCTAAGCAGGTACGCAAAGATAATTTCTGCATTGCTGAGTTTTAATAAATAAAGAGTGTTTTAATAAATTGTGGTTTCTTAGGAATCACAAAACTATGCCTAATTTCATCAGTTACCGACGAGGTTAGTAAGCCCAGACAGAAACATACTGTTACGAGATTGCCTCTGCTACAACGAAAATAGGTCAGATGTACATAATCTGAAATTATTATAATTATTTTCTTCTTGACTGTAAGAACAACATTTTTAGATTCATCATCTATTTGGCAAGTGTATTGTTTTATTTTTCTTTACTAGACGGATACATTTCCTATAGAATACTGTAGCTTCACTGAATAACACGTTTTAAATATGCGTCATGTATACTGTATAGCCGAGTCGTTTGTCTAGTCGAAATAACCGGAATGTTTTTCAAAACCAATATCTATTTAATAGTTAATTTTAATTTAGAAACGTCAGTTAAGCCTGGCATCCAGACAAGGGCGTGTCCAGCCCTGTGGCCTATGCGGCCTGGGACAGGATCCAGGCCCCCCCGCCCCCTGACCAGTATAGGGGATTTATAGAAGATTTATAGATGACCGGGAAGACGGTTCACAAATTCTGTAAAAGCAGTGTCGTTATAATGTTCACAGACATTACTTAATCATGCGACTTTTCAAGGGTTAACTGCAACTCTACGATCATTTGAAAACAATTATATTGACCCGCACTGACTAATATGAATTAGTATTAACGAATATTAGCTTATTCGAAGTTGCTAATTTCAATGCATTTTACATTTACAAACGCAGGTTTTCGGCAAGTTTCAAAAAGTTTGCTTTTCCATATTGAGGTAACAACAATGAGACAACTTCAGCTTCAATGATATTAGACAAAGATGGGATGAGTAATTAGAAAATACTATAATAAGCCAAACTATGTCCCAGTTACACTGTCCTCCATAGAGCAGAAGTGTGTCTGGAACTCCAGGCAGTAAGTTTTAATATGACACCCCCACTGATGATGAAGTGATATTTAAGTATATTTGCCATCTTCATTTGCCTTTTTGACTTTGCTTCTATGAATACCATGTGCATGTAGTATTCTAGGGAGAGACACCAGGGACAGAATCGTAAAGTCAATCTTTGGTCCATTTGGCTTTATTTCAGTGGGACTGAATAGCTACAGTAATGAATGCTTTCATAGCATGTGGGCCGTGTTATGGGGTAATGAATAAAAGACTACTAGGTTAATTTTGCATCAGCTACTGCATTACTGTGGTGTGCAAGATGTTATGCATGCAGCGTTCATTCAATATACACTCTTCTTTTTTTGTTTATCAATAAAACACATTGTGGAGATGCTGCAGTCAAACTTCTCCAACCAGAAAAATTAAATAAAGCACCTGGGAGGATGTACAAGTTGCTGCAGCGCCCAATCAACGGTATCTGTTATGTCTGTTAAACGATTACTATATTTACCTGCAAATCACTTTGCAAACAACAAATGTGGCAGATTTAATAGCACAATGGAAAATCTAACATTGTATTATAATACTGCAGAAGCGCATAAATACTTTCATTGATTATCCAAAGGAGGAATGGACATAAAAATGAACACTGGAAATCCCCCATTGTTCTTTGAGCTCTCTTAAAGGGAGATGTAAATTGTGTTTCCAGACTGAGATTGTATTTTGCAGCTGCGTTAAAGGTTTTTAACGGATTGCACACTCCCAAATTGGAACATTATACGATTACAAATATCAGAGTGCTGGTATTAATGTCCCTAGGTGAATAATGAGTTCTCTTCCTAAGCACTTTGCGGAGAGATGGAAAAGAGAAAAAAAAAACTCCACAGTACATGTTAATGTTCTTTTCTTTTGCCATTCACTTGATATATTCATTATGGCCAAAACAGATAATCTCAATCAATTCCCCTGGCGGGTCTTGCATTGTAATGAGGGAGATAATTGTTCAGTGGCCCACGGGACTTTCTGCTCAGTAGTGGAGATACCAATGGAGAAGCAAAAGTGGAGCAAAATACATATTCATGCAAGTACACACATATATATATATATATATATTGACAGACACTTTTATATGTGTGTTTATGTATGTATGTATGTGTGTGTGTGTATATATATATATATATATATATATATATATATATATTCACACACATGCACACACCCTATTTCCTGCTAAATATGCGTGTCTAATTTATTGGTACAGACTTGTTTAATGTTCAAAAGAAAATATTGCAATGACTAACCTTAGCTAAGTAAGACATTTAAAAGAGTATTATTTGTAAGCTATATCTTGTTATAATATTAACACGTTTACCTGTACAGCTTCGCAACAAAAAACGACAGCATCCTAAAAATACACCTGAAGCGCTCTCTTTGTGGTCCAGCAGGCTGCTGTGATTTAGGTGTAGTCATTAGGGCCCTTTTCCCTGAAGCGGTTTTTGCTGACCTTCTCTGTGTGGATAGGCAGACCGATTCAGACTGCATTGAACGTGACCTTCAACTGATTTAAACAGTCTATCACCAGAACGTCCCCAGCAGAGAAGTTTGTGCTCAACTGCGACTCGATCAATCCACCTTCCCTCCCATACATTTTTCCCTCCATACTTGTAATTTCAAACAATGAAGGGTCACGAATACTGGAGATGAGCCCAACCTTTCCACTGGAAAAACTATTAGAATTGCCCTTTACTCAATGTGATTTTAACAGCAGCGTGTTGCCTGACAGAGGCACTATATGTCAGCCTGATGTAAACCACATGAGCCACCAGCACAGGCTGTGGGAATACGCACACTAAGCATGCACGTAACATTCTTATGCATCTAATCAGATGCATGTTTGTACATCTATGGGGTATTAAGGAATACAAGGTAGCTATCTCACTAGAAAAGCATGTGAAGAGTAAGCCTTTGAAATTGTTATTGACACTGGCTGCTTTGTGTGCATGTGTGTGTGTGAGGAATGTCACGGCACACGGCATTAAATATTGAAGCAGTTTTCCACAGACCTTTACAAAGCATAAAGAACAGAGGAGGTGCCTCTCATTTCTAGGACATGACAGAGTAAAATGTAAATGCGATCATGTGCTGGGCCAGCATTTAAGCAAGCTTATGATTGCATTTCCTGCTCGGAGTATGAAGGGCGTTTTGAGGCAGCAGAGGCAGGTAAGAAAGCCACCACGCTTGACCTGCAAAACGACTGCTGTTCAGTTACTCCAAAAATAAGAAAAAGCAATTGATTCCCATCTAAGGAACGCAAATGCTAGTTTCACTCTGTCACCCTGCAGGAAATCGCATCACAAGTATATGAAACTTATTATTATAACAGATTTTTTTTTAAATCTCACTTGTATAAAGGCCAACCACTGTTAATCACAAAACACTTTTCTCTACTAGTACAACTAGCCCATCACTCACAATGTACAAAAGAGCATTTTAAAAAACAGCTCACATTCATGAGTATTTCTTGAAAAGCATGAGCCAGCCTCATCACTATCTGATCTGCCGGGAATCGCATATATAGCCACAATCAAACTGTGTAAACAATTAAGAGTTTTTAAGAGACAAGGAAATCATTATGTTATTAATAATATTAATGTTGTTAATGGTGCTTCATATTCAGAGTTTTTCCACACTGTTTTGCCAAAAAATATCATTAATTGCAGTTTCTTGTATTTAAACAAAATTATAAACATTTTGAAATAATCATATAATTTTGAAATATATAAAAATTGTAATGCTTAACTATTTTTCCTTATATATA
>JAODKL010000040.1:17740767-17771021 GCA_026780765.1 Petrocephalus schoutedeni | reverse complement strand
GGGCAGCTTTGGGTTGCAGCGGAGCGCAGGAGCCGAGCGCCGCTGCCGTACAGCGCTCGCCCTGCGCTCGCCCAGCGCTCTCCGCATCCATGCACCTGCCTCTCAGCCCTCCATCACTGCCTCAATCAATGCATACGCCCAATTATCAAGCACCCTTCACATTGCGATGGCGTGTCTAACGCCTAATCGGTCAATCGGCGCAAATAATCATTTATAATAAGGAGGGGAAAATGGCGTTTCTAAACCTACTTGGGTGAGTTCAGTGCCCATCAAGACGAGGAGGGTAAGACTCAGGAGCTTGCTTGCAGGCTGCATATCTCGCCTCCGATATGTGGACCAGCGCTGTCACATGCAGATCCGGGGTTTCTTCCCTCTCTGTGGTCTTCTCTTCGTCGCAGACCCCCAGGTCTTGTAGCAGTCCTTACCGCAGCCTTCAGTGCCCAGATAAAAGCGAGCAAGAAATCTGGCTTGCGGAGCTGTCACTTTGCATATTTATTGCATCCCAGTTTCCCGGTGTCAGAAAGCCGTCTCTTCCTCTCCCTAATAGGCGCCGCTTAGTTGGCTGCACATCTGCATGCGAGGTCGACTGCTCTAACAAAGGAATGGTTATGATTTTGCCAGAAGTTTGCTTGTCGTCGAGGGAGAGACACACCAGCCAGAGGGAAATATTGAGAAAGCAGGAGATATGCACGGAGCCGAAACAGGATGTGACATCAGCTAGGCGTGGGAAATTCAAGCAAAAAAGAGAGGCGGAGAGATAAAAATGGGGGAGGGTGCAAACAGGGGCTTCGGCTCGGAATATATCGTTTTAAATGACAGATGACATATGACGTATAATATGCACTATATCTTATATATCCACAACCTTGCTGTTTTTAAATATAGCTTATGCTCCTTACCAATGTACCAGTGTGCACAGCATCCACTGGGGTTGCTATGGAGACCAACTGCATTTTTCGCCTCAAGCTGTGGCTTTGTTAAATGAGGAAATCAGTGTTCTCTTAAACTTAGTAAGGTAAAATGTGTATAAATCTGGTTACATTTCTATACCTTATGAAAATCAATTTGTGTTATGTTAATGAAAGTATGAGTGTATTTGGAATTTAAAGGTGATAAATACATAATGTACTTAATGAAGTGAATGTGTGTGTGCCCTGTGACGGGTTGGCGCCCCATACTTGGTGATTACCTGCCTTTTGCCTGTAGCTTCCGGGATCAGCTCTGTACCCCTGTGACCCTGAGTAGGACAAGCAGGTACAGAAAATGGATGGATGGACCAACAAATTTCACAAAGGATATAATCTCCAAACAGCAAATCACTAACTGGCTCCATCTTCCTGAAGTGAGCTTGTACTAGAAAGCAAAGATATAGTTGAACCATCTCAAACCCATGAATGCTGAGGGCTGAGTCATAGGATGAGTACAGTCTTTTTTCATCTACTGAACAACACAGTGCTTGCGTGTACTGTAATGCAGTTGTGTGTCGACTAACACGTTTATAATTATATATAAGACATGAGACAAGAGATACTCTGGGCCATACACACAATCACATGCTACGCATAAATTTTATAAACAAAATAATATAAAAATAATAAAAAAAACACAGTGTATACTGCATGCCAGTGAAAAGCCATCAATGTTTTCCCCCTCTGGCCCACATCTTACCCCAGACTTCTCACAGGATTCGTTCCACCGCTCATCTCCACAGAGAGAAACCTCAAGCCGATGCTTATCCTCCTTAGTCAAGCAGCTGCCACTTATCTGCCTCATCAAGGCCTCCAGGGCTCCAGCAGGGCAATCAGGTAACTTAAGCCCTCACCCCAACCGTTCTACCATCCCAGAAAACTCAGGTGACAGGTATGACTTCATGCCCTCTTTATCCCACTGGCTTACCTCACCACTGTATATGTGTTTGCGCATGCATGTACATATAAAAATGAGCTGCTTGGTTTTATTGATGCTTGGCATAAACCCCCCAAAGCCTACCCTTGAAGAGTACGCAGTAGAAAACCGTCTCAAAAAAGATGGCAAAACAGAATTGAGGCTGCCCCGATTTCTCTGAACCGGTTGACGTTACTCATGAGCCACAATGCACACACTTCCTTTATGGACCCTTTAGGCAGCAGAAGGATTTCAGTTTAAAAACAACTCTTCCTTTAGCATTAGGACAGTCAGGGCTGTTGGCCTGGAAGAAGGCAGTGGTTGGGGTGTGTGTGTGCATGTGTGGGGGGGGTTTCCTATTGACTGGTGTGATTTCTGATCCTTAGCCAGTTAAAGACATTGGAATACGATAGATATGATGCTTCTGTCAAGTCCCAAAGACAGCGTATCCATACCTCTGTTTATACTAAGGGATACCTTTCAGACAATGCCTGTCCAAGTTTGGGATTCAAGTATTAAGGAGGCATATCAATTCTTTATCTCTTAATCTCCGTATTTTACATGCATTTCCACTTTACATGCTGCCATGTTCGATACTTGTGCACAGTACTTTCTAGTCCATGAAGTCAGTTTGATTGGAGTCAAAACTGATGGCAATAAAGTACTTCATAAATTTAAAAAGAATGTGCTATTTTTTATTGGAATAGTCTTTAACTCCATATGTATGTTATGTCCATGTGAAAATGCCGTGTAAATCGTGTAAAGCCATGTGTGCGAGGTAAGGAAAGTCACTGGTTTAGTCACTGGAAAGTCACTAGATAATAGCCAGGAGTGGATTAATGCGTAGGCTGCCCTTGGCTTTAGCTTAGTTCCCCAGCAAATATGCACCCCAGCCACTGCCCTCGCCACCCCTGCTTGGCAAGCTTTCCCCCATCGACCCACTCGCTGATTAGTGAATTATTAATGTGGCATCATTTTTAATTCTCTCTTTGGGCTCAAAAATTAGCTGAAGTGGTATGTTCGGGGAGCTTCCTTGCCGTGTCATCCCTGGGTCCACAGGAAAGTTAATCCCCCACTGCTGATAACAATCCTAACCCATTTGTTCAGTTTTTTTTTTTATTATTTATGGTAAATGGTTGAGTGATGGGAGGGGCACGGGTGCAGTGGTATCTCCGCACACCTCTGGGACTTGGGTTCAAGTGTCTGCCAGGTTTCCATGTGTGTGGAGTTTGTCATCATGGGGTTTCCTCCGGGTACTCCTGTTTCCCGCCACAGTCCAAAGAGATGCTGAGGTTAACTGGAGTTGCCAAAACGCCCCTAGGTGTGCCTGTGTGATGGAATGGTGTGTGAGTGTGCCCTGCGATAGGTTGCCGCCCCATCCTGGGTTGCTCCCTGCCTTGAGCTGTGCACGACTGGTATAAAAGTCAGTGGTATCTGTGCAATCCTAACAAAGTAAGCTAGGCAGCAGTTTCGGGGATGAGCAGACCTATTCCTTCAAGGTAGCTTAGTGTCCTTGCTGGATCAACAATGAAACAAGTGTGAAGTCTTCTGGAGTAAGAAGGATGAAATACACACAGGGACTCAGTTTGTTGCTCACTAGGTGCTCTGTGTGCTTGGGGAGGCCTGCAGGGTCACTCTCTTTTGGTATGAACGTTTCCAAAGCAGAATGAGGCAAATTGGTTTTTTAACATACAGGATTAAACTGGGCGTGAAAATGGGCTAGATAATTACCACAATAAGCGTTCCAGTGCAGTGTCTACTGATCATCGCAAACACAGACATTTTCCAATTTAAACTTGAGATGCAGGGTAATATGAAGGACGAATCCCTCATGTGAAACATGTACATTAATCCCAATTTCACTACTTAGGTCCAGTTACTGAGCTGCATCACAGGCTGTTACGGTAACATTTCGAGCAAACACAGCTACTGAAATGCCTTTATTCTTCATTTGTGGTGTTGAGGCTTCAATTAAAATTTGTTAGGAAATGTAATGGAAGGGTATTTTTGAACAAAATGCATTGCATACCCAGCGACCAAAAAAAAAAAAAAACAGACGGAGTGGTGGAAATGAAATGAATCTGCGCATGGTGAAAGGTTATGTGACTGTATCGCAATGATTCTAATATCAAGTCAAACGGACAACAGAGTTGGCAGTGTGGGTACACTGCTGGTCCGATGTCATTAGGGTGCAACACCCCCCAGGCCTGGATACATGCGGAGATACGGTGCGGAAGGGAGTCGTACAGCCGTTGTAACTGGCCCTCGAGATCCTGCAGGCTAGCATACGTGCACACGACGGTCATCCATGGTAATGCAGACCCGAGAAGCCTCCCAGTTATAGCACCACTCCAGATACAGCCATCTCTGCACTGGTGTTAACTGCAGCCTTCACGTGGGATGGTGAACCTGAAGTCCGGCTGATGCCAGCCGTCGGGACACGGTGCGGGATTACATGGGATGTTGTAGAGAGTCCAACACCTGTGTCCGGATGGCAGGCACAAATGTATGGGGGTTCTGTAATGCTTGGCGCACAATACGACGATCCTCCCTTGGTGTGGTCTGTCTTGGGCGACCTAAACCTTCATGACGTGTGGGTGCCCTCACGTGCCCTTTGGTTCCAACATTGGGCGAGTGTGACATCTGCATGCTCTACATGCCGGGCAATTGCATGATTCAACCAGCCGGCCTCATGCAAACTCACAATGCGACCACTATCAAACTTTGTCAAGTGCTGGTAATGCTGTCTAATGCGTTACATACCTATTGCTTGTCTGTACGTGCATCATATTACATCCAAATTGGACCATTACTTCTGAGTGCCATTGGACCATTACTTTTGGACCATTACAATTGGACCATTACTTTTTTTGTCATTGAGTGTATTTTATTATTCGCACTAAACAAATATATTATTGTTAATATGTGGTCATTCGGCCAACCCATCAGTGAAAAAGTCAACAATCATTTTAACGCTATTCCATATGAAAATAAACACAGCCACGCACATTTATTAAATTCCCATTTATTCCAATGGCATAATGCATTTGTATAAAACTTACAAAATTAATAAATAGTATGCATAAATAAGGATAAATTGTAAATATGTTTCAAATTGCCCTGACTTTGCGACAAACATTTCCCCTGTCTTTGTTGATTTAATCTGCAGTTACCATAAGACTACCAGTATTTGCTCATGTAGACCTTAGCTGTACTGCTCTGTATTTCTGAAATGGCATTGCTTAACCCCCGGGAACCCACGGGGTCATATATGGCCCTACCCTTTCATTTCTGCCTTACAGTCAACCCACTCATCAAAGTAAAAACTTTACTGTTGTTTTTGGGCCATAAATGGTACACTGGGCTGTAGGGCAAAAAAATAAAAATAAAAAATGTTTACTTTGATGAGTGGGTTGAATGTAAGGCAGAAATAAAAGGTGGGGTCAAATACGACCCCGCGGGTTCCCCAGGGTTAATTAAATCTTCCCATATAAGTATGATAATTTTATGTTTGTTAATTATTTCAGCAAACAACAGTTTAGCCAAGCAAAAACAGATCATAATTGTTTGTTATTTTGAGTTACTGTTATTGCAAATATATTACATATAAATAGTTACCCACAGGCCAACAAATATAATAAACCCAGAAGAAAACAAGAATGTGGTCTGATAAGGATTCTAATAGAAGGCAAATATTTGTAATATTTATAAAGGGAAAAGTTAAACATTTGAAGAAAGATTGCTTTTTGATACTCAAATGTACAAACAAATTACATCCAATATGACTGAGAAAACAGAAAGTTTGATTTAACTTCTAAGCTTGGCACAAATGCTTATATTTAATATTTAGTCAATTTTCATTATATTTTCTGATTAAACCATTAAAATATGTACTGTATCCACTAATGGATATGTTAGGTTGTATTAATGTAATGTTAGGCTGTTGATAATTATTTAGTGACGTGTATAAATCTATCTGCTGATAAAACAAAAAAGATGCAGGGGCAATCAAAGCAACCCCAAAAGTAGGGAAATTTCAGGTTTTACCACACTTTGGGGACATTTTGGTCCACAAATGTGATCTCTGCAAACCCACACACACACGTTTGTATTAATATCTTTGTGGGGACTGTCCATTCATTTCTTTGGGGAAAACCCTAAATCCAACAATGATACCCTTAAGGGGTACCCCTACCCTGCCCTAATCTTAACCATAAGTAACCTAACAAAAAAAGACTTTTTAGGATTTTGGTTGCAGTCAAATATCATTATTAAAAAGCAAAAAAAAAATCACATTGTGAGGATATTTGGTCCCCACGATCTAATATATCCATAACCCACACACACGCACAGAAGCACTTGTATGCCTGTCATTAGGATGACTGAAATACCCAGAAGCACATGGGAAAGTTAATATTTCAGCTTCCAGTAACAGGCTTATGAGCCCTAATGAATCCTTCCTGCCAGCCAGGCCCATCTCAGTGCCCTGTGTCACCAGTCAGAAAGATAAATTCATGCGAGAATTAAGCTATATTCTGAACTTTTTTTTTCTTAGCACTTTCAGCTGGAATTGCAGTTTTCAGGGCAAAATAATTACACCCTGCAAAAGCCTGAAAATAAGACTGAGGTTCTGATTCATAATTTGCATCGCAGATTTAAACACTCCCTAATGAAGGGAAAGCGCCGACCTGATTTCATCCCAGACCATAAACCTCATATCTAATGTGATGCTTTCATTAATCTGCCCTTTTACAGTCATAATTACTGCTCTTGCTGAGGGGTCCAGCGTGGAAGAGAGAGACTGCATGACCTTTCCTGCACCTTCTTTCTGAGCTTGTTTTTTAAAAACCGATCGCAGATCGAAATTAATCACCATCATTCTGTCACTTCATCAGTCTTTTATCTTCCTATTTCACTTCTTTTTTCTTTTTTAAATAAATGTTGTCTCAGTAAAAATATCGATTGACAGAAATGGTCAGGAATACCTTCAGAACAAAAACCTGCATGGATATAATGTTCTGCTGGCAGGATTTGTGTGATTTAAAAATAATTCCTGCTCATTTCTGCATTTGCATTAAGTATCTCTGATGCTGGGCTGTGACATTTATTTTTTTTTACATTCCTGTCATTTCCAGCTTAGCTGGAAAAAAAAAATCTTGCAGCTTGCCTACAAGTAAATGTTTTGTTGTCGTGACCACAGCAACTACAAATCAAAACATGCCTGGATCGTAACCAGACTGTGGCCATATGTGATTTTCACCCTGAATGCCAAATGTGGCCCATTAGTATATGTGTGCAGCATACAGACTCAGGCTGTTACCATTATAAGGAATATTTCCCTCAACAGAGGGAAATGCAGAGCGGCCAAAGGGCTTCACGGCTTTACGGCCTGCAGCACATGTCAAATTGTCTCTTTGTAAATGTTTCATGAAGCAAAAATGTGTAGAAGGTGCATTAGGTTTGAACTAATTTACTGTCCCTCCTTCCTGTCCATTATTTTCCACATGAAAATGCATCAGAACCTGAGTATAGAGCATGGCCGTCATTTGGTCCCATCACTTCCTCACTATATTAAGTCCAGCCCGAGTGTTTTAGCCCTGATGCCAATCGTCCTCCAAAAAAAAGGCAAGCCCCTGGCAAACTTGACTTGATCTTTTCAATAGCTAGAAACGGCCCTGATATAGACTATGGTGGAGCTTTTTTTATTTGCAGCACAGAGCGGTTTATCTTTGCCTTCTATCCTTTCCTGAGCTAGAGTTGGCACAAAAACGCTCTGGAGATGACAGCTCCATGTCCTCCGAGGCTGGAGAGGATATTTCTAAATATAACTTCATATGGTTGTTGTTCTGTTGCACATTACAGTGTTGATCTAGGCTGAAGGTACACTCCTGACCAAGACCTCCGACGAATCTTCCTGCTGCTTTACTTCCATTTTATATGGGTAAAAATGGATGGTGTGAGGCTGTGCCAGACCCCATCTGCATCTTAATGGAAATCTATTCAGCGCGGAGACCTGTCGCCTCTCAGTCCATCGCTAATGTGATCCATGGTCCGGGTACCTAATTCCGGAAGTTAGGTTTTTCACCCATTGCTCACTCTGATATATTCTGCTCATTTTGGCACGGGTAAGTCCAGAAAGACAGGAATAATCCTCACTTGCCAAAGACAACTCTATAAAGGCCTAATTTAAAACGAGATGGCTCAGTCAGGAGAGTGCCAGTCCATTGAGCTGGCCTTAATGTGACAGTTATTTCCCTTTTATTTCTGAAGTAATAGATTACCTCATTTCAGTACTAGCTTCAAAAGAAAGCATTTTCTGTCATCAGTACTTTACACAATTCTTTTTAAGGATATCACTGTGTCTTCACGATGCTGCCTTCCCTGACAAGAAAAAAATAAAGACTAATAGGAATGAAGAAGCCTCTGCTGGACCCGGATGTCTGGAAAAATAAAATCCCGGGCCTTCTTTGACATTACTGGAGTTCCAGTCGCGATTCAAAATAATAGGCATGGCTTGTAATTGCAAAAGAGTCACACTGCTCGCCTGCAAATATTTATATTCTTATGCTAAGTGTCCACCTGCAAGATCTCTGCTGCTTAAAGAGGATTGAGGATTCACCTTTGGGCACAGACTCTTGCCGCAAAGGAAGAGTAGGGATTAACCAGCCAGACACCAGAGAGGGCCAAAACATACCCACCTCTGCAAGCACAGTGAGGCCTAATTACAACTTCGGCCTTAGGTGTGTCTCGAGTCCTGCATACACAAAGAAAAGGCAGGCTGCAAACTCTCTTTTCCTTGGCATAACTGCCGTCTTCAGCTAAAGCCTTTATATATGTACACAAAATAAATCGAAATGATCAAAATATAGAAATTATATAAGCAACAATTGTTTTCTTTTCTAATGATACAGTTCATAAAAAAATAATCCAGTTATGCAATATCCCACCATGATAAGGTACTGCTGCCTTTTCATTATTTTCTAATTTAAAAATAAGGTGTTGAGAGTTTGTAATCTTCTTAAAATAGTTGCTCCTATTACAGGAGAAGCGTGTAGCCACCATGACTCTATTCCCCTGTCGCTCCTCCCCCGGGGCCTGCCTTGCATTACAGCTGTACCTGTGCCTTCTGCATTCGTCTTCCTGTGTGAAGGCCGGTAGTACAGAAGGACACAGAGCCAAGGGCTGCAGGACAGCCAGGTAGCAGTGGGTGTGCATGGGCGGGTGCGTGGGGCTGCTCGTCGCTTCGGTGACGCGCACCCCATGTGCCGCCAGCTGGTCAGCCACGGGGAGCAGCTTCCATATTCCTTCAAGTTCCTCTGAGCAAGTTTTAAAATCTGGCAGTGGACGAGCCTTTGGATGTCCAAGAAAAGCATTCCCGGTAAGGGATGGAGTTAAAAGATGCCACACCCATCTCCACCGAGAGCAGAGCTGGCCATATGGCTGGCTATTGTTCACCGGTACTGTCGGCCGGCATGGTACATACAGTATGTGGTTCAAAGAGTAGAAAAGGATTTAAAAGGTATATTTCACATGGACAGATTAATGCATATTAAGGTATGAATTAACTACCTTGTATGACAGGAGGGACATAAGGTGGCTTTAGTTAAGATTAAGATTAAGATGGACTTTATTGATTCCAGTGGTAAGTTCTGGTGCATTCAGCAAGAAGAACACAGCCGAGCATATAGTGCCAAACAAACAAGGTTCAAAGACTGTTGTATCTTTATTATTTGACTAATACAGTTTCATATTGATTTGATGGAAATTTGACGTGATGTAAAAGAACGCTGAAGTGATATAATTACTGACTTAGTTGATTAATAATTAATATAATAAATTTAACTGTTTAATTTGGGACAATTTATCGAAACTGTCAATAGGTGGCCAAATAAACACAAATAAAGAAAACGTAGTGCATAAGTTGTATGGCAGCCGAGGACTCTGAAAGGCAATAACAAATGATGTTTTCTTGAGATAATGAGATAAAAACAGTTAAAAGGATAAACATTTTATGACGCCATGTGCTGCACTGCTTGTACTTATACTGTAACTGTGTTTCTTAATGTGTGCATCCCTGTATTAAACATTGAAAAGAAGTGTTGTACCTGTGTAGTGTTTTACCGTAAACTGGAAGTCATGTCCTGCACCATGGTCCTGGGAAATGCTATGTCATATTACTGTACACAACGTGTGAAGATGATATGATAATAAAAATAGTGAAGTTTGATATAAACAAGCCATCACCCCCACATTCAAATCTACACACATTGTCTGAATCATTAGGGGGTATTCCCCTAAGCCAAATGTCCTGTTCCAACTGCACAATGGTAGACATACATAGTAACCCTTAGATACCCATGTAAACTGTATAGAAGCTGCAAGTCCTTTTAGAACACGTAGCTTACACTTCCATGCTGCTAAATTATCCTATTATCTTGAGAAAACGAGCTTTGCTATCTTGAGATAATGAGATAATTTTTCTCGTTATCTGGAGATAATGGCATTTAGAAATTAATCGCAAGCACAGCTGTTTTGGGCTTCTGTGAAGTTGTGGTTGCTAAACGATTAACTTTTAAACTGCAAGAATAGCCTTAAATTTAGAGTACAGGTAGTCCCTGACTTACGATGGAAATGTGTTCCACTGACCATGTGGCGAGAGGAGAAAAGGCGGGGCAGTTTTTTAGCCTGTGAAAGAGGACGAAACTTTACTATTATAACAAAAGGCAAAAAAAAGCTTAATATTTTTACAATTTTGTCGTAATGCTATCGTCAACGTGAGATTGTAAAACCACATCTGCTTAAGGAGCTTATGTTGATAATGCATTTATGAGCCAGGGCTGTGAGGAGGGGGCAAGGTACAGCATAAAACTTATAAATGCGTAATTATACAGAAAACCACATTAATGCCCATTATGTGATTGTCCATCAGTTCGCAGCTCAATATTAATGTGGAGTGCCTGTACACTTTCCAAAGGCACTCTGCCTGAATTGCAGTTGAAGGTGATCAACAAACTTAACATGACAATGACCTTCCTGGAAAGAGTAAATACTTTCCAACTTTAATAAAGCATTAAACAGAGGCAGCCTTGGAGCAGACGCCTTATATGCTAAATTTTGCAACTTGTTTGCCTCTCTCTGCATGACCAAACACAGTAATTTACTTTTCACAAGACTTTAGAGCCTCACATCATTTCACAGATACGATAAACCGTATGTTGCCATTATGTTTCCATAGCACCATAAATCCATCTTTATGACCACTGATTAATGGTCCACATTCGCTATGTGTCATTTTGAATCCCAGGCACCCGGTCTAATCGCTTGGATCTTGCATGGTCTACTTACTAAGCTGAGGTGCCGATGGGCTTAATTCTGTAGTTTATGCAATAAATATCTTTTTGCAGGTGGCCTTAGACTCTAAATGCTAAACATGAGAGAGAAGTTCTGGTTTCTATGTAAAATATTTCCCTAGGCTTTCAGGGAGAAAGGTCAGGCGAGCTGTTTGATGTGCATCACGCTACACCCATGCCCTTTGCACTTAAAAGGACTGACATCATTCCCACGTAGCCTGGCTGTTTGGCGTTGGAGGGCCCCGCAGACACAGTGAGTGGGAAACAGCAGTGCCCAGTCTTGGAATCGAGCTTAATGATTCTGGCTTAATCATTTCCACCGCCTCTCAAGGCCATATCAATAAACTAACAGATCTTTGCCCTGATTATTTCCCCTTCCCAGTCGGTTTCCTCGGGGCTGGGATGGAGAGCCAAAGGGCTCG
This sequence comes from Petrocephalus schoutedeni, assembly GCA_026780765.1. NCBI lineage: Eukaryota > Metazoa > Chordata > Actinopteri > Osteoglossiformes > Mormyridae > Petrocephalus > Petrocephalus schoutedeni. Next base: position 17,759,365 of record JAODKL010000040.1, on the reverse strand, counting down.
TGAGAAGAAAACGCCCTTCTGCCAGCACATGCACACAAACTTACATGGTAGCTTCAACACCCTTTGATGGATACCTTTAAGTTTGCTGGATATCCAGCAACATACATCACACACCCCCAGAAGCTGTAAATTGTTACCAAAATCTTTAAGCATGCCATGATGAATAAGTTCAAAGAAAGTCAGTGCCGTTTCCCACCTCAGTCTTCTTAGATGTTTGTTCAGAAGGGTCAATATTTAGTTGATTTTGACTGAATTCTGTCAGAAAATTAATTGCTCTCTAAACAAAATGCATAGCTGATAGATGATTGAGCTGATAGATGAATACCTTTGCATAACCATTTTTAAAATTTTAAAAGATACTGTGATTATGGGTATGTGTGTATATATAGAACAGCACAGTGAGAAAAAAAATCACCCTTTGAAACCATTTGCCATTTATCCTGCACGCACAACACAAATGAGTACTTTCGTCTTCACGCGTGGCCTGGAATGTCTCATTTGCTTGAAACCCATACTGACAAAGCCGGTCTTTCACATGATGCTAAAGAACTTCTGCCATTCTGGGGAAGTAAAAAAAAAACAAAAAAAACAAAACATCCAACATGAAAATTTCCCCCAAAAGGCAGGGGGAATCATAAAGAGGCCGCTTTCAATCAAGAAGATTTTTGTCTTGCTTCGGCTGTAATTTTCCCCTGTGAATACCTCATTACCTAATCATTAGAGCTTGATTTCCAGGACATTGTGCTGCGAAAAATACACGCACGGTGCAACCGTGCCTTTTTGCGATGTGGTAGAGAGAGAGAGAACTGCTCTCCTCCCTTTTGCATGTCCTACAAACGGTACGCTTCAAGCAAACTTTCCTTTCTCCCAAGTCCTTAGCATGGAGCGGCGCTCAGCATGGGCGTTTTTATGTAGGCAGATTTCCTGCATTCTGTCAGTGCTTGATGGGCTGGCTGTGATGCTGGGGGATGTGATGTCTGTGGTAAATCAAGCGTTAGTGCAGTTACTGGTACAGTCTTTAAATAAATAAAAAAATACAATATATCAGCTGCATCTTAAATTCCTGCCTGATATTTCTAACGGCCTTATTTGCAGATTTTATTGCTCTGACTTTATCATTTACCAGAGATTCATAGGAATAACTCGGTGAGCTTTTCTCTCTATGTACGTTCAGGTGTATATGATGTATGTGTCTGTTATAGGGAAAAATATCTTAACTATAACATTTGGCTATTCTTCCTCCTTCCAACTGCTGACGGTGGTACTGTATTTCACTCCCTGTTTGAAAATATGGGCAGTAATCAATTTTATAGTATAAAACCCTTATTTGAAAGCAGGTTATATTTTTTATGTTTTGGAATTCATACAATTTGAAGGCTTTCTGTGGTTAACAAGGACTACTGTGCCTTATTCCATGCCAAAGTCCTGTTTACAAACCCTGATAAATATTGTTACTGTCTGATGAAATCCGCATGTCCATTTTCTGATAATTGTGACTTTTAACTATAGATAGATTACACCCCTTCCCCTCTGTCTAATAAAGTGTTTGACATTTCATTGGCCAATAAAATAGGTGTTTTATGAAGTCATCTATTTATGTTTGTACTAGTTAACATGTGCCTTCATGATGATCATTTTTATGGATTGATCATTTTAACCGCTTACCATTCATAGCTACATACCTAGCTAACTAACATCACTGTTAAGTGATGTATGTAATGCGAGATCTCGTTATTGATACTGACATATTGGCCTCCCTGACAAGCGTCGACAGAAGTCTATTTTAACCATTTTCCCGTGATAATTTCCCCATGTGAAATTTGCCTACCATTTAATGATGCTCTGGGGTCAGATTGACCCCAAACACGGGATGGGGTTAAACTGTTCATTACCTGCTCTGTAAAGATTTCAATTTGTGGTTTATATTTGTGTCTGATGTTGATAACTTGCAATGGTTGATTTCATAAAGGAGTTTCTGAGAGAAAAAGAAATAATGGATTTTTGGAGAAATTTGCCGTCGGACAGTGGCAATATGTTAGCTGTTAGCAATTTAGATGGGTAAGTCTAATTTCCAGACTATTCTCACGTAATATGGATTCATAGGCAGGCTATACGCAGACCAGGCAGCGTCTCTGTTCGTTAGGACTGAAAATGCACCCCTGAAGCAGTAACAGGAAGAGGGAGTCTCCAACACTGGAGAGCAGAATCACACAGCACTTTAACACTTGACATACGCGCTAGGAACATTCAGGCCTGCTTTCTCCCATTACAATAATTGTTCGGATTTTGACGTTGTGCTGAAAGGAAGGCTTCTGAATCACAGTAGGATAGGATGCCATCTGTGCGATGGTGGCACAGGCGTGAGTTGGAGATCTAACAAGAAAGCAAAAAAGTGTTGCATGCTGAATCATATAGCCCACACACTGAATATGTTGAAAATCTCCGAAACAAAAGAGCACTGACGTCAGGGCAGGAAAATGCAGGAGGACCAACTGCAGAGGCCCTGCTGTGCTCCTGCATTTATTAGTAATTCTCCAGTTAGGGAGCTCCGTATCTGGTCAGATCTGATAGCTGAATGAACATTAAATAAATAAGTACCCCCCTCCAATACAGCTGTGCTCTAAAGTCTGCACTAATTTTACACTGTTGAGTTTTTGTATTCATTTATTACTAGGATTTAAGAATAAGAATTAATAAAGCATTGCAGCTTCTTCTATTGACAGTCATAAGGCATTATAGTGTTGGTTATAATACTTCATAAGACCAATGAAGATCTCATCTGTAATGCACTACATACACCTTCATAATGCATTATAATGATCAGTATGAGAATTAAGAATGCTTTGTACAAATTATGAAGGTATCTATAGTGCATTATGGATGAGAGCTTCATAAAGCTTTCTTAATGCATAATAAACATGGCTATAATGTATTATGCCTTTGTATACAGTTTATAGTCATGTTTATAATGCTTTATGAATGCTTTACTATGAGTTTTGAATGTGTTCGTAGATTCATGGCATTCATAGAAGATTTACAATATATTTCTGTTTTGATAATTGAATATTACTAAGTTGATCGTAATGTAATAGTGATTATCATGTGTGTGTGTGTGTGTGTGTGTGTGTGTGTGTGTGTGTGTGCGTGCACTAGGTGATGGACTGGCATCCTGTCTGTCTGTGGGTCCCCAAGGACCAGATTGGGAAACACTGCCATAGAGAGCATACTGTGTAGATAGGCTCTGAGCTCACCTTGACCGTACCTTGGATTTGCAAAACTAATAGATGTGTGAAAAACACTTTATATGTGCATCAAATCATTCATGCAAAACATATGGTGGGTCATTATGTAGAACTGTGTAAATGATGTTTAAATGATGTCTAACATTGAGAAACTCTTCCAGATGTACTTTCACTGATCAACATCGACATTTTGCTGACACCACCCACTAAATTTTAATTACTTACTAAACACAATCCCACATCATCTATTCTCTTCTGTTCTAATACTAACCATTCTCCAAAGACACATTTTCAATTGTAGAATTAAATGCATATTAATATATTTAGCTATCCACATAGCATTATTGGCTTTGTGCGCATACTTTCATCACCACAGTTAATGGTGCCAAAAATCAGCAGGTTTGGAAAATTACCGGGCATGGTCAGTTAAGCAAGTGATCATGACTCCCACATTATTGGGACATATGCTGAAAGTTAGCTTCTTATTCGCCTGTAAAGGATCACTCTGATAGCATATTTGAAACCTTGAAGAACATGAATTATGTATCCAAAGGACAACCGTACCTAAAGTGTTAAAAGAGGCCTTTTAGAAGTACTATATATTCCACTGAATGGAAGGCTTACTTAAGCTCAACAAATGATGGTTACACACTCCTTTTAAGCCCAGCCACCCTACTGCTCCGTCACATAAATGTTTAAGAAGGCATGACTCTGAGGGATGTTTACAAAGACAGGGGTGAGCATAGTCTGAGAGGACGCTTCAGCCCCTCCAGGAGAGCTAGCCGCTCGAACTGAGAGCAGTCTGACCAGGAGTCATGTTAGTCAAACACAGCAAATAACCCATTCTCTTTCATGAAGCCTTAAACACTGACAGAAGGCATTTGTTCTACGGAGTGAACATGCAGAGCTGCTAATCTCTCTTGCTGTTTTATTTTTGCCAAATCAGAGCCAAGAAGATATATTGGCTTTGGTAACCAAGGCCTCTGTGTTTGCTGCCCTTCCAAAAGCTATTAGATTGCTTTCAGTACTTAGACTGTCAACAGCTATTCTGTTCATTACTCTTATCTGGAATACCCTGTCATCTCTTGCCCTCAGTCAATCAGTGTGATGTCGCTAAGATGTCCAAGCCGATGCGGATGAATCTCAAGCAGACTGTCAGCTTTGTATCATAGCAACATATCTCTCCTCTGCCAGTCCCTGTCTCAGCTATGCGTTTTTTTTTTTTTTTTTTCTTTTTATGATTGCATTGTGCCACAACTGCCACAGGGTAATTTCATAGACCGAGAAGGCAATCGCCAGGTCAAGAGAAGACCGTGATTCAAAAGCCAGCACATGCATCACCTGAAATTTCTATAACGCGGCTCTTCTTCTAAAAATAATGGGGTAAACTCATGCATTGTCAGAAATTTGCACACAATCATGAGGCTGTTTTGCGATTTATTGCGCCACATCCCAACACGTCACAAATGACTGCGGCACATTAGCAAAGATGACTACGTCTCGTTTAATTTCCATGCCTTTAATGGGTGGAGCGAAAGTTCAACACTAATGGCTATCGGCCTTCTTCGCAAGGCGTTACAAATCGATCAGCCAGCCGGAACTGCCGTCATGGACTCACATCCCGCAAGTCTTTGCTTCTCCCGTAAAGGTGTCATGCAACAATGGCATATCAATCAGCCTGGAGACACTCTTATGACTACTGCGGCCTGTGTGTCACATGTGCCTGAGTTTAATGTCCCTTGAAATGCAGGGGCGAGGCATCCATCAGAAAGCTCATTCGTGCCTTTCACTAGACTCTGATCAAGTTATAAGTAGCAGAACTGCTGAGAGGCCTCTTGATATATGTTGTAATTTCATCATAATTCATAAATTGTAAGGTATTCTGAACACTCCTCTTTCTTTAAATTTAGTTTCATTTCATATTTCGCTTACTATTATCAAGTGCATTGTACGTGCTGAAAAATGTCCAGTGAACTGAAAACTGGTGTGAGGACTTAAGAGAGGTGCTTTATTGTTCAGACTTAATGGAATAGTAAGTAGGGAAACCGTTAAACTGCCAAACCAGCAAATTGCCACATCTAAAATTTGGGCCTGTGCTAGTCTTGAGAGGACGCGGATCTGATTTATGTTCAGGTCTGTTTTAAATTGAAGGTATATTTACTGTCGATACTTGGAAAGTGAAGCGCACAAGTTAGGATAAAAGTGTATTTTTCCATTGATGTTCCGCGTTCTGCTTGACTGCCTTGTTGAGAAATCATCAAGCAGACTGTGGATGCTGCCTGCCCACTCACCCAGCCACCTGCATGTCATCTCAAACCCTGTTCCGCCACACTCACTCTCTGCTTTGTTACCCCGCCTGTCTTCCCACTGGCTCCAGTCTATCAGTCGGCTCGGCTGTGAAGTGCCAGTAAGCAGTGTGCTCACTAACGCGCTGAAGCAGTCTTTCTCCAGCCGGTCCTCAGAGACCCCCCAGACAGTCCATGTTTTTGCTCCCTCCTAGCTCCCAGAAGGAGAAAATTTTGGGCTGTTTGGCAGGGAGCTGGGAGGGAACAAAAAATGTGGACTGTCTGGGGGGCCCCCGAGGACCTGTCTGAGAAACACTGCACTAAAGGGACTTGGAATTAGATAAACAAAAAGGAGGAGATCTTTAACAATGTAAAGAAAAAGAAGTGCTGTGTCATTTACTATGCAGGGGTGCCCAGCGCACTTACCCAAATGCCTGAAATACACAAGAAAACGTGAAAGATTAAAATGCTGAGAGAATGTGACAGTAAAATAATGCAAACTCAAGCCAAAGTATGGTGACAGTAGTAGATAGAAGTAGCAATATGAGAAGAGAAGGAAAGCATATGAGTGAAGATAAAAGACGGTGCGGACCATTCTCTATCTGCCACCTGCAGTTTCTACGTAAACAACACGTTTTAATTTTACTATTACTATCGTACTTATGTTACCAAACAAATACGCAATTACTACCTTAAAAAGAGCTGCATTTTGAGATTATTGAACATTTTCTTCAATTAAACTTTATACTTTATATAATATAGAGGGGAAACCAGCTCTCAGGAGAGTCCTTTTCTATGAATTGTTTAGTAGGTGCAGCCACAAAACAAAATTGCTTAATTAGCTACCATTGTCGGGGTGCACACTAAAAAAATAACTATTAAGAGGATAATCCTTCTTTTAATAAGAAACAAACACAAAAGGGTCATCTGATATATTCCTTCCATTATTAATTATTAGAAAAGCCAAGTATTGTTTTTTGCAATGAAAAATGATCAATAATGCATCCAAGCACTCCAAGTAGTTCTTGCTGGTCTTTACAGGCTCATGTTTTTGTGGATATGCAAAAAAGTAGTTATAATTTTGGCATATATTCAAAAAAACTCTGGTGCGCCACTGCTGGGTGATGTCCAGTTGAAGCATGACAAGATGGTTGGTTTTGGATTTCAGAGAGAAGTTCTAAACTTCATTTACAACACGTAACGTCCGTTAGGAGCCAATGATTCTTGCCTGAGCCCACTTAGACAAAAAGCTGTGAGCTCCAAGGGCATCAGATGTTTCCTCTTGTCTGAAACGCTTCAGCGGTTGCAGTAGCGTGGCTGATGAGAGACTGTAACATGAGTCCCCTCATTTGATCTTAGTACCATTTTTGTCAATGATGATACATTAAATTATGAAATCAAACTGAATGCAATTAACAAACTTATACTTCTAGCTGTAGGCAAAAAATAATCATACTATGGTTCTATTTCTGAAAACATGGCTGGAAGTAATTTGCATATAATGGATGGTCTTCACTTGTGGCACCCTTTCCTCCACCAAAATGTTACCTCAGAAAAAGTACCAATATTCTCATTTAACATTTCTTCTCCATATCTTTACTTTCTGTCACCTCCCCACACAAAACATAATCCAGTAGCGAGTGGGCAGCCTGTCACTCATTGATTACCGGCTTCCTCACATCTGCCATTGCACATTCTCTCAGATGCCAGGAAAGATTTGAGTCAGCGCCTGGCCCAGAAGGAGCAGAATCCCTTTAATCCGGCGAGATGTGGCTCTTATCCCGTATTCATCTCTGGGAATAGCGAGCTGATTTCAGAAAGGTTAGACTGATAGCCGGGCATTAAAAGCATGCTTTGAAAGAGTGCCATCAAGTTTCCCTTGTTTGCTGGGCATCAGGTGGTGCTCCAGATTGGGTAGTGGTCCATAAATCCCACACTGCCTTTTCTTTAAGCCCTCTTCATCTACATATGGGGAAGCCCAGGGATACTGGAAGGGAAACGATAAATGGCTTTAGACACATAGAATAAAAAAAAATAGGGCAGGAGGAAACTGCGCAGGTTTGTCTTTTGGAGGATTTTAATATGCTATAATAAAATAATAATAAAATAAATAATAAAAAGTGGGTTTTTTAACATTTAATTTCACACGTTCTGCTTCTTACCCAAGTTACACAAAATGTCTGGTTTCTGGTGCTAACAGAACAGACTCAGTGTGTGCAGGGTCCCCAGCATGCTGCAGGGCTGCAACAACCCCTGTAGTGGGAAAGCAGGCTAAATCTGCTCAATTATGGGAAATAATTAGTTCAGTCAAGTCCTTAGATGGTTAGAGAGAAATAAATCCTGTGCACACACAGTTCTATCGGGGCCAGGATTGAGGACGCTTGTTTTACAACAATTGAATTAGCAGTTGGGGTTTAAGGCAGGAAGCAGGATCCGGCTTACTATGGTTGATGTAAACAATGAAATGAGTTTCGGAAATTTTCAAACCTGCTGTATCTCAATGTAAATGCAGTGTTTTTTCATGTTTATTTTCTTAGAAAGAGATGTGAGGGTGATGTGTGGTGGATCTCCCTTATTTATTCAGTCCATCAATCGCACAAGATGCCTCATGGACAATCGAGTGCTTAAATGCTCTTGTCTCACGCATGTCTTGTTTATATAATTGCATTGTTATATGTGTGCTTATGCAAACAGATTTCTGATCTTCACATACTCCTGGCTGAAGCAAACCAGATAAAAGAGGAAGATGTGCTTCATAACAGTTACATAACCGTCAAGAACTTAGTGAAAATCATGGCAGAATTTGATAATCTATAGCCAGAGAAGACACAGATATGCAAAGTATTAAGTTCTGTTTTTGCTTATACTCCTCTTATGGAAATCACTAGAGAATTGGTGAAATATTCACTGACAGCAGAAGTCCACCAGAGGATTATGAAAATCGAGATATACTCTTAAATTACTCTCCAGTCGGCGAGCAGTCTGAGAGCCGGCAGAGACTCTTCGGAAATAAGCTAAACAAAAGAATTTGACAACCATTCTCTAGGCATCAAAAAGGCCATCAAGGCAAAGACAGGTTGAAAAATGGAAGATGTTGAACAGCTCTGATGCCTCTGTATTTCTACATTGGCCAACCTGAAGGTAAGTGATTCTCAAGAACAAACTTTGGAACTGATTTAACAACCAGCCTGCAAAGTTGAGTGAATTGGATTGCTTTTATAGACAGTTTCTTCATGGTAGAAACAGAAATGAAAATGTATTTAAATAGTTTAGTAAATGAACAGAATGTAAATATATTTGTATTAAAGATGTCCATTGCCCTGACACAGACATTGAGTCATTATGAAAATGAATATTCATTCAATATTCTTTTAGCCTTTTTATGAAATGTACATTCACCTGAGCTGTGTAGGAAGCACACTAAGTTTGCACATAAGCCTCAACATATGCGAATAAGTCTGTTGATATATAAAACTATATCAAATAAAATATCTGCAATGAGCTTCATACAGAAAAAAAGGAAAATAATTGTTCATGCAATTGATCCCACACCAGAAGGCTCAGGAACATTTTCTTTCAGTACACCATCACCATTCTGAACTCTCACCCATTACAACTCAATAACTGTCTCTAAATCTCTATAACTGTTGGCTGCACTTTATGTATATTTCTCCTGTTTACATGAATCTATTCTGTACATAAAATATTTCACATATCTATACTTATTTCTACATCATGCATCTCACACGTACACAACTGATCAGTTTTCATATCTATATACTCACCCGTATATATTACTCTTGTAAATGCTATCTGTAAATGCTATCTGTAAATGCGTTATATATTCTCATTTGTATGCTGACCCGTTGCACCACTGTCTAGTGCACTTTAATGTACTATTTTCACCCACTGTCTATTGCACCTTACTCTACTATTTTCACTTTCTGGTTAGATGGTAAACTGCATTTTGTTGTATTTATACAATGACAATAAAGTTGAATGTAATCTAACCCAGTTTTGATGGCCTCTGCTGTCTTAAATATACATCCCTTCTATAGTAAAGTTGTACCTGTGTCTTTAGAACTTGAACAGCTTCTGCAGTAAAGCTGTACCTTTGTCTTGCTTCTCCATATTGACAAATGGAAATGTTTTGCTTTAACATTACTAAGCACAAAAAGCACTGGGCAGTAGTGGAAGAGGTATTATGCTCAGTGTAAATAGCCTTCATATATGAGCCCGTTGGTAACATTCAAGCAGATAACTTCAGAGCCTCATAAAACATTCATTCCTAATTTCACCACTCCTCTATCTCCAGAACCTATTACAGGCTGCTATTTAATTCTGGACATCATAGCATGTCATCCGGGTATTTAAAAATGGGTTTTGACTCTCCAATCCCAACTAATGGGTTTTAGGAGTATTGCTCAAAACACTATTTTTACTGAGCATATGCTCAGCTATTCTGTGCGGACTTTTGACAGCAAAAGCTTGTATGAATTAATTAGGCATGCGAGTGTCACAGAGGCTGCATCTCTGTTTACGGGGGGGGGGGGGGGGGGGGGGGCTTACGGGGGGGTGTGTCCCTTGGTTCGCACCACTCGCATATATTGGTGCCCTGAAAATGTGAACGTTTTATTAATATGGTGACATGACTTCAGTATGTGTGTAGGAGTGCAAGGTGCTGTCATGCTGAATGCTACGTGCTTCTGAGCTACTTGCTAAATATTTTTAACAATATATTGACCTATTGTCCTAGTCTCTTACTCTCTTGGGCTGCACTGTGTGAGCATAAACAAGTCCTATTAGTCACAGTCCTATAGATGAACTGCTATATGCTACATGCTACAGTTCATCTGAACTGTCACAGTCCTATAGATGAACTGCTGTTCTACATTACATTTCATTCGAACCATCAGTCACAGTCATATGCATGAACTGCTATATTCTACGTTACAGTTCATATAAACCACCAGGCACTGTTATTTTCAATATTTTACAGTTCGTCTGAACCAAGTCCTTAAGCAACAAACTACCAGTTATAACCAGGATGACCAGTCTGTTGTATTTCACTGCTAGTGGATTATCTCACTTCATTGTATTCATGAGTCTTATGAATTAATGCATTATAGATGCATGCAAATTGCAACATCCTCTCATACCTAAGTTGTATTCAGGGCTGATACCACATTCGTGTCATCAGCTACGCACCTGTGATTAATTACACCTCATGAAAAATAATTACATGCATAATCCAGGAAGTAATGCTGTTTTGGCTTCTGAATTATTTAAATTATAGTATATCGTATATTGTAATTCCAACCAGATTAAAAAGTCTGGTCAGATAAATATTGTTATAATACAATTGCCTGAATATAATGTATTGTATAGCTGTTCTAAATAATGCATTAGTTATGCAGCAAAGGTAGCTTTTCATACAGGACATTTTTTTTACTCTGTCACATAAAGCACATTGATTTAATGCTTTCATATGTTGACTTTGTTTTTCGTGTGAACACAGCTACATAATCGTGTTATGATGTTGGTTTTATTGCTTACCAATGTCATATGTTAGGATGAGTACTTCACGTGATAGATTATCTTACCGAATGAAATGGCGAACCATTTCTGATCCCTTTATGCACAAACAGACATTGCTCCTCACAATGTTCCAGACACCTCCCACTTCTCAGATGTGGGCATTCAGACACTCCCACCCGACAGTACAATCATTTCTGAGGTATTATTAGACCAAGACACTATGAGTCCCACATGCTCTCAGGTAGCAGCGCATGGCTTTGATTTATTTTCATCTCTGTAAAATTGAATGAATGTCCTATTTTCAGTAGCACTGTTAGCCTGTGAAATCAGTGCTGCAGGGGCTGTAGTTAACACACCATACATAGGACTCCAGCCTCTTTGTGCACCTTCTGGAAAAATCTGTTCCTCTATGCAGCGTTTTTCCAAAAACACATTTTAGTCACGTTACCTCTTCTGCCATGGAAGCATGGCATGTCATATATATCCATGCTGTTTAAATGATCTTTATGTTGGTGAAAAAATGGTATTATGTCCATCAAAGTGTGTTAGCGCAGCCATTTCAGAACCGAGCAGCAACAGTATAATACACATTTGCATTTGTTGCCTCAACAACTACCCCACTTCCTTCGGCCAAACAATATCTGAGTTACGTTACTAATTAAGTTAATTAATTAATTGAGCTGGTCCTGAAATTTTATGAATACATGGAATGCCCCCTTCATGAATGGCCACCTTATCGTGGTTGAGGGGTTTGTGTGCCTCTACAATCATAGAGCTATTTTGTCAGGGCAATTATATCTGATAGGATCTCGAAAAGGCAAATTGGTCCTAGGTGAGCATCCTAGGGGAGCAGTTTAGGGAAGATGCTTTATCTGTTCAAGCACGACTGTGCCCAAGTGCACAAAGCAAGGTCCATAAAGACATGGGTGGGTGAGTTTGATACTTTTACTTCTGTTTTTTGGGTCATATATGGTATACACCCCGCGACCCTGAACAGGAAAAGTGGGTAGGAAAATGGATGGATGGATGGATGGATGGTATACATGGCTGTAAAGCATTTTGCTTTACTTTGATGATTGGTTTGAACGTAAGGCAGAAATAAAAGGTAGGGTCAAAATATGACCCTGTGTGTTCCCCTGGGTTAAATCAGTTATGCAGTGACCAGGGGCAGGTATATTATAGCAATTAATGCATTTAAAAGTTCTGTTTCTAAGCAATATGAACAAAACTGGAAACATGGAAACTGATCACAAAAGAACCCAATGTTGTTTTTTCATCCATGCATTATACAGTAGATAGGATTGAAGACAAGCTGTACTCAGGGGCCGGCTCTACTTCTAAGACAGACCACACCTACACATCTGTGTGAACTAGTCAGTTGATGCTGACAGATCACTCACGCATTCTTTTACATGGGGGCAGGAGTGGGAAAATGACCCAGTTTTCCAAAGAAAAAATCTGCTTGATTTGGCTGGACATAAATAAGACCTTCTCGATAGACATAAGTTTAGACAAAGAGGACGACCAGTTCCCTGCGCTGTCAAAATTCTGATCCATTTGAAATGTAATCAGAGAGCAGGTCTGGGCTGTTGGAGTCGTAGTTGGGGCAACAGTGATAAATCTGCAGAGCTATATTTTATTGGAAATTTCTCAGGTGGCTCTGAAAGGGATCAATGGATGAGACAGAGTGCCTCAGCTGAAGTCATCGCTGTTCTTTTTTAATGACAGCAACAACAAACCTGAGCAAGGAGGGACATCTTAGAACTGGATGCTTAATTCAGTTGAGGCCCACAGTCTTATTTTCATTCTTATTGTCATATTACTGTTAATTATCTGTTACATATCTTGCTTCTCCTTTTTGCTACTTTTTCAACCTGCCTTCATTACAGTTTTTAGTATTTCTTTTCAGCAAAACCACCAATTGTTTTGACTGACAGTAAAAGAACAGCGGTATTGATTTTTTCTTTAACATTTCTCTTTCATTTTTTTTCCTTACTTTTCTTCAACACGCGATGACTGTCAACAGAAAGAATAACAGTTCTTCAGGGAGACGTCCACCTATCTAGGGGCTATTGTCCACTGCCAGTCAAGGGTTCATTGTTAAAAGGATTAGTACCCATGCAGTGAAGAGCACTTACTGTAGCAGCAGTAACTACAATAAAAACTGTAGACCTACTATTAGCACTACTGCCACTACTACTACTACTACTACTACTACTACTACTACTTATAATAATAATAATAATAATAATAATGATGATAATGATGATGATAATAATGATGATGATCCCATGTGCCATGTGCCCTGTGCTGCCTGGGACATAGTCCCATTATCATTATTGTTATCATTATTGGGCAGGGCTGGCCCGCCCCATATACAACATAGGCTATTGCCTAGGGTGCCATTTGATTAGGGGCCGGAAAAGAACAGGTAAAAAAGAAAAACTGAAGAAAAACAACTTGTTGCATTCTATAACATTAACAGTTTTTTTATACCATTTTTGATATTTCACTATTTTTCTTGTGAAACACGCATGAGCTAGCTAATTAACAGACAGTTATCCTGTGCTACTGAAATGTTTTAATATAACTGAGCTGAGAAAAACAGTTTTCCCTTGTTCTGGGGGGTACTTAATAATCCCACCTAGAGAGCCAGACAGTGGAAGGAGTTTGACATTGAGGGAGGGTGTGAATTTGGTCAGATTTGGTGGGAGGGGGGGGATGTATATTATGATGTTACAATGGGAACACAATAATTACATCATAAAAGGGTGTGATTTAAGAGGGATTTTAAAATATTAAAAATGTCTTCAGTTGAAAGAAGACTAATAAGACTAATAATGATTTTTGTCTGCTAGGACTACAAAAGGTAGTATATGTCATGCCCTGTCTACTGTGTTGGTCCCCCTGTTTCTTCCCTGTTATGGCCCTAAACGAGCCATGCCTGTCCAAGTCTGTCCTGCGTTTTGTTCCTGCCATCACGTTAATTACCCACAGCTGCGTCCTGTTTGCCCCTGTAGTATAGTACTTAGGTGCTTCCTAGTCTTATGATCCCCATGACATTGTTTACCATTTGCAGTCATGTGTCTCCCCTTGCCCTTCGTGTAATAAAGCCCCCCTTGTTTTGCCCACAACCTTTGTTCTTGAACAAATAATAATAATAATAAATATTATGATAATTATTTTTTTATTATTATTTGGTTTGGCTGTCACAATGTTCAAGTATTGGGAATGACAGTACACATTTTACATTTTATAAATGAACATTTATAATTGTGTATATGGGAAGGCGGTATTGTAACATTGTAAGAGCTGGTCTCTGTCACTCGCTCTGTATCGATCTGTTTCTAGATAGTTCTAGAGGTTGAACCCTTGAGCACCAGGAAAGTTGTAATTGTGTGTTGCGGTCATTGGGTTCCTTATTTCTTAAGAAAAACATAAATAAAAACAAGTTTCCGAGAGATGTTGCAGAAGTGATTTTTAGCAGAAGCTGTCCCTGCTTCAGCATCTCCAGGGTGTGACCTCAGCACTAAAAAAAGCAGTGCGGTTAAGCTGAAGGTTAAAGAGCCTAATCTTCATCTATACACGTTTACAGTAACCCGATTTACACTGCAGCAGCGCGCCGTACCGTCTGAGGTCATTATTATTTAAAGCTTCCCATCATTTGGCACGATTTTATTCACGGCGATTCCTGCTGAAACTTGCAGCCATCTGGTGTGGGGGCGGCGGGCGCCCGGGAGGCAGCCGAGCGCGAGATCACACCTTGTTCACTCAAACCATTCTCAGGTGACAGGACTGCCGCCATCGCCGCAAATAAAGAAAGCAAGTCCAGAAATATTTCGGATCTCTCCTCTGTTTGTGCGCGGAAAGATAAACAGCCCATTACTGCCACAAATGTATCGCCTCTGGATTTCAATTATGGTCTCTTGCCTCCACTTAAATTGCTTTGCATTTATCACCCTGTATAGAAAACAGTTATAATGTAAAGAAATGACATTTATATCCGTGCATTAGTATTTGACACAATGTGTAGCATAGGAAACTGAATTATTTACCTAGAGATGTTGGATTATGGCTTCCGAAAGAAAGTTGTTTCAGTGAGTTATACTTTTTTTTTTTAAGCTTTGTAATAGGAAGGAAGAAAAACTGATATTCCACCTTTTTCCACCTTTTTATTTGCCGTTGTGCCCATTTAATCGTATGTTACGGCTAGCTATTAAAATTGCTACAGTAAATCTAAAAATACTAAAGTTTGCCGATTTCTAGGGTGAGGCTGGAGCCCATCCCAGGATGGGCACCAGGCAGGGGGCATCCTGAATGGGATGCCGCCACACCGCACATGCCCACGCTCTGTGGGCGATGTAGAGGCACCAGGCCACCTAACTGCATGCTTGTGGACTGCGTGAGGAGACCCACGCAAACGTAGGGAAAGCATGCAAACATCACACAGAGTGCTGCACAGCATCCTGACCTCCTAAAGGTCTGTCGCCTCTAAATTAAAGCTATGGAGCTTTGGGGTCCACTCCAGGAGTGTTAAAACAAAGGAAATCGTGGCACAGAATTACAAATAACATGTGCAATCTTGCTCCAGGGCTCCCTGGAAGTATGGTATGTTATTATCGCTTATGTGCTTTTCGTATGTTGTCACACATTATAATTTACAAGATTTTTGTGCAAGGGAGGAAGGTCACTTTTTATATTTTGCTATATATAACAGCAGTTTTGGCGGAGATTAAATGTAAAATGTGTTTGCAGGGCAAATGAGTTTCGGTGTATCATGTAATTTCATGCTGCAGCTCTGTTCAAAGGCACAGTACAGTACTTATTCAACGAATGATCCCTGTAGGGCAAAAACACGTTTGTTTGCTTGCTGTTGGTATTTACTGCTGTCATTCTGAATTCCTGCTTCACACAAAAGACTGATAGTGACGTTTCTTGCTGCAGAAGTCTATAAATTTGATATTATAAATAAAACAACACAGTAAGCATATTGGAATCAGCATTAGCAGCATTACATATGTGTCATATACCTTAGTTTAGAAATAAAGCCTCTTTTGGAAAGCAACCAGCTCTCTACTGCTGATGTGTCAAATAAGATCAGTGTAATGATCAGCCCTCGCTGTTGGATTAAGACTGTACCAGTGAAACGTTGTATATTCTTGCTGATAGTGCTGTCCTTGCTATCTGCTTCTTGTGTGGCTTGTCATTTTGCCCTCATATTTCCCAGACATCCTTGCTGTTTTACTTTTAGAGGGTCAGTACCATGGGAGTGCACAAACAGAAGGTTTAAGGGGACCTGCTGCGAATTCAAAGAGCATTTCCTTATCCTGAGACTTAAAACGTCACAAAGTATATCTAAAACTGAAGGTTTGATTAGGAGGAAATTAGTTGGAGCCCTTTGTGTGGAGGTGTTTGTTCCAGGAGGCCATGAGAGTCAGGTCACAGGTTTCTTCACCCTATGCCAGGCTCTGTCAGGCCACCAGTGGCCTGTGCCCTGCTGTGTGAACCATCTGGCCTTTTCGCTGGCAGGAGAGTGGACGGGCTCACGCCTAGGTTTATCCCAAACCACCCACATTGCTGAGCCCTGACAAGAGCGCTAACTTCAGGGAGTGGCCGTCTCTGTACTCTGCAAGGAGCGGGAGACACAATGAGGGACAAATAAACAAACATACAAACAAATTAAGTGTACTCATCATTTATTTAAGTAAAACTGAAATTAAGGCCAGTCAAGTTCAACCAATCTGCTGAGTGTATATGTGTATTTACATACAGTACATCATGCATCAGTATTACTGTAAATAACTATACAGTAGCAATGGGAAAGAGGTACCTCTATATTAAACAGGCAGCAGATCTAAACACGTTTTTAAGCACCACCAGAGAAGGTGCTTTCAGGAGGAGAAGTGCAGATCCAGCCTGCATTGGATGGAGTGGCTGCTGTTCCCTGTTACTAACAATAACGACCAAGAAGTCAGCATGTCTCCATCTGTCACCAGCAGGGTGATGAACAGGAAGAGCTGGAGAGAGAGAGAGAGAGAGAGAGAGAGCGACAGGAGCACACAGGAGAGGGGCAGTGAGAGAAGGGCAGTGTGAAATGAAAGCTGGCGTTGTGTTGAGACTGACTGCTTTCTGCATATCTGTAATGATAAGCAGCGAGAGGGATCCTTCCCTCACAAGCCTGTGAGCATGATGTTCTGTGTCCAAGGAGGAGCTGCAGGAACCAGGTGACTTCTCGACAATCCAGCTAGGATATCAGGGATATATGATTTATATGCTTCTGTGACTTGAAATTAATGCACCAGTAGTACTGTATGGGTCCTTGCGAAGCCTTTTGTGTAAATCGTGTCAGGAAAGGCACTACGTAAACATGGATCTCGCTGAAGAGTGTAGTATGAAGTACTGACCTATTTTTCTGCCCTTCTGCATTATACTAGAAAACAGGCCACATCCTGCAGCCTTGTGCTCACACATATCCTGTATTTATCACAGAAAAAAAAACGTAATAGCTATGTGCTTTCGCTTCAGTATATTGGGGGCTGCCGAGTCCTACATACAATCTCTTGATTTTATGTCATTATAAAGTGTAAATGAGATGTCAGTTGCTACGGCAGAAAAACAAGGATGCAGCTTGCAGAGAATAAACCCAGCCTCCTCCCCCAAAGTACAAAACAAACGTTAAAAACTGTGCAGGGTTTGTATTCCCATCAGCCGCTCTAGGGGGCAGTGTAACTCAAACGAAGACATGTAAGTAGCCCTGGGGTCAAGATGTGTACAGATAATGGGAATTATGGAACGCCGTTACTTATCCACAGCTTGCAGCCAAGTTGTGTCAGCCAAGCGTCTACTGTAGTGTGTACAGAATTATTCCACATTTCCATTCATAAAGCAAACGCGCTTAGCATTCCACCTGGATTGGAGCTGTGCAACGAGAGCTAAAGGTAAAATGATAAGGCTGTGTAGCAGCCGCGTACCATAGCTGCCCAGTGGGGGGCGCTATTGTACCAGGCCTGCGGGGTTCTTTCTGTGAGTGTGCAGCTTGGGTGTTCTGCCCATGTTGTGTGGGTTTGCTTTGGGAGTTCTGGTCTGGAATGGGCCTCCACCCAACCTTATAATGGTTATGGACAATCTTTAAGGAAAACAAAACAAACAAAAAACCAAATGTATATATAAACCAATCAATTTTCGAATGAATACCTTGTGCCTAATATTGTGCAGACCCCCCTTGTACTGCCAAAACAACTCAGAGGAAGTTTCCAGAAGCCTTCTTAATGCTATGTCCTTGGGTGTAAATTATGGGGGGATGGGGGTTTGTAACCCCCCAATACATTAAAGCCAGCCAGTAACCCCCCCAAAGTTCAAACCAAAGTTAAATCCTTGGCTACGTCATTCCACCGGTAGGCTGCACCTTAACGCTCTGGATGGTTACTAAAACGTCCTTCATCAAGTATACATTCCATAAGACATACTTTCATAAGCTTTGTCTGAGCCGGTCTTAGCTGTCTCTTATCGCTGTTGTCACCCAGTTCCCACCCC
>JAODKL010000040.1:17717697-17740667 GCA_026780765.1 Petrocephalus schoutedeni | reverse complement strand
CTCCCCCCCCCCCCCCCCCCCCCCCCCCCCCCCACTATTCGGACTGTGTGCCTCCGAAATGAGCAATATGTACTATAATCATTCAATGTTATTAGACATTCAGTCATTCATCGCATTGGGCATACATGTAACACGTCATGAAAGGATGCAGTGTAAGAAAGATTTTGATATCATTTTCAAACAATAAAGAAAAGATGTCACCATTTAAAATAAGACTAACATCATTAAGAGTAGAGTCTCACAACTAAACCCCTTAGCTGGAAAATTACTGATCAATATGATAAAATGACTTTGTTTGATGCATAGCGACAGTCTTCGTCAGGTTTCGTCCCTTCGTCCTGAAATTGGCCTCAGTAATTCATAGTGAAACATAATGAATTTATTTAATTTATTATTTATTTACTGGGAATGGGGTGGGGGGGGGTCTACCGATATTGAGGTAGACGCCCCAGGGATGCATACTCCTTTCTTTTTTTTTTTTTTTTTTACTTTTTTTCCCTCCACCACCCCCCCTCTGCGGAGGACTACTTTATTAGTATTTATTTACTTATTTATATTTATGTATGTATTTATTTACTTCCTCAAGAGAGGGAGAGGGAGAGAGAGGGGTGGATGCATACTCCTTTCTAAATGTGCCGGGGTCACAGTATATCAAGACTTTTGGTTGTTGAGATTGGTAAGAGTCAGTACTGCAGGTTCATTTACATATAAATGTATCATATTTTCCCTCCAAAAGTACCCTGTAATAGCCCTTTCTAGTCAATAATGAAGCACACAAGACATTCTTTTATGTTATGGCAGTAAGGCAACTTTTCTTTCAGCTATTGTGTCATTGCTCATCCCAATATGAATGACATGCACACATACTGGTGCACTCAGGTATTTTATAGAACAAATAAAAATAAAGTGGTGTGATACAACAATCTGGGGAGACAGGCCCCTTCACCCAATCAGCCAAAATCATATTTACGGGTCATGATTTAGTTTGTTAATTCAGGATTTGGTTCATTAATTTTGCATTTAATATTTAGGTTCTCCCGATTTCTGATTAATGCAATATTTTGAGGCATTCCTGCAGTGTTTTATTTATAAAGAACACCACTTTCTCTCATGCCGCAGTCAAGCAGTTCCTGCATGGAGGGAATAATTGATTCTTGAGCCATCAATGTCAACTAATCAGGTGTTATGGCGCCTAGTAACGTCACACTAAAGAAAGTCTCCCTTAAGCAACCTATAAAGGGACTTTTCTGGAAATGTGCATAGAAAAATAAACAACTTTAATAGGGTATACCTTTCAAGTCTTCGTAAGACACTAAGAGTCACCATTATCAGGAAACACAGCCCAGATCCATTGAGGCATGGCCTCCATAAGACCTGTCCTGTAGTAATACATTAGCAGCAGATCCTTTAAGTCCTGTAAATTGCGAGGAGCAGAAACATTTGTCCAGCACATGTCACAGATGCTCAATCAAACTGAGATCTGGGGAATTTCAAGTCAACACCTTGATCTCTTTTTCATGTTCCTCAAACAATTCCAGAAGTTTTTGTAATGTGAATGTAGGAGGGCACATTATCCTGCTGAAAGAGGCCACTTACATCGGGAAATACCATCACTGTTAAGGGGGATACATGGTCTGCAACAATGTTTAGGTAGATGATGTGTCAAAGTGGCATCCACATGAATGCCAGGACCCAGGGTTTCCCAGTAGTTGCCCCTGGTCATCACATTGCCTCCTCCAGGTGACCTTTTTTCCCACAATGCATCTCTTCCCAAGGTAAATGATGCACATGCACCCAGCTGTCTACATGATGTAACAGAAAACGCAAATCCTCAGATCATTCTTTCATTGCTCTGTGGTCCAGTTCTGAAGCGCTTAGACACATTGTAGGTGCTTTCGGCGGCGGACAGTGGTCAGCATGGGAATTCTGACCAATCTGTGGCTAAACAGCCCCAACAAGCTGTGATGCACTGTGTGCTCTGAAACCTTCCTATCATAACCAGCATTAACTTGTACAGCAGTTTGTGCTACAGTAGCTCTCCTGTGTGATCGGACCAGACAGGCTAACCTTTGCTCCCCATGTACATCATCAGTCCACTGGTTGGCCTCCCTTGGTCCACTTTTGGTAGGTACTGACCACTGCATGCCGGGAAGACCCCACAAGACCTGCCACTTTGGTGATGCTCTGAGCCAGTTGTCTAACCATCGTATTTTGGCTTTTGTCAAAGCCACCCAAATTCTTATCCATTTTTCCTGCTTCCAACCTATCAAACTGACTGTTCACTTGCCTAATATATACAGTAATGACATCCTTGGCAGGTGCCATTTTATTTATAAATTTTTATATAAATTTATATATATATATATATAAATATATATATACATATATACGGTTCAACACACCAATATTCTTATTTTTCCAAGTGAAATAAAGTATAAATTTAGCAGAAATACACTAAATCATAAATGTTCATGCGGTCAGCAACATGTGGATGTATATGACATAACAACAAGAGGAAAATGTTATGGATTCATGCATGCATATAAAATTTAATGCTTTAAAAGACATACAAGATGCACACCTTAGAGGAGTAGAAGGAATTTAGAATAAACTGAAATTTATTGAAGAACAATAGATCTATCCTTTCTTACACAGGTTTGACAGGATTCAAAAACACACATTCAAGAAAACAAAAAAAACCTTTATTGGCTAGACAGGTGTTTCCATTGGTTCAAAACAATTACAGAAATGAGCTTTTTGCTAAAAGAGACCCATTGCACCAACAATTCATATTTAATTTATGTTTGCATTTATTTTATCAAAAATGGTTCAAGTCAAATTTCTTAAAAACAGAAAACAATTATTCAAACTGCAAGACAAGTGTGTGTGGTAAATCCTTGAAGGTAAAAAAGCAACGCAGGCAGGAATATTTGGTTTTGAAAGGCACTACGGCGGGACAAGGCAAAGGCATAGAGGTGCAGCGTACAAAGTCCTATCTCCCGGTAGCACGCTTTTATTTGACAGGAAAATCCAGTCATGTGAACATGTTGCTGTTTTAGCCTAAAAAATAAATAAAAAGCAAAAAGAAACCTTCCTGTTTAAACAGCTTTGTGTCTTTTGATTGTCCTTGTTGAATTCAAGTTTCGTAAATGGAAGGGATGCAAAGCCTATTACGTGCCCTCCTGTTAACGTTTCTGCCAAAGCACTTTGGAATAGTCTGATTGCCACAAAGCACAGCATGTTACAAACTGGGGAGAGTAAGCTTTACACTGGGATTCTGCAAAACTCTAAATCATCAAACACATCCAAATCCAAAGACCATGAACTAGCATAACCAATCCCAGCAATTCCCCCCATTTATATGTATATATATATGTATATGAAATGCGAAGCAAATCCAACAATCAATCTGTAATTATTACATTGAAATATTTCCGTTATTACAGATTAAACTTCCTTTAGGGGCCCGTATATGAGAAAAAAAAGACAGGAAACATTCTGGTTCTGCACAGCGAAATGAGGGGGTGCCCAGCAGAGCAACGTCCAACAGGACAAACGTTTTTGCTGAAGAAACCACAAGTTATTAACTGGGAGATTAATGGCAGACATCATCAGTGTTGCACTTTATGTACACAATTATAAAATACACAGCACCAGATATGGTAATAAAATAGCACCGCAATGTTATTGTCTATTGCAATAATGTGATGTTTCTCCCATTTATCATGGCCTGTATTGTTCGTGTATGTTTAAGGAGAAAAACAGGAAAACTAAAGCTTACCTTAAGCCTAACCTGAAAGGTACTCAGCCATACCAAAGTCTGCAACAGGCATTTTGTGACAGAGGAGCTGAGAAACAGAGTGTGGGCGGTTATGGTACCGATTGCTTCTAAGTCAACACTCAGGTGATAGCACTGTGCTCATTTCCATCCTTTATTATAATTTAAATTACAAAAAAAGATGTGCTTCACTCCTGCAACAAGGCGTCAGTGCCAGCGTTTCCATCCACTTCCAAATACTCCCCGTGCGCGTTGGTCTTTTGTCGAACAATTATCTCCATCATTACCATATAAAGGTCACATGCATGTTTTGAAGCCATAATTATTAAACATTAACAAGGAAAAAATATACAAAACTTACAAATGCACACACATACACACACACACAATCACATACACACACAAACACGCACACAAAAAATATATATTTATATTTATATATGTATAAGCACCATTCTGAGGAATGGGTAAACAATATGCACAAAATAAAGCTTCAAGGTTTAAAGAAGAGGAAAGCAGAAAGCTCGCTCAATGGCCACTGTAGCTGGCCACTGCAAGTCCCGCCTTCCCACAGGTGTAAGGTTTCTGATAGGGCACTTCAGGGTAACGTGAAGAATATAATTGGAGCTACTCAGTGGTGTGCAGGGATTGGCACTGGGAAAGTGTTTTGGGGTTTGAGGAGGTGGGGGGGTGCGGACGAGGGGCAGGGTGACGGAAATGGGAGCGACTCGTCCGTTTTCAAAACCTGCATGTGACGGAGAAGCTACACTGAGGTTACGAGGTTGCTGTTTACGTTAAAATCTTATTGTTTTCTTCCCTAGTTTTGAATCTTTAAATTTTGGAGAAAGAATGGCACGAACTGTGGTTTTACCTCTTATTGTTGTTTTTTTTTCTTCGCTGTGTTTAGAAAGTTAGTACCTTGCTGCTGTGTTTCTGGAAACACATTCTCAGCCCAGGAAGCAAACTGGTCCCACTTCAAATCCGAATTTCTGCGAGGCTTCACCGAAATCATTGAACATGATGTCGACGTACGGTAACTGCTCCACCTTGGGTGTGTCGATCTCAAGTACGGTTTTCTCATAGCCCTTCTTCAGCTGAAAAATAAGTGTAGGAACAGAGAGTAAATCCCTCCAGTACCTTACTCCGAAAGCCACTGTCCTTCTCTGCTATTATTCTGCTTTATGGAAACATTCTAAAATATACCCAAATAAATGCTCATACATTTTTCTTGGGTCTGGCACAAAGAGAAGGACTTCCTAACCAAACAGAACAGAACAAACAAAACAGAACTCACACTATCATAAGAGACTGCTTAGTCCCCTACCATAAATAAGAGCAAGTATACAAAGGAACAGGCAGCCATGAGTACTAGTGTAACGATGAGACGGAGCTCATATATTAGCATATTTTCATTCATTTATATGGAAAATATCAGGTACTAATGGTAAAGGATCAGGGGAGGAGCACTGAAGCTGCAATGAGAAGGCCACAGCCATGGACCACGACAGCAGCACCTCGCATGACTTCCATGATGCGGCACACGTACCGCACAGCCGTCCAGCAGAGCGCGGATGTACGGGTTGTTATCGTGTGACATCTCCTCATCGTTGGAGCCCAGGAAGCGCACCGCCTTGTCATAGCTGTCCTGCTCCGAGTCGTGCCAGGCCACCGACTGGTAGCAGCTGTATGTGAGGTTCTGCCGGGCCGAGGCACTGAGGAGCCGCAGGAAGGTCATCTGGACCACGCCGACAGGGCTGCCCTCGGAGTCCACGTAGGAGAGCTGCTCGGCGACACACAAGGCAAGCAGTCTGGACAGGGCCAGGCAGTCTACACTGCTGTTTGTGCTAGCAGAGAGGGGCTTTCCTTTAGAGGTCACCTTCTTTACGTTAGACATTTTGAGTTGTGACAGTCCTCAGTCGTTACTGATTTGGTTAAAAGATTCTGTCCGGCAGCACAAGGCGACGTGGAAGGCGGTACTGACCCTCTCCATCAAGGCAGCAGACATCACACTTATATTATAAGCCATGTAAATATAATTATGCAAAGTCATGTAGATAAAAAGGTAGAGAAATGTGTGTGTCCAGAAGCATATAATCGTTATCGACTGTAAATATGTACAATGAATAAGCAGGTGATGTAATGAGTCCTGTAGTCAAATTATGGCTTTAGTCCAGACAACCAAACACATATAATATAATATAATATAATATGATATAATTTCTGTAAGTGTGTGTATATATGTATATATATATATATATATATATATATATATATATATACCTGCACTTACAGAGACACATTCATGAGTCTATTGAATAAGCCATACAGCCAAAGTCACTATCATTGTCTCCCCCAGAGTCTCTGTCTACCCGGAAGTGCAGCTAATAGAATGGGGTGGGATGACTGGACCAGATGTGCTGTTACTGACAATCACATGACCCTCGAGTGCCTAGCACATTCCTTCAGCTCCACCACTTTATGTCCCAGTCTGTCTCGGGGAAAACCGCAATGTTCCCATGACGAGATCGACAGCCATACCAACCCATCAGTGCTCCATCAGTTGCAAACGCTTGCTCTGTGCAGACAAACAGGACTGACTTGGTTCAAAGCGCATGCCAGGCAGCCCGGGAAAGACTAAAGAATGAATGAAGAACCAAAGCAGCCAAACGCGGGCGTACTGGACAGGCCCAGGACTGGCTTCTGGCACAGTTCCACTCCAGTGACAAATGCATTGTGGGAATTTATTACTGATATTTCGATATTCAACAAATCAATCATATAGATTTAAATTTAAATCTTAAAAATTTCCATAATCCATTCATCTTCACGCCACTTCTGCCAATGAGGGTTACGGTGTTACATTTTAATGGTAAAGTTACATAAATGTAATATATTATACAGTAGGCTATATGCCTATTTAATAAATGCAATGGTGCACTGGATCTTCACAGAAGACCATGCTGTGAACGAGTCTACTGACTGAGGCCTGTCCAGCCTGCCCCTGGTGCGTGTCTGTAGGGCTCTGTCTCCATTCATCGCCCCCATCCGGCTCCTTCCACCATGGGCGATGTTACCTGTAAGTCTCAGGGACGGCCACTGCTCGAGTGTGGCTGAAGACCCTGCAGCCCTTGAACTGTGACTGAGTGAAGCTTCCACCGTGCTATACTAGGCATGCATGTCTCTGTTTATACTGCAGCTAGAAGTTCAGGTCATGTTTCTTTGCTAAGGGTTTCCTCCAACTTGGGATGATGATTCAGGCACTCAGTCACCTTCAGGTGATCACCTTAACACTGATGAGAGGAAAGGCGTGCACCCCACTTACAAGCAGAACTTTCCCAAAATGTTATACAGGAAAAAAAGACTCCCCTTATCTGCATATGGATTTAACTGTCGCTGGGCATTTTTATAACAAACCTAAAGTCAATATTAGATGTGGGGTTAGGGAAATTGATTAATAATGTGAAGTGTTATAAAGCTAGGGACTCAATAGTCATTAAAACAACAAAGTAAGTCAGCCTCCAGGGCTTGGTGAACTACAAAAGTCTGTTCAAGAGGGTCAGGATATGCTGAAATAAATTCTCAATGCAAACTAATTCAGCTGACTGGGAACAGCCACATTTAGCATATGCCATATTTATCCCCCAGACCAAAAATATGAATCTCTCTCCAGGACGGCATTTGCCTAATAGGGAAGTAGCCTTGCTTGTTAGGTACACGCCTTTCCGTCAGTGACGGTGATGCACCTCAGCTGCTGGATTGTACGCGAGCCATCGCAGTGCATGCACTTCCCAACAGAGGTGGGTAATCCAGGTCCAAAGAGTAAAAATCCAGACCAGGATTTTGATCAACCAGTCAGTTGAGCATTAAGAGTCTCAGTCACTCAAGTGCTCAACTAGATGGTTGAAACAAAATCCTGGTCTGGATTTTTACTCTTTGGACCTGGATTACCCACCTCTGCTTCCCGATCATGCGGGGTGCGGCCTGCGGGCAAGGCAGGCATGCGACTTACCAGGGACCCTCGCTTGTAATGACTATACCAAGTGCCCGGCGTGTCTTTGGGCCAACGGGCCATTTTACTCTGTAAAATATGAGAGCTAGTAAAAGAGGGGAAGCTGTGGGGCTTACCAGTTTACCACGTTTGAATTCACTGAACCAGGTGCCTGGGTTCTCTTTTGCCCAAGAGGTGAGTCTGGTCTATTGCGCAGGGCAGGACAGAGAGGGGGAAAGATAAGTTAAACACAACAGGAGACCAGGTGCTGGAAGATGCAAAAAAATAATACATCAAAACCATTTCTGAAGGATAATTGAGTCAGCAATAATCTGCAGGAACATCTACTTATGTAAGAATCAAACAGCAACTCTCATCCATCTCAATGCAGTCGATGAATCAAAACTTCTTTTTTAACCTAAGCCAGTAGTTCTGCCATGCTTCAAAAAGCCAAGATTTTCACAAACCAAATTACATCTTGACACAGACACAGTGCACTGCGTATCATAGGTGCGCAGTGGATTATTCTCGGCAAGCAACACAGGTCAGCCTGCACACCGAGATGGCCTTGTTCTAAAAGTCCATGCATTATTCAGATGTACAAGTGTATCTTCCAACTGGTTGAATGACAGCCACTCAATGGTGTCACAACAGTCCTCGTTATAGACCGAGATTCTACAATCTGTGTGGTGATGCTTCATGGTCATATATAATTAAACACTGCAGCCTTTATAGACAATCCCAGTATCAGAATCCATTAATTCTACTGGAGCCATATCTTTTGTTAATGAGTTTACCTATTGGATTTGGCCAAAGAAAAATAGTAATATGTATTTGCTGATATATACCTAAGGCACATTCATCCCTTTAATAGGTGAGTAACAATGTTCCAAAGTTGTAATAGTGTTTTGGAGAAGCGAAAAAAAAAAACATCCTTGGATGCCTTCAGGCTTGGGAAGGATCAATACTGACTCTAATTGGTATTTTTTCCCAACTCATAAAGTCATGTCGGAGAAATGAGTGCCACAGCAACTGGTTCAAAACAATCACTATTGATATACATGCTAGGTGATATTTAATCATTGTAAGAATCAATGTAACTATTAAGTAATGCGAACTTAAAAAATAAAAAAATAAGAATCTATGAGTAACAAGAGTACAATAGTGACACGCAGCGCCGTGCCTGGTCCTGGAAGACTTACTCCTTCAGACTTCTTGTCTGGGTAGATGCAGCTCTCTCCCCCTGCAGTGAAGTTACAGTACACTTTAAAAGAATCCCGTGAGCATCCTTGATTGGGGTCAATCCAGTATTCACCTGCAAGGACAACAGACACCCAACTTGCTTTACCTGGGTGCAGAAAGGCTGTAGCATTGTGGGGGAAGTACTCACACATCCATGCAAATGGCAAATAGAGTGGTGAACAATTATTAGGGAAAAACAGATTTACATATTTAATGGAAACTGTGACCAAACAGACCTAGATCAAAGTTTTCTTGGATCAGTTGGGTTACTATGGAGACAGCCGGATGCTCACCATCAGGGAAGTCAGGGTGACACAAGTGCAAGTCCTTGCAGGTTCGGGCTGGGTTGCTCTGAGTGCCCAGTGGGTGCTTCATCTGCTCGATCTCCAGCTTCAGGGAGTTCAGTGAGCCGAAGATCTCCTCCATGCCATCGTCATAATCCTTGTAATTGGCATCGGAGTCAGGGTCATCCATGAGCTGACTAGCATCAATGTTTCGCCTGCTCCTCTTGGGGCTAGACTGGAATGGTAGGGGGTGGATGACATCACCAGGGGGACCCTATGGAAAACAGACCACAACGATGAGCCGGGACAGCACCTTCCATCTTCTGTGTCCTTCAGAAAATTAGAATCACTTAGAATCTAAGCAAAAAAACTTTGGTTTCCATACAGTACTGGTTAAGCAAGTACCCCCAAATATGCATTCCCAGTCTGAACTATTTTAGAAACAGTCTTAAGACTTACTGGAGGACCTGGGGCTCCTGGGACACCTGTCTCACCCTTTGGACCAGTTTGACCCTTGAAGACATGGAACAAGAAATACTGTTACATCTGGTTACTTAGAGCACATTAAAGACCATGCGACGGGGCCTGCATCATGAAGTGAGATTTTTTTGTTAACTTGTCAGATTTAAGGTACGCCAGTTTAAATAGACTTTATATTTGTTCAATTACATTTAGCCCAGACTATCTTAAATCTGAAAAGTTATCTGGCTAAGCAAGAAATCCTGGTTTGTGATATAGGCCCAACATCTACTCTCCAAAGACTCTTCAAAAACGAGTGGTTTAAGATGGAATTTAAGTACTTACAGATGAGCCCTTAGCACCTTTTGGGCCAGGAGGACCCTGTAAAGTAATGAATCCCAGTGTAAGTGTGAGGAGTTCATTCACCTGAATTAGTATCGACTATAACACAAATGCCAAGCCATCAATTAAACAAGATTATGTTTCGGACACATTGTAAAACTTGGAAGGAAATAGCCACACACACAAAAAGGTGAGAATCTCAGAAAGTAACTTGTCAGCGCAAGTGTTTTCTCTCACAGGTGTGTAGAGAATTCATGGGGATGAATGTACACTTCTGTCACATCCTGGTACATCTCCACTTACTGGTAGTCCTGGGGGTCCAAGGGGGCCGATGGGACCAGCGGGGCCCGAGATACCCTGATGGGGACACAGTCACACATTTTCTACAGGTTGCACGTCTACCCACCCTGTGTTTGTTATTTTTGTCTATACCAAGACAAATACAGACAGCACAGCTATCATATGGAA
This sequence comes from Petrocephalus schoutedeni, assembly GCA_026780765.1. Taxonomy (NCBI): domain Eukaryota; kingdom Metazoa; phylum Chordata; class Actinopteri; order Osteoglossiformes; family Mormyridae; genus Petrocephalus; species Petrocephalus schoutedeni. The sequence continues at coordinate 17,730,106 of JAODKL010000040.1, read as the reverse complement.
GGTCATTTTGTTGCAGCATGTTCCTTACATTGTCACCTTTGGGACCAGATGCGCCTTGCGGTCCTGGAAGCCCTCTGTCACCCTTCTCTCCCTGTTCTCCAGGGGGTCCAATCAGCCCTATCAGCCCAGGGTGGCCCTGAAGAAGAGTCCGTATACGGTGAGATTCATCCGCAAAAAAACAAACAAATGACAAACGAAAAGGCAGAGAAGCAAATGATCATAGAACCATATATCTCATCATTTTGAAGATTTCTCAGGTAGGTAGCTAATTATGGGTGGTGTGTGAATTTTGAGTTCTCTCCTATATATTATGATTTCCTCTCACAGGCAAATTATTTGCAGCTGGATGACTGGATGTCTGTACATTGCCCGTGGTGTATGCGTGTGTGTCCTGGGCATACATTTGCCTTGTGTCCTGTGCTGCCTGAGATGGGCTTCAGGCCCCCTGTGACCCTGTCCTGTATCAGCAGTTGGAAGATGGATGGATATCTTTATTTTTCTGATTTTGTCAACACTGGTTTAATGGTCTTGAAATTGGCACCAACCCTGGCTCATGTTGCACCCTTACCTTCTCACCCTTAACACCAGTGTCCCCCTTAAGGCCAGGTAATCCGGGTGGACCCTGAAAGAAATTTGAACAGGCAAGAAATCCTTCATTCGCACTTGCCATCTAATTATGTGATCCTGGGAGAAACAGTTTTAGAATTCTCAGTACCATTGGTCCAGGGGGTCCATTCGGGCCAGGAGAACCTGGGAGACCCTGTTCTCCCTGGAAAAGTAAAACAGAGAGTTACGGTGACCAAGATGCTGACAAAAATATGAAATATGGTACCATCAACATATACTGGGAAATAAATGTTCACATTGTGCTTACAACTGGGCCGGCAATTCCCCTAAGACCTTCCGAGCCGGTCTTGCCAGGAGCTCCCTGAGGCCCGACTGGGCCGGTCTTCCCTGGAGGACCCTCCAGACCAGACTCACCCTGTGAAGTGGACTTACATAAATACCCGTACGTACATCTCACTACATAAACTAATACAGATATTGATGTTATGACCTTACCTTAGCTCCCTTTTCACCCTGTCTTCCTTCAGGTCCAATAGGACCAGTTGGACCCTAATGAGTGGAACAGAAATAAAAGTATAAAAGTATGAGAGGGGAGCAAAATAAAGAATAGGAAGCAGAGAGTGCATCAGTCTGGAACTTCAGGCTACAAAATTTGCAAGAGGGAGCTGATAGGAATAAGCTTCCTAAATAACTTACTCTCTTCCCAGGTGGGCCAGAAGGTCCAGGCTCTCCAGTGGGGCCAGGAGATCCCTAAGGCAGCGGAAAAAAACTAATCAGGCAACTGTAATCAACATACAGGGCTAGCAAATGTCTCACTGCGTTAGGAACCAATGAGGGAACATGAGGGAAGCCTACCGGTTGGCCAGCTTCGCCATCATCTCCTTTGTCACCAGGTAGACCATCCAGACCCTGAAAATGGAAACAAAAATGGTTGTAAAACCTACTATGACAGACACAGCCTTCTGCGTTACACAGATACTGCGTTACTCTGCTAGATGCAGTGAAATCGGATTTTTCTGGAAATAACTTACAGCCGGACCAGGCTCCCCAGGGGGACCTGGATCCCCAGGAATTCCACTTGGACCCTAAAAGGGAAATTATGCAGATGATTTAATTAGCTAATGACCTGACACTACTGCCAGATTCAGGTTTTAATTGATTTTTGTCCTTGACAGGATACAAAACATAAAGATACCATCTCAATACATTTTATTTAAAGTTATGGTTCACATTAGTAACTTATTCACATTAGTAATTTATTCTGTGACATTGGTAAGTCAGAAAACAATGCAAAAGACTATCTAATAAAATAAACATTATTTTTCATTATTATGACAATGAAGCTAGTTATTTGGTTTGGTGCATATGGCTAACTGAGTATTGATCTATATCTGTACACACCGGGCTGCCCTTGGGACCATCATCTCCAGGAGGACCTTTGGGGCCCGGGGGCCCGGCAGCACCAGCAGGGCCAGCTTCGCCCTTTTCACCCCGCTCACCTCTGGGACCCTGAGAACATTCACAGTTCAGCATCACAAACCTGACATACACAGCTGGGATACACATGCAGCCAATAACCTTCTCAAAAATATGCATATGTGATGATGCTTAGAGGGTAAAATATGACACGTCTCATACATCTGGACACTCAAGGAGTGATTCTTAAAAAGCTATCATGAGTTTTAGCATTATGTCAGGAGCTTTCAGAAGAATGTGCATGATCACAGGTGCTGTCACATAATGCTAGAGAGCTCTAGCAGGTGAGTGAGACAGGGTCTCCTTTCACATACTGGTCCACCAGCTTCTCCTGGAAGTCCTGGTTCTCCTGTTTCACCAGCTTCACCCTGAATAAAATTAGACAAAGCCAAAAACACGTGTTCACTGCTAAACATCATCATTTGAAATAACAAAGAGGATGATATTTTAAAAACTGCAATTTAACAGATGCACAATTAAATATAGCTTATGGTGAAATAGTGACCTCTTGAGGTCCTTTTCGCTTGCACACCAACACACCAACAGTGACCAGACTGTATGGAAATTAATCTCCCTTTCCATACAAGGTCTGTAATCCTTGCCTAGCTGGTTCACCATTTCACCCGCGCCCCAACGAAATGCTGAGTGCTTGCATTCACTACATAATGATTCCCCTTCCACCCATGCAATTGCCTATTTAGCTTTCAACAGTTCTGAACAAATAATATAGTAATTGGCCTTCTAAAAATTCAAAACCCGTGCAGAGCAGCTGTGCAAATGTCTGAGCCCGTATGCATGTTGACTGTAAAATTAGGCCACAGCTCCAATTTCTGCAATAACAGCTTGAAAGAAGCTTTGAGATCAGTTGAACTCAGCAAAATGGCTAGATTTATGCAATAAAATAGAGGTGTGTGATGGAAGGTATTCCAGTGGGAGAACTTGGGCTCAGGATGATCTAATCAACTACTTCTAGTCATACATTCACACATGAGGGCGTACTGATAAGGACAGACAGCAGGTAAAAATCAATACACACGGTCCACAGCTACCAAGTCGGTGCTGCTTATGTTATTCATTTTTTCTTAATAATTTTAAGAATGTGGTGATTAGGCTTTTTTGCATCAGCGCTCATCATTGAGTTTAGAGAATGTTGATTGAGTCAAAAGGAAGTGGTAAGTCGAAAGCAGGAAGTCATGGTACAGTACTGGAAAGGCTAATTAATTCAGGGGAACTCAGGTGAACCTGCATTAAACTCATTTCATCTACTGCTGTTTGCCATACTGTTGTACATTTTAAGAGTAACTTTTTTAATATAAACCCACTACAGGCAGTCGTCAGGTTACAAATGCGATCTGTTCCCTAATTTTGCATTTAAGTCAAATTTGTTAGGTAAGGACGAAACAACAAGAATACAGTACATACTACATAATAGTAATAATAACCCAACAGTAATAATAAAAGCAACTATGTGCGGTACTGTACTGTACCTCAAGCCTATGAATCACTGATGTTTTCATAAGCGTCACAAAGCCGTTTGTGTGGGTCCATTATTATGAACCATTGTATTAAGTTGAAATTTTTTATATAATATGCTTTATGGCTGCCTATGCACATATGATACAGAGAAAGACACACAGTGTGCCAGCACCAGTACGCCTTATAATTTTATTTCTTAAGATGTAGACTGGTGAAATTCCACAGAATACAATAAGAGCTAGTGCTTCAGGGTTGTACTGTCCATCAATTATTAATATATGTTAAACCACTAAAAGCAGAAATATGCCCTTTGCGAGCTTGTATTATGCTATGATGGTTTAAAGAAGGTAAAACTGTACCTCATAACAGCACATGTACAAGTGTGACAAAAGACGTTTTATTAAAGAGAGCACAGAGAAAAGAGCAAACCTTTTCTCCCACAGCGCCTGGGTTGCCGATGCCACCAGGTGGCCCCTGGGACCCGTCCGCGCCAGGAGGCCCTGCGGGCCCTCTGGGCCCAGGGGGACCTGGGGGACCCTGAGGGAGAAAAGCAGGAGATCACTTGTGAAAATAAGAACACATAAGACACCTTGATAAACCAACCCAAGGCAGAGCAGGCTTTACCATCTGGCCAACGTCTCCGGTTTCACCCTTCTCACCAGTAGAACCAGGACGTCCCTGCATTTAAAACATAGAGGAAAAAAAGAATCACCTATGGTGCTTAGGAAATAACGTGGTTCTCCCTCCATATCCACATGGGGATTTTTTCCATGATGCCCCCCAGATATCAAAATCCTCAATGCTCAAGTCCCTAATATAAAATGGCACAGTATTTGCATATAACCTATGCACATCCTGCCCTATACTTTAAATCATCCCTGGATTACTTACAGTACCTAATAAAGTGAGAATGCTATGTAAATAGTTGTTATGCTGTATTTTTTAGGGAATAATGGCAAGATGTCTGTACACGTTTTGCAATTGGAACTCCAGTTTTTATTATAATATTTTCCATCTGCAGTTGGTTGAATCTGCGGATGCAGAACCCAGTGATACATCTGACCCACTGTACATTTATATCAGCTTTAATATCGGCCGAGTATTTAGCATTATTTTAGCATACATTTTATTTTAACTACATGTCAATGTAAGAAATGTTAATTCTTTATAATCCGGTCTGGATAACTGTATCTCCACTCTGGCAGCTTTGCCAAACTGTACCTGGAGACCAACTGGACCGGGCGGCCCAGGAAAGCCTCTGGCTCCTTCATCGCCTTTCTGCCCAAAAAGCCCCTGCTGGCCTCTGGGTCCAGGCTCCCCATCGGCTCCCTTTCACGACACAGTTAGCATGGTGAAATCGCTCTGCAGGCCTTCTCAGTGGAAACACAGGGCACCAAACCACCAAAATGCACTGATTTTACTTTTATCTACTATACAAACATGGCATGAGGAAGGCACACTGAAGACACCTCTGACCACAGCACAGACTAGATAACTATCATTTTAACACTAATGCGATTGTATTTAACTTTCCTATAAACATAGTGGAAATCAGCATTTTACTGTAATTGACATGTATAACCATGTTAAGGTCCAAGAACACACCAGCAGGCAAAAGGACACCATAAGAATACCTACAGCGGGACCAGGCTGTCCAATTGGGCCTTGTGGACCAGTGGGACCAGGTGGACCCTACAAGGAAAAACACAATTGCCAATGCTCACTAGATTGTTCAAAAACCTCCACTATACGTATAAGTGATATGACCCAACCACATACCTTATAATAGCTAATTCTAAAGAACATTCAATAGGAGGACAACAGGGGCTGACATGACGTGACTCACGTGCTCCCCTTTGTCGCCTTTGCTGCCTTTCTGTCCCGGCTCACCAACCTCGCCCTGGGGGAGTCAGAAACACGAAAATCTGTAAATCACATTAATTATAGACGCCATGCTTCCGACTTACGGCTACGTTCACCAGATGTTCTCAATGGGGTTTGGTGTTCAAGAGCCATAAAATCAGTGGGGGAATTTCACTGTATGGGGTAAACTCTATGGAGTCTTGGCACGCACATCCACTATCCTGCCTTGTCCTGTGTTCACCTTTTTGAAATTTTTACACGTTTTCTGTGTAGCTTGTCTGTTGCATTAGGATGTCAAAAGATCTCATACTAATGGTATGATGGCTTGCAAGAAACCTGTCCTACTCAACAACATTAGGTACTGGAGAACTATTTATAATGCAACATTTTTCTCCAACATGAACTACAAGATTAATATTTTGAATGCAGTTCTCTTCCCCAAAATTACCTACACGATTACTATTTTAAATGTAGGACTAAGGCGACTAAGCTTTTCTGTCTGAAGGTGACAGGGTCCAACCAGTCATTCATTATAGGTTAAATCTGAGTTACACGTAAATTTGCAAAATAGATTGCAAGATAGATGTCCCCCACATTCAAAATGCTTCTGACGTCCCTGATATACAATAAATTATTATTACACATTGATATGAGAAATGCAATTTCAAATATATCTTAACAATCTTAATTAATTAATTCAACTAAAATTAATATGTTCACATATTTTGACCAGTAAAGAGTGAAATTGCACCCTCTGCTCTACTCTTCCAAGGATCCTGAATATATGTAAAGTTGCAAACTGTATCTACCGAGAAACATTTTTCAAATGCACGATAATTTGTTTCTTACAACAGATGGCTGTATTAAAGGTCATATTAGCATATACAATATTTACACAACACTGTGAGTGTATCTGTTTTATATAGTAGATCTCCTAGCCAGAGAAATGGGTTAGCCCAATTATATCTTACCTTATCTCCATCTTCTCCAGGGGGCCCCAGGGGACCTGCAGGACCTGGAAGTCCTACAGGTCCTTGGATCCCATCTCTTCCAGCTGGTCCTTGAGGACCCTTCTCACCCTGTAACATACATTGCAAAAGGAGGACACCAATGTGGCTGATAGAAGAAGTCTATGGACAATCATTTACCCAAAGCCCAGCTGAATTTTATGATAATTTTAGATCAGACAGTCTTACCGGGGTACCCTTCTCTCCAGCTGGACCCGGGGGACCTTGAGGTCCTGGACGTCCTGGAAGACCAGTGGGTCCAGCTGCACCGGCAGGCCCTCTTTCACCAGGCGAGCCCTGCGGACAGAGAAATGAGATCAGGTCTATAAAACACCCAACGCAGTCATTAAACAGTGTATTCCTCACCAGCCACCAAGGCAGGCACACACAGTAAATATGTTTTAGATTTGAATAAGGCTGACATTTTATATTGGGTAATGCAATTATAAACTGTGCATAATAATATGAAACCACCACAAATTACGCAGATAACATTTCTACATGGTTTTATATATGAACTTTCACTGTTGACATGCATATTTTTGGGAATGTGTTTTTTGCAACTGAACTATACAAAGTTAATTAAACTGATAAGATATGTGAAGCAGTGAAATTTCTGTGTAAACAGCATACGCAGTTCAAACAATAGCAGGAATGAGATCCTTCAAACAGATTGTTATAATCCAATAAACATCTCTTTAATATTCTGCACGTGATTAGAAATAGCTGGCAGCCATTTTAAACACTGCTGGACTCAAATAAAATTTTGTTTTAATTCAATCTGTTTCATAAAACTGGCCTTTGTAACACAATAATAACAAAAGGCTCCCAGCAGTAACCTTCAAAAACCCCCTTGAGTAAGTTTTATCTTTATTGCTGACTACAGCATAATAAACATTGCTCCGTGTGCGAATAATTATTCTCCTGCTCTGGTAATTTATCACCAAGCTTCTTAAATATTCTCTTTAAATATAGTAGTTTAAAAAAATATTTAATATTACCCAGAAGGATGAACATGTTTAGAGCAATGTATTTCTGTGTTGGTTGGGCTGATAATTTACAGGTTTCACAAAAGCTGTCTAGAAGAGATTCACTTCCATTCCCAGTGAAAGCTTGTCCATCGCCCAAGACATTTGTTTCTGTGAAAAGCTTTAATTGGCTCTTACGGCTGGTCCAGGTGGCCCGCTGGGGCCCTCGTTCCCTTTCAAACCAGGAGATCCCTGTAAAAAGCAACACATCTCAGTCATGCAGCGCCAACTGATGCTTCGCAGACATCATTTTTTCAGTAAGCCTTTAAATGTTCCTCAGTTTTTTATATATATTCCTGCTATCTTAGAGCTCAGAGACTGAGTATTACCTTTATTATCTTATTTTCTGAAATCTTATTACGTGTGTGAATAATTAAGGTGTGAATAATGTCATGGATGCTTACCGTGGGGCCAGGTAGACCTCGGTCTCCAGGGAAACCTCTCAATCCCGGGGGGCCATCTTTCCCTGCTGGGCCAGCAGGACCTGGGTCACCCTGCAATGGCGAAGGTGCCTTTGCTTGTAAGCTGTGTTTACCACCACATTACATAAAATGCTCACAAAATGAGAAATATCCAAAACTAAGTGTACATAGAAATATGGAAGGTATGTTCTGAGCGGTAATGCTGGCTGAATGAGCTCATGTGGATATGTGTAATAAAGTCTTTCCTATAACCCTCAAGCCCTATGACCTGAGTGCGATGAATGTGTTCACCTTTGACCCCTCTTTTCCACCAGCTCCTGGGAGGCCTTGTTCTCCTGGGGGTCCAGGTGGCCCTGGATGTCCTCGCTCTCCCATTGGCCCAGTCTCACCTGTGGGACCCTGAGAAAATAATGACGAACAAAACAGAAATTCGTGCATGACATATTACAACATTATCGCACCTAGCTATTGTTTTGTAGGCAACAAGCTTGTCACCTACTGTGAACAAAAATCAAACAGAGTTTCATAACTACATGGACTGTATACCTAGGTATAAAAACACTCTTAAAGGTGTTGAGCAGTAATATGCCACACGATGTGTGTATTAGCAGGTGTTCTGTTAGTCACTGAATCACTGCTGCAGATTATTTACTAATCAAGGGGACACCACTGTGCGTCCTGTCCGTAGACCAGTCTGGCTTGGAAGACTGGTTTAAAAGAAGATGCAGGCTTTCAACACCTCAGTATGACTGCCCAGCCTAATGCACCATATCCTGGACACAGTTTAAGGCACAGCATGCCTTGTGGGTATATTTTTCCCCAGTAGGATGGGACAAAGAGTCCTGGTTGGGTCTTTGTCTGTAAATTAACATCTTATCCTCGAGTACATTTCCGTAATGATGTTTACTTAATAATTCTTCTTCATCAGAAAGCAGTATAATGGTGACTGTCGAGGGAATGCTGGGTTCTGCCCCCTTCCACCGTGGTCTGTGTGCCTGGCAACTGGAATCAAGGTGGCACACTCGTCTGTGCGTAATGACCTGGATTAGCATTTGCAAAAGCTCTCCAGTGGAATAGGTTGCTGACTGGCCATGCATAATGGATGAAGTGTGGAGCGGTAATATATGTGAGGGCAATGTACGGGGCTTTCCAGCGGCAACGCCGGAAGGCAAAGGACTTTATGCAGGGGCCTCCTGACGGCAGTACAAACAGTACCCAGCTGCCTGCTGGCGACCGCCGTCACCCAGGAAATAAAAACACATCTGAAATATTTAAACGCAATCCGCGGCAATCGGTAAAACTTCACGCAATAAAAACAAATGTTTACCGCCTTTAAAATCACTAATTCACATGTAGCAAAGCCAACATGTTGCATTATGCAAACAAAAACACTGCATATTTACTGCTCTGTTTGTACATTCCTGCTAATACTTAACCTTCAAGAATACTCAATGCTTAGTAACAATGTCTAATTTAGGATTAAACCGGGGATGTTTATTGTATGTGATTTAGCAAACGACAAACAGCGAGTGTGCTTACAAGGTGAATATTTTTGAATGGGTACTGCTTGATATCTTTAACATTATTTTGTAATCCAACCAAGTCTTATAAATAAGAGATAGGTATGAAAGTGTTCAAAATATGCTAACGTACCTGTGGTCCAACAACACCTGGTGGTCCTGGTGGTCCCGTCTTTCCTTGGAAACCCTGTTGAGAAGGCAACAGTTATACACAGACTGTAGCCATTGCATCATGCAACAGGGCAGATTAAGGCCCAATTACACAATTATTTGGTGTGTAACAGTACACAAGTACAACGATCCCTTGACTTACGGTGATTCGGTTTAGGCTTTTCTGCCATAGTCGTACACAATGACATAATTTTTCAGCCAACGAATGCACCAATATATTCATTGCTAACAGCAGTGACTTTTTCGACAGTAAAATTGCTGTATTATGGACGAATTCTTTTGGCTCTAAAGTTTCCAACCAAAGAAATGGAATAAATTTGAACACACCATTTGCGCTTATAGAGTGTAGGATGAACACGTCTTCAAGCATTCAGCCTTAGTCCACCTCTTGCAATGTCTCGACACGTCTTATTCCTTCCTTTGTCTGATTTCAACCTGTTGTTTGTTACTTATATAATATTTTTGCCTTCAAGTGATATTTGGGAAAATTGTTTGGGGCTTTTTGGGGCTGGAAACGCTGCTATGATTTTTCCTGTTTTAAATCATGGAAACAGGCTTTCGATTTACAAGCTTTCGATTTACGGTAATTAGCACCGTAAATCGAGAGCAGGCAGTATTGGGGGAAAAAAAACCCAGCACTCACTGTTTCGCCTCTCTGTCCAGGATGTCCTGGCAGTCCATCTTTTCCAGCTGGCCCCTACAGAGGAAATAAGATGAAGAATACTGCTTACTGACCTATATGCAAAAACCATAATATAAGTCATATCGAAGTATAGTCAAATCGATAGGTCAAAAAAAGACAAATTAGTTTCTTTGAGCTGGAAAATGGATTGAAGGTTTTCTACATACCGGGGGACCCTTCGGTCCTGGGAATCCTGTTGGACCTTGAGGCCCTGGCAGACCCTAGGGGAGAAATCCCGGTCAGTGCTGAGTAGACCCTCAACTCTACAGTAATGCTTCTTTAGCATAATCCGAATCATTGCTTTCATTTATCTACATACCCGTTCACCTGGTGGCCCTGGGGGCCCATCGGTTCCTGAGGTACCCTGTTGAATAAAGTAGATATGAAAGATTTAATCGCTGAGAGAAGCATTGAAAGAGCCACTCTAGAAAGGAGGGAAGAAGGTCACCTTTGGTCCAGGTTTTCCAGTTGGTCCCCTTGGACCCCTTTCTCCACGTGGGCCCTATGACAGACACATGGTCAACAAGGTTCGAAGACAATACACTTCATAAACTGTACACCCTCTATGGCACATTTGCAAAGGAAAAGTGAAAGGAAACTTACAGTTGGCCCCCTCTGGCCGCGGGGGCCTGGCTTTCCTGCTGTTCCCTGAGGGGCAAGGCAGAAGAATCAGAAAGTGGCCACATCCCACAGCTGTGACCAACGACAAGGCAGATTAAAGGCTGACCAATCTGACAGAGCCATACGTCCAGCACAGGCGTGACTCAGCAGCAAAATTACACTGGTGACAGACAGGTCATCAAATCCTGGCCACAGTATGGATCAAAGCACATCCAATAAATCCTGGCTGACTCTATGATGACCTGCTCAAACTCACCACCCTCTTAATGTTTACAAAGACACCCCAGACACCCTTCTATTGACCAAAAAAGACAGCACATAGGGCAAAATGGAAAAGGAGGACTTCCTAATGGAGAAGTCGGCTAACATTCTGCTCTCTGAAAACAATAAAGCAATCAGACCAAGGAATTAATACCACACTGAACCAATATAAATATTTCTAATTGCTTTTCACTGTGAATATCTCTATAGCAGCCCATATATAAAGCTACAATTTTAGGAGTAGAGAAATATTATGGTTTTTGACTGTAATATACAGCATGAATCTATTAAAAAAATTAAGCAAATAAATCAATCAACTGATCAATTACAACATTAACCAATAATGTAGATGTAGCCAGGACTGTTGTAATAATTATTGAATTAAATTATAGGTATTCAGAAAAGGAAGGTGTTGGGCTACGCAGGGCATAAGCAGTGCTCCGCATTGCTATAGCTAAAGGCTCAGGGCTAATGAAAAAGGCTGTTGCAAAGGCTGTTGCCTCCCTGCACACAACAGGGATATGTTTGGTAGATGCTACAGATTTTCTGTCTCGCTGGCTTTGATTATGCCATTTGAAACGACAACTAATGAAGAGATAAGTGCACGCCATTGAATTCAGATCTATTTCATATTGTCAGGACCTCCAATCTCGCTGCTCAAGTCTGATTTACAAAAGTGGGGCTGACTTTCATCAAGCCTTACAGCAAGGTATCTCTGATTCTTACAGTAGGAAGAAACACCCACAACATACCCGCGTTCCCTTTTCTCCATTGGCTCCTGGAAATCCTTGAAATCCTTGAGAGCCCTGATAATGACAAAAAAAAAGAGAAGATTTAATCCCAAGCTCATCAAAGTGGGATAGTGAATGAGTCTGGAAGAACGTGAGGCGGCCACCAAATTGCCTGAGAAAATCAGATCACTTTGATCAGGAAAGTTCAAACAAGCCTTGCGCTGTTCAAAGACGGGCTCAATGAAGGAACACCCAAAGATTCTTCAAGGTTCCCCTACCATGTTTAATCAGGATCATTCAAAGCCTCTCAACTCCTGTGGGACATTCAAGTTCAACAGCAGGCTCTTTTTACAGGTGAATCAACCTGTAAGAATTAATAACTTACCTTTGGACCTTGTCTTCCCTGGTAACCTGGTAATCCTGGAATGCCAAGTTTTCCCTGACAAGTGTTAAGAGAAAGTTAAGGGTAAGCAGAGAACCAATTTACAGTTTTAATGTCTCTATATTTATTGGCGCTTTTCCACTGCATAGTACGGCACGACACGGTTCAGTTCAGCTCACTTTTGGGGGGTTTTCCACTGGGA
>JAODKL010000040.1:17695544-17717597 GCA_026780765.1 Petrocephalus schoutedeni | reverse complement strand
ACCGAGCCGAACTGAGCCAAACCAAGGTGAGCTGTACTGAACCGTGCCGTGCCGTACTATGCAGTGGAAAAGCGCCACATGTGTCTCTGTGCCTCTTAAAGTACTTAATTCATTAAAAATCTGTTCAAAAGTCAAAATCAGTCCTGAGAAAACTTAAATGGCCAAGACTAGCGTTTTTTAAGACTTATTTTTCATCACTTGATGTGCATTTTGGGTGGATTTTTGGAAAATGCACCGACCCAAGTCGGATGACCCCGCTATTTCATAAGTCCCAGAAATCTCCCGTTTGTTTTAATTTCCCCCCCAAAAGAGAGAGTATAAAACAAACTCCATTGTTTCTTCCAATGCTAAGCCACCCACATGCATATAACAAAGCCATTCACTCTTTACCCAGGCACTACCCAAGACAAGACTGGTGGTTTGACTGGTGATTAAGATCCACTTATTTTAGCACTCTAGTTCTGTAGTGCTCTACTTCCGCCAGTCACTAGGAGGATACAGCGCTTCATTTTTTTTGTAAACATTACTTTCCCTTTTACAACACTGCGGCAGATCCACAATATGGAATGTTTACATGCCTTTTCCCCAGATGAGCCGATGGGGCCGGCATCTCCAGGAAGGCCAGAGCGACCTTTAGGACCCTCTGGACCATCCTCGCCTCTAGGTCCAGCAGCTCCTATCTCCCCCTGTTTGGAAAACACGAGATGTGAGATTGCAGTGCAAATGCAGTTTCAGATGGAGTGAAGTGCAATACTGTCCCAGCGACGGCCCTGGATGTGTAATAACATGGGTATTTTCTACCTCTCAGATTTAAGCATTTAAACGCGGCAGGAGAAATCTTCACTTTCACTCTGTGAAACATACTTTCTTATTCTAATTCATCGGTACCTATTCACTGTAAGTATTATATTTACTACCATTCACAGTGTCTCAGAAATAAATTGGATAAAGCAATTTCCAGACCTGCCAGACATCACGGGATGACTTACAACATACTTTATTGTCTCTGTCTTAAAATTCATTAATACTCTTCTTATTTTACTATCTGGTGCTAGTATCAGTCTTCTAAACCTGAATTAAAGTCACTCCATCACTGCAGTCGCCATGGTGATAGTGTAAACTGCACCACTGTCACCTCCCCCAATCTTAAGACTTAAAACTGTCACAGAATGTGTCATTGTCATCCAGTGACAAAATCAGGTACCTGTACAATATAGGATTTTTTTCCCACTTATAAATAATGAAATATATATATACACATAAATGTGTGCGATTATTTTAAGGGTGGACTACAGGACATTGCTTTAATACATTCGCACTGACTATTTCCTTTTCTCGAGTTGTATAAAAGGGATCGCAGGTGTCTTGATTAAAGAGGTGAGCAGGAGAGGCAGTATAAGGCTGCACTGAATGACATCTCAGATTTTACTGCTAATTGAATTCCTAATGAGGCCTGGCTAATGCCGGGTTTGGCTTCCTGCTTCCCTCTGCTGAGTTACGACATTGTTCTGCACGGAGACTTTGACTTTGAAAGTGGGGCTTGTCAGCCGTAATTGGAAATGAGGGGACAATGCAGACGGTGCGTTTTGAAGTGAAAGGCGTCGGGACAGCCCACGGGTGCTTGTGAAGTGTGATCACACGATGAGTCTGGGCGTCCCGAGACAGACCGGGATATTCGGCACAGCCCAACATGTCCTGCTAATCGTGTAGGGTGAGGGCTTTCTGTCCACAGTCACATCCGGGGAAGCAAAATTAACTATTTATGAAATGAATTATTTTTAACTCATCTCCACATTCTTCTGTTAATAAATAGAATATCTTACTCGGTCACCCTTGACACCCATATCTCCTTTAAATCCTGGGAATCCTTCTTCTCCCTGAGACAGGAATCAGCCAACATATAAAACAGTCAAATGAGAACAACCAAGAATTGAATCTGGAACATGGATATATATGCATTTTCAAACCTCAACGAAGAAACATCGACATTAGTAGGTTACCAAAATGTATCTAAATGTGTAATTTGTATTAATCTTAGTACACGTATCTGAAATTATGCATATAAACTGTATTTCCATATCCGCTGCTCTTTAAATAATGTTTAAAATAAAATTAAAAATCTACCCACCTTTTCTCCTTTAGTTCCTTTCAATCCACGAACACCATCAGCTCCCTAAAAAAGAAGAACTTGATCAAAGTAACTGTAAGATAAATGCATCATTTAAACAGACCGCTGCATGTACATTCGGTTATAAAACCCAACATGTCAAAAGTATTATATTACTGCCATCTAATGGTATGTTAAAGCATCACAAGAATTTTATAATTGCTACTCAGATCTGTTGTGATAACAATAAGACATTCAACCTAACATTACACGGTAGATACATCCAATAGAAGACTCTCTTTCTTTACATAAATGGTTTGCAGAAATTTCTTAACTGCATTTGTAAACTAGAATTGGTGGGAGGCATGTATGGTTGAGAAGTTTGTTGCATAAGGAGAAGCAGTATTAGCAGAACAGAATACAGTAATGGTGAACAAACCACCTTATTGTCTGGAATGCCTGACATGTACACAAGGAATATTTAAAATCGGTCCACTTGCAAAATCGCTCCACAAGGGTGCTCCACTGTAACGAAGCAACTAGTCAGAAAATCTGACAATGGTGAAAATATGGCTTAGGTAGGCATACATCAGCAAGGTAGGTACAGGGCTGGATGGACGCTACAATATACACCATCATTAACTCGTCAATACAACTAATCCGTCATAAAATAACAGGTGGCCAAGGTTTTAACGAAGGGACCTACAGACCTTTTTTTTAATTTTCAAAAAACAAACAAGCTAAGATAATGCTGTATCAAAGAGAGCATGCCAAGAAATGTATGTCCCATCTCTTAAACCTAATCCAGCCCCTGACCTTGAAGAAAGCAAATACAGGCTCAGTCGGAAACCTTGGATGGGGCTACTAGCAGTGTCTCTGCGATCGGGGTTGGAAGCGACTGATTACCCACAATCCAACGTGAACAACACCCAGCAACTGCCCTGAAGCAGAACTCACCTTTACACCTCTGGGTCCGGGATAGCCAATCGGACCTTGTGCACCCATGGGACCCTAGTATTGTGAGACAGAAAATGAGAAAATGTGAAACACTCGTAACAATTTTATAACATAATATTACGACAATGAATAAAATATAAAGAGTTACCAAGTTTCCTTTTTCGCCATGTGGTCCTTCTTTTCCTGGATGGCCCTATTATTAAATAATAGCATGATATAATATTACAACAGCTCTCTGCGACATATGGCACCCTGTAAGAGCAATCAGTGCGGCGTACAAATGAGCAATTAAAATAAAGTGTCCCCCCAAGATGACGATGAGGGATGGGATGACCCACGTGTGTGTGTGCACATTTAAAGGTGTTTTCAAAACATAGCGTACTTTGAGTGGATCAGCCGTCACACTGGGCACACAGACTGGCACAAGGCATTAGTGGAGATGGCCGTGGCTGGAGCGTGGCCAATTTGCCCTCCGAACAGATGGGGCCCAGGCCCTTTAAGCAATTGTGATGATGAACTTACCGGAGGGCCGTCCGCTCCTGGCACTCCCGGTAGGCCCGGCTTGCCAGTGGGACCCTGCATAAAAAAGAAGCCGGTCATCACGGATAGATCAGGGGCAGGCACAGAAGTAGCTCTCTGGGGACTTAAAAATAGGGACCTAAAGCAAACTGGCCTCTGACACACAGAGAAACCTATCATATCAGTGGTGCCACCTGCTGGATGGAAATTCACATTGCGATACACACACCTCAAAAACATTTCTGAGAATTTAAATACCATCCTCAAAGATCATTGACTGCAAAATGCTACCACACACCATAGCGGAATATGTAAGCATATGTCCTCTTGGAAGATCTGTGATAAAATCAATCCTTTTTGTTCCCTGGATTAACATTTCTATCCCTCTACTCCCCCATTACATCAGTTAATACATACTTGACATTCTCAGAAACTACATACTGTAAAATAAAGCAAAATAACACTCTTTAAATGTAATTGCCAAAATTAATTGCTAGAATTCCAACATTTATGTAGTATATTATCATTTTTTATTGACATTTAGTTTTATTTCTGATTTTACATAGGCCCTGGGGGTGGGGCTGTGAAAATGTCACATTTTACAGCCCAAGTTCCTGTGATCACGGGGCAGCTTGTTGGGACTGAGAAGTGATCCTGACTACAGAAGACTGAGAGGGACCCATGTGGCCTCGGGGGTACTGGGGGCACGTGGCGTGACCCAGAAGGCGGGGCCTCATCTTCGCAAGGCGCTTGAACCCTCCAATGAGGCGCAGGGGCCTGCCGCCGCTGCTAAATATTGTTATCGTTCTGTGAAACACGTGACCAACCTACTGAATTAATTCACATTCTCCAGGCAGTAAATTCACACTTCCTGTTATGCTTAATGAACTTGTGAAATAATAACAACACTGGTGAGCCCCAACAATATGTCCATGGGCAAGTCGCGTGTAACACCTCAGCCCGTATGTTTCCTTTTCCGAGCCACAGAGTCACACCGATTTTAACTGTTATCTCTACCATGGCCCAGTGTTTCTTAGCCCTCTGAAGAGCTGGTTTGAAGATGCTTGCATCTTTGGTGCAATTATCATAGGAATGTGACAAAATTGGTACTTCGTGGAATGGATTTGCAAACGCTCACCTTTCAGCTATCTGGCTCAATATCGTAGCAGTGAGAAAATGCATTTGGCTGTGAGCTTGAGAATATGATCGATAGGCCTGGTGGCCAGGACCTTCTCTAGGCTGTGACATTTCCACAGTCAGACGTGAGGTGCATTATTCTATAATGAACAGTCTATTGAGGACAGAAGTGATTGTAGGATATAATGTGAGATGTGTAGGGCTACCTTCTCTCCATGAGGCCCGATGTGCCCTTGAGGTCCGGGAAGACCCTGTAAACAATGAAATGTTGACTTTCAAAGTCATGCCAGTGATCAGCACTGACAGCAGCTCAGTAGACATGACAAAACATAC
The DNA here is from genome assembly GCA_026780765.1 of Petrocephalus schoutedeni. Lineage (NCBI taxonomy): Eukaryota > Metazoa > Chordata > Actinopteri > Osteoglossiformes > Mormyridae > Petrocephalus > Petrocephalus schoutedeni. Next base: position 17,712,544 of record JAODKL010000040.1, on the reverse strand, counting down.
AATGACGGCTGTATGAACTTAAAGTAATAGGGTATTTTAAGTAATGGGACATTTATTCTAGAAATGTATTCATTGGTTATATGAACTGATCTAAGCAAATTAGTTTGGTGCCCCACATTCTTTGTTTACATGGGCTGGCACTGGACGGTAAAAGACAGGATCAAGATTGTGAAGGACACAGATTAAAAAATGCCAAGTTCTGTTTTAGTTCAAAGGAGAGGGTTATGCTTAGGGATAGAGTCCATCTATCCCGGCTTTTCAAAACTCAGCAGAAATATGCAAAAGCACAAATTTTCTTCATGAGGCAATACCCCAAACAACATGCGTCCACATCAGTACCACTCTCTTCCTCTCATTAGTTGAGGCCTCCTGGAAAATCCAGGCTGCTCAAGTCCTGTTATTTCAGCTAATCATTTGGCAGCCAGTCCGCTACCCACCTGAGCGCCTGGATTTCCCTGCTGTCCTGGGGGACCAGGTTCACCTTGTGGCCCCTGCAGAGATGCACAACAAGAGTCACGCACAACAGTTTCATGCTATGAATGCCAATGCCTGGACTGCCCATTCCCTCGCCCCAGCTGTCTCACTACAGACTGAGGTCACTCAGAAATGCACCAAGACCCACAGCACTCAATTGTCTAAAGTACAATCACTGGCTTTTCAGGTTAAGTGAATTGCCCTACTCTCCTACACTGATTTATATCAGGTTTCCAAGCTCTATAATGATGGGCAAATGAGCTGTTTCTGTCTACTACTTGGCAGCACACACTTCACTCTCAGGAAATAAAACTCCACCAGCAGCCACTGGAGTTTGTATGGAGATGAGGTGCAGGCTCAGGCCAATAGCACTTTAAATGTGCTCATTTTGGACTGAGAGAGATACCACAGAGCATTGCTTGGATAATTATTCCTTCTTGTGGTGAACATTTCCATCAGCGTGGACATAAGCAGGAGGATCCTAAGCGTCAAAGGATAACTGGAAATCAATGAAGAGATGCACCTCCTCCAATCCATGCTTAGTGGAGAAAAGCCCCAGCATGAAGTCATTAAATTGGAAAGGCCGTCACTAGCACCATGGGCTCTTTGGGAAGACCTGCTGGCATTACAGAAGGATGCACTGTGAAATGGGGTTTAAGGACACACATAAATCACTCTCCAAATTCCGAAAGGAGGTGGTCAGCTGCAGTGCTGGTGGGTTTTGGTTGAGCCAATGACTTGTGCAATTCGTACTCACAATGCCCCCTTTGGGTCCATGGTGGCCGTCCATTCCAGTCACCCCCTGAAACACAACACTGGGTGTGAGGTATCACTGAATTACCGGAACACTGCCACTATAACTAGAGAGGCATCTAACTGGAAGCCGTGCGGTGATAATAAACAGATGATGCCGTAACTGGGCCTGGCATGCGTAATCCAGACTGACCCTAAGAATAAAAGACAGAGCAGAACACTTACAGGAGAACCAGGAGCTCCCTGAGGCCCTTTTGGTCCCAACAATCCACGAGGCCCCTGTAGTGAAAAGGGCAGGAAAGATATGACAATATATCCTAGACACTTCTTACTAAATGAACTGACTGAACATCTATGTTAATGCTGGCCATGTAATGGTTGAATAAGAACACTAGATTGTATACTGTGTAATACAGATTTTAATGTGATACTTAATTTCTATACTCTCCAGTTATTTTGTTAGAGGTAGCAAGTTTGGATAATGTTACAACACTTCACTAGATTAATTCGTAGATATAGACAGATATTTTAGAATGAGTTCAGCAACATTTCCTGGTCTTTCTGCATGCAGAAATATAGGGTAGTATCATTAGATCTGTATAAATCTCGCGGAATGGTGACAGACGTGTCAGACATAGAAATTCAGACATAGAGGGCAAGCCTTAGTATTGATCCAGAAAAGAGGCCAGAAATATGAATTTGTCACAGATTCATTTATATCAGAACATGTCTAAAACTACACCTTCCTTGTAGTTTAGGGACCTTTTAACTTAAGTGATCACAATAAAAAAATCCTGCCAAGTTTAAGAGCTCCCTAACCATGAGGTCCTGAGTCTCAGAGGTGTGTGTGCAGAAGTGACGATGCCCTTCCCCAGTGTGTCGCCGGGCCTCGGGGGGGGGGGGGGGGGGAAGCGGCCCGCCGCAGTGTCAGCTCTCATTTACAGGAAGCAGATGAGCTTTCACAAGCTTGTCACACATTAAAACCACAATCAGAAGCCCCGACATAACTGCAGTCCCTATTGCCAGCAAAAGTCTTTATTGATGCTCCGCACATTCTAGCTGCTTTTCATAGTGCATATGTATGCAAATCTTTTCCAGCTTGGAACAGCTACAGCAAATGCTAACAGTCCATTGTGCTTCTATATTATTATACTATTACTGTAATAAATGCGATGACCCTCTGTTAGCGGCAGTTAGTCGCAAAGGACAACCAGTCAGGAGTCCGCATGACTACAGAATTTTGTATCTCTTTTTTATTTTCATCAGCCTTTATTCAGCCTAAAATAAATAAAAAATATAATTTAATAAGTCATTTCATTATGGACCTTTTAATGAATAAACCTCAAATTAAGACCTGTCACCGTCTTGCTGATCTACTTTGGTGTCGTGTCCAATCAGAAAGCGGTCCCTAAACAGTGTGGCATTAAGAGAACGACACTTACTGGTTCACCAGGCAGCCCCCTGGGTCCAATCTCGCCATCGCCGCCCTATCAGTACAAAACAAACAAAAAAGTCAGTCGACACTTGACCTTAAAGACTGAAAGGCAGAAAATGGACGAGAGCGAGTTCAAAGATGCCATATTCTACAGGATGTAGGGCAGAAAACGCCCATCGGCTTTCTTCCCAGATGATTCAGCCCAGTCCTGCATCCAACTTGGTTATGGACAAAGGTCTCCCCATGTTCTATAATGCGATCATATAGAGGTTTATGGGTAAGAAGTAGGGTAGTGGGAGTAGTGAACTTGTCTGGTGGGGGCCCTACAGAGCAGTCAGATGAGATACCACAGCTAACCCAAGCTCTGTGCCTTATCAATAAAATTAAGTAATCAGAGAAAACACTGGTTTTGGTAGGTAGGGCTGGGCCAGGAGTGACAGGAGAGGATTATTAGTGCGTCATATCCAGAAAGACTAAACAGTACTGCAGCGTAATGAAGACAGAAGGGAAAAGGTGCCCTTACCCTCTCACCATCTTCTCCTGGTGGACCAGGAGGCCCTGCTGGTCCAGACTCACCCTACATGGCCAAACAGAGACATGTGAGGGGAGGTCAGATCACTCGAATGCACAGAGCCACACACACACAAATGCGTTTGAATTCATATGTTTGTGAGGACCATCCATTCATTTCTATGGTGAAAACCGCAGTCCAATCATGAATGCCTTAACCCCTACCCAGCCCTAACCTTAACCATAAGAACCAAACAAAATACAAGACTTTTTGTAGTTTTAGCTTTTTGATTGCATTCACTGATTTTTTATAAAATTGAGTTTCCCCTTGGGGGGAGCGAAAAAATTGTCACCAAAACATCAAAATAATAGGTTTTTATCACACGCACACACACACACGCGCACACACACACACACACACCATGCCAGAGCTACCTCTTGCACCACAACAAAGACCCAACTGTTAGCTAAAGGAAAATAATGGGCTGGGGCAACTGGATGTAGCCAGGGCACTAAAGCCACACCCGGGCTGGGCTTTTCCTTCCCACGAAATCAGTACCACATGGTCGTGGCTCAGATCCACATCGCTGGTGCCCGGCGAGGAAGCTGCCAAGGCCCCATGGCGCTAACAGTCAACGCTAACATGGACACGGGCGGCCTGAGCTCGCTCCTCGCCAGCGCCCTAGCGCTCCTCGCCAGCTAACAGCCGCGGCGGGACCTTCGGAAGCTGAACTCACACCCTGAATCCCACCCACCCCGCTGGAAAAGCCAGAATTCTCTGCAACCAGCCCAGTGGCGTGGCGGCAGAGAGCAGCGGCTAACACCTAGTCAACTTTTCCATTTGAACTGAAGGCCGAACAGAAAAACAGGGAGAGGAGTCACTGTTGTTAAAGGCCTATTTAAATAAAGCTGACTTGACTTGACTTTCGTGTGAATTTCAGCAGACGGGTGGCAAGTGTCAGTTGGCAGGGGTATAACGGATAACAATTAAAAACGATACTGGAAAATCACAAACTAATAAGTATCAGTCATCATTTCTCCTTTAGTGTGCTACTTAACGGTGCCAATCACCTTCTGCCATTGCATGATGCTTGGAGGAGACCGACAAAGCACACTTACCCTGTGTCCCTTTTCTCCAGGAAGTCCAGCTAATCCGTCGAAGCCTCTCTCACCCTGCCATAAAAAGGGAAAGGGGGAGTTCAGGCGGGGTGACTAGACCAGAGCCCTGCAGGACGGTCTCTGAACCGCAGCAGAACAAGGTCCTCGGAGGGAGACGGAAAGCAAGAGCGTGCATTTCAGTTAGCCATCAGATGTCAAGATGTCGTTCTCGGGGCGGGCTAACGATGCTGGTCCTGATGACTCCCAGAGACTCATATTTGTCAGTAAGTCTGTGAGAGGAATGTGCGTCCATGCAGGGATCAAGTGCCACCGTGCTGCTTTGTAGACGTCTGCGGTGAGTGGAGGTTTAAGCACCTTTGCTCCTGTCTGTCCTGGCATGCCCCTGGCCCCATCTGCTCCAGAACGTCCCTGAGTCCACGCAGAAACAAAAAAGCCCACATCAAACTCACAAACACAAGACAGAAGCATGTCCATAACCAGAAATATATTTCCAGCAACTCCACAGGTAGGTCCCCTCAGCAGATTCTGCCGATCCAGAGTGGGGTCAAACTCGTAATTTTACTATGTGGCTACATTCATCTGCAGACCACCACCAGGTCATCTGCATAATGCATGGAACACAGTAATAGTACTAGCATGGAAAACGCGATTCAAAGCTGCTAAAGTGTCAGGCTCCTTGGAGTTCAGTGCCACTAAGTCTCCGTTTCCTATTCTATACCAGATGTTCCAATCTCAAGCGTACTTTCAGAGTTTTTACAGCATTAATACTCGTATCCAAGTCCCCATAGTGCCCTGGCTTTGGAAAACGAACATATTAACGTATTGCGTATAAACTCCAAAACTTCACCTTTTTAATGTTATGGACTAAAAGGAAGAAAGCCGATATTGTGTTTACAGCTCCCCAAAGGAGAAAGAGCTGGTATTGATTTCCACACACAACTGGTCATTATGATGTCCTTGGACGTGTCCTATTGCTTTCTCAATCAATTTCTAACTAAAAACTAAGGACTGGGCTTAGTGCCGAGTCAGTGAAGGAAATGAGTCATTGACTCTTTAAAATCAGGTGCCAGCCCACTGCTGAAATACATGTGAAAGTAATGTGCGTTAGAGCAACTGTGCGTTGCATAGTTTAGCAAGGTAAATGAAAACAACAGCTTATAAATTAGCAGCTTACATAGCTTTAAATAATAATTACCATGCAGATCTCATCATCAGTTACATTACCATTGCCTTTAACCTTTCCGCTACATGCTTATGTGCTGTATACCAGTGTTTCTCAAGGCAGTTCATGTATTTACTCCCTCCCAGCTCCCAGCCAATCAGAAGCATCAAACACCTGGTACAGCCCAGCTGGGAGCTGGGAGGGAGCAAAAATGTGGGCTGTCTGGGAGGGAACAAAAATGTGGGCTGTCTGGGAGGGAGCAAAAATGTGGGTTGTCTGGGAGGGAAAAAAAATGTGGACTGTCTGGGAAGGAGCAAAAATGTGGACTGTCTGGGAGGGAACAAAAATGCTGACTGTCTGGGAGTGAGCAAACATGTGGACTGTCTGGGAGTGAGCAAACATGTGGACTGTCTGGGAAGGAGCAAAAATGTGGACTGTCTGGGAGGGAACTAAAATGTGGACTGTCTGGGATGGAGCAAAAATGTGGACTGTCTGGGGCTCTCCAAGGACTGGGTTGAGAAACAATACTGTATAGATACACACTGAATTTTTTTTGCTTAATAGCTTGTTGTGGTCTAGTATTTAATACAATATAATATTGCATTACTGTTAGTGACCCCCAAACAGATTCTTTGTTGTGTATTTACCGATATCCCTGCACCCCCTCCCACATTACCATACCGCTCACGTTTCCATTAATGACACTCTTACTCACCCGTCGGCCTGGCTTCCCTTGGGGCCCCATGGACCCTAAAGGGCCACGTGGTCCCTGGAGAAAAAAAAAACAGAGTAATAATGGTAAGAAAAGCACGTGAGGGGCCATTATGGCGTGACAGCGCATGAATATAGTTTGGAGTTGCAGAATACTCAAGATGCCTTAATGCATCACAGAAATATCATCACGAAACTAACAAGGGTTTTCCTGGTGGGGGGGGGGGGGGGGGGGGGGGGGGGATTGGACGACTATAACAGCACTGCTGCTGTTTCATTCTTATCACGTAAATAGCAGACACCTCTAAGTAGCATAAACAAGGAAGCTGGCAAATGGCGGCCTCTGCGGAGGGCCGTAAGGGAAATGTATGGCGCGTGAATTCACGGCAAACCAAAATGCAGTACGATGCCATGTTTCACCTGCGGGCCGCTATCGCCAGACTCTCCCTTCAGCCCGGAATTGCCGGGGGGACCCTGAAAAAGCCAAAAGAAATGTCACCAATTAAACACACAGAGCAGAAATCTACAGCTTGTTACCACGGCCGACATTTGTCAGGTGCTCAAGAATGACCAAGACATAAACTTTTCGGTTTTCTTTAGTAGTCAACGATTACTGCACATGTGCGATTCAGACACAGCATCACGTACCAGAGGTCCTGGTCGTCCAGTCAGACCCATTGGGCCGGTTGGACCACGCATAGCCAGCTGGGAAACAGAACAAGCCAGTTAGAGGGCGGTGACTCGCAGCAGAGTGTCTGATTCCTTTACAGACCGACTAGCTGTTTGGGCTCCAAGGCATGTGTCTGCATGATCACCATCATGGAAATCTACTCCTCTGTCCATGTGACCACTCATCTCTGATTGGTCCGCTAGCTCTCTGTGGAGTACTGCGTCCAATAAAAACATGTTTTTATGACTAATAAATATTTCAATTCTTATGTGGGGATGCGTACACCTGCGTCTAGCGAGTGTGCCTGTGTGTGTGTGTGTGTGTGCGTCCACGGGACATGAGTGCTCCATATGGGTGCGTCTGGCCCTCCGCACTCACCCTAGCCTGCTGCATGATGGCCTGCATCTGTGATTCCTGCGCTGACATGGCAGGTCCCTTCTGACCGGAGTCCCCGCCAGCGCTGAAGCGGAACTACGGAGGAGGAGGAAGAAGGAGAGGGAGCGGGAGAAGAGCTCAGGGCCGTGACCGAGAGAGTGAAGCAATGGCACAACAGAGCACGGTGTAGAAGGGAAGAACTCCCTTCAGTTGTAAGGACAAAAGCCAGTGCGGATATGCCGCTGTAGCCCTGTCCTTTTCTCTCGCAGGCCGGGAACCCGCGGTCGTATCGATTTCGCTTGTCGGCTTGCCGCTGCCTCGCTTATCTCAATTAGCTTCGCTGGCGATAAGCTGCAAGGACACATGCCAAGGATGGGGAGCTGCCCAGCTATGTGGGCCCTGCCTTTCCTTTTTGCCTTTTAACATCACGAGTAGATAAAGGCATACTGGAATAGAGCAGCAACTGACTGGCTCTCAAAACTCACTTCTTGGATGACAAGGGGTAGTGTGAGTAGCTTAGAAGAACGCCAAGGCATGCCTTCCTTTTAAAACAGGCAGAAGTTATTCCTCACTTATGGGACCTACATATTCCCCTCTCATTTCTGCAACCTATGCCAGGTGTTCAGTGCCACCTGCTGGCTACAAATGAATACTACATCAAATGCATATTTTGGCAAAAAATAAAGCTGTAAAAGCTATATTTATATACTGGGATTTAGCATGAACAGCGAGTTAAAAAAATATACATCCAGCATATAAAACAAAACACCCAAATATACTGACCTATATAATATTTTAAAAGCAGGGGGCAGCATGACAATTAAATAAGCAAGAATTACAGGTTTAGAGCTTTTATGGGTCTTTTCATGCAAATCAAGTAGGTAAATAAGTAAGGAGTAAAAAATAAAGCAGGTCAGGTCCTGATGAGCAACGCCACAATCAGCCTATCCTGCACCCCTCAGGACCTGTACTGCTTCATTCATACACTTGCAGGGCCACTTACTGAGATGTCCCTTCCCACCAGCAGCCAGGAACATCTCGCTGGCTCTTCCCCAGACACGCATTTCTGCCTTGACTATTCTCAGCCTTGATCTTAGTGCAGCCCACCCAGCACAGGGGACACCCCAGAGTGTAAAGCTGACTCGCTATGGTGTAAACGTTTGCTTTCCAGGGTAAAACGTCCCGGGCTGGAGTGTGTGTTGCGTTTTACCACAGCTTGTCCTTTGAATCTCATATCTGATTGGCCCAAAGTGAGCCCCAGGAAACTGCTGACAGTTCCTCAGCGAGAAAGGCGTACACTTCCCCGGACGTCCATTCATCCGGTACAACTGGAACAAACGTTCCCTAAGTTAGATCACATGGGAAAGGCCATAGGCGGCGAAAGAGAGTGAAGCTCCCCTCAAGCTCTGCTCACTTTACGTGGCCAATTGGGAGAGAGACAGGAAATGTGATGTTGCCTTCTGCGATTGATTAAATGCTTAGTAACCATTCAGTATTGTTAAACAATAAAGTTCTGAATAATAATATATATTCCTCTTTCAGTAAAAAATCCAAATGCAGGATACATTTCATGAAGATTTGGGTAGGGAGACCTACAATTGTCAGCCTTAATTGAAAAGCACTTAATATTAATATTAATATTTAATATTATCAGGTTCCAAGTTCCTGCATAGCTATAGCTGACAGCTATATACTACATATATACTAAATAATATTATATAAGTGATACATAACTAATATTAGCATAAAAGTATAATAGTATAAAACTAATAATATTTGTTAATGTAGTTGTTCTTCTGTTTTCTTGCAAACCCAGCCTGATTTGTTGTTTCCAAAAAAGTGGAAAAATTCCAATACATAATTGTTTTTCTTTACGTTTTTTACTGCTTATTACCACTGAGTGGCGGCATTTTGCAGAAATGTATTGAATTCCACATGGTAGGCTTATAACATTTTAAACCATAGTAGAATAACACTCCTTTCAGTGACGTAACACGTGCAGCATTAAGGATTAGCCAACCTCGATACACACATGGTAATGGGACATCATACTGTAGCAGAAACACACACTGATGAGAAATCAAAAAAATTAGGCATGCACTGAGGGCAAAACATTTTTTGCTTAATTATTTGCAGCTTTAGAACAAAGCTAAAAAACATGAGATAGTATAACATGCCAAATATTTATGTTAGAAATCATTATCTTCTTACCGAAGTTTCACGGACAGATAAAAGGCAATTGTTTTCATGTACTTACAGGCAGCATCAGGACAGTCCCTGGGGGTCCTGGCAGGCCGTCAGCGCCGGGAATCCCTGGGCGGCCGGAGGGGCCCTGTGAGCGAGCAGAAACCTCAGCACTGCACCAAGAAACTCAGAGAGTCATCCATGATCTTTAGTGTTATAATAAGACAGATGGATGATCCTACACTGGACCTGATGGAACACGGTGAATGTGCAGCTTCTCCCTCTCTGAAGATGTTTTGTATTTCTCCTTCTAATGATCAGTGACACATCAAGAAGAAACAATGACTGCTCATGCCAAAAACAAATGTCTCTCCTTGTGGGACTGATTGACAATTGAACTTTTTTACATAATGACTCCTGACACTGTATGATCCCCCCTAGTGATCAGTGATCAGTAACACTGAAAATGAGCTACTAATCTAAGGGGGTCAATCTAATTTTAATAATCAGCAATACTGCAAGTACTGAACTGAGCCCCCTTTTAATGAGCACAGATGAGTAATATGAGATGAGATCATTCTGATGTTCGGTGACAGTAAGAAGCTTTTCCTCCCCTAATGACTAACTATACAGAGTTCTCTAATTATCCTTGACCATTAGACTGTATTTCCCTTGATTTAGTGACAACTATCCCTTATAATGAGCTAATCACTAACATGGGAAGCTAAATGTTCACTTACACAGCAAATGAAGAAATCACTAACACAGATAATGTTCACTTACAGTAATAGAACAGATCACAACACAGTGAATGTTCACTTGTGAACAAATCACTAATACAGAAAATGAACCCTGACACTGAGAATGAACACACGATTTTCCCAGAGATTCCGAGAGCCTTCCTATTGTTAACGGTCCCTGGTGAAGACAGTGAGGTCTGGACTTTTCACCGACTGACAGAGAGCATGAACAGTAAACCCTGATGCTTGTCTCTCTTGAATGATCGCTACGCTGGAAGGAGCTGTGAATAGGGCCTGAGGAGGTCTGTGCCTGCTTAAGGTGCCGAGAATTATAAGCGAATTACATTAAAAGTAAAAGAGCGAGGGTGGCACAAGGGACTGAGTACAAACCATCAGCACCTAAGACTTCCATTCCGACAGACAGGCTGTATGTGAAATGGCCGTATGTTGGAATGGGATAATCACAATGAACTTTAGGTGTGAGAATGAGGCTGGGAGATATGTGTGAGGCTGCTATTCTCTCACTACCAGACAGTACAGTCATTTCCCACGGTAACTATCATAAGGCTTGTAGTGCGAACTAGGTAACGAAATTTAATTTTACATATATTTATAAAAAAAAAAAACAAGAAAAATGTATGTAAGTGACAGGCAGCTGCTCTGGCCCGTTTGGTTAAAGTGATGCTCCATTGCCGATTCTGTGCCCAGCCCCCTAACGGTATGCTGCCCAGGGGGCGCGGTCGCTGGAGCTTCATCTTAACGCTCATGGCAAGCTGGCAGCACACAAATTACAGGCTGGACGCAGTCCTCACATTCCCACAGTCTGGGATGAGTAAAGGACGGGGTCAGGAGCCGGGCTGAGGAAGCGAGATGTCCCCCAGCGTGTGACTAATGGGCCCTCTGTGTGGGCCGTGGGGCGGCTCTAACCCGCTGCTCTCTGACTAGGCACTCCACTCAGGCTGGAAACTCACTGGTTCTCAGTACTCCATAAACAATGAGATAGTACTCTGAGAACTCTGGCTTTGATGGACCACGGGGACCCTCGATTGCTGTACGTACCCTCTCTCCAGCATCTCCAGAAGGCCCTGGCGGACCGGGTAATCCTGTGGGGCCAGGCAGACCCTGCAGATGACATCACATGCCATCACTAATGAATGACATCACATGGGGCGAGGCTTGTTACACATGCAATTAACACAAGGGGGGCATCAGCTCCAGACGGAACACTCCCTCCTTCCATCAGAGCTACAGCATTACTGTAGTCTCCTTCTCCATCTCTACTGATCTGTGTAGATCTTGGCAAAGGTGACTGGCTTCTTATTTTTTTAATTGCAAGTTGGGTTAGATCACTGTACAAGAAAGTGGGTTAGAACACTGTACAAGAAAGTGGGTTAGAACACTACAAGAAAGTGGGTTAGAACACTGTTCAAGAAAGTGGGTTAGAACACTGTACAAGAAAGTGGGTTAGAACACTGTACAAGAAAGTGGGTTAAAACACTGTACAAGAAAGTGGGTTAGAACACTGTACAAGAAAGTGGGTTAAAACACTGTACAAGAAAGTGGGTTCTAACACTGTACAAGAAAGAGTACGTCATGCTGCAAAAGTCGCTCTCGCATCTCGGCTGTTTCTTTGACTTAATAAAGGTCGACGGCAAATGATTCGGGGCTATGTCTCACAAAGCATATTCAAATATTTATATAAGCGAAACAAATAAACAAAGAATGTATTAGGGCCCTGGCTGGTTTGCAGTCATGTCGTGAACTTCATCCAGTAATGGTCTAGGCAGAAGACAGCGAAGCTAAGTAAACCAGGAAGGGGGCTGGTATGTGGAGATTAGCCAGACTGAGCTGTTAAGTGGAAAGTCTAAAGAAAAAGTGAGTGGGAGAAAGAAAGACTGAGTGAGAGAGGCAGATACTTACAGTGGGGCCTTCAGGACCAGCTGGGCCCTCGACCAGCATTCCCTGCAACACATCCAAACAGATGCGATTCAGGCTAATAATGAGAGCGACTCATGTGACCCGCCGGGAGGACGATCCAGAGAGCAGGATCACATTACCCACAAGCAGCAGGGACCAAAGGCATGGCCTCGGGGCCTGTCCAGGGCTCGCCGATCCGTTTGAGAGATTTAACCTGAGCCTTTATCCCCCTTGGCAGGAATTCCATTTCTGCTCAACAGATCTTAGAGGAGGCGGAATCCTAAACCGCGCGGCAAGGCATCCGTGGAAGCAGGCGCGGGCGTGCGATTGCAGTAATCTCGCCCCCCCAGAGCGGCGGGGTGGGCGTCCGTGAAAGCCGGAATGAGTGCATGCTTGCACTACTCTCACGCCACAGTTTCCCCAGTGGCTGTCCACGAAAGCTGGAGTGGGTGTGTGCCCCCCAGAGTGGCAGGCGGGCCCCCGTGAAAGCCAGAATGAGTGTGCGTTCACACCGTTCTCGTGCCATATTTTCCGGAGCACCTGTCCATGGAAGCCAGAGCAGTGATCTGAGAGTGACAGGCGGGCGTCCATGAAAACAGGAGTGAGGGTGCATTTGCACGGTTCTCTCACTGTGCTCCCTGAAGCGGCAGGGCGGGCGTCCATGAAAACAGGAGTGAGCGTGCATTTGCACGGTTCTCTCACTGTGCTCCCTAAAGCGGCAGGCGGGCGTCCATAAAAACAGGAGTGAGCGTGCATTTGCACGGTTCTCTCACTGTGCTCCCTGAAGCGGCAGGGCGGGCTTCCATGAAAACAGGAGTGAGCGTGCATTTGCACGCTTCTCTCACTGTGCTCCCTGAAGCAGCAGGGCGGGCATCCATGAAAACAGGAGTGAGCGTGGAGCCTGCCTGGAGCGGCAGGGCAGATGCAGCTAGGAACAGGCTGTCTCTCACCACGGCATTAACAGCCACTCCTCTGGTCCCACCATATTTGCATCGACAACAGCCAACTGGAGAAACCCCCAGGAGCTCTGACACCATTCGAGCACTGGGGCCCATCCAACATACCCAAATGCCCACCCAACAAAGCAGCCTGGTAACACTAGCAAACCTCATTAATGACATCGCTGCCAAAGTCAATACATCACAGTGTCTCCTACGCATGGAAAGTGGAGAGCTTCAATCTGGCATACCGGGGCATATAGCACAAGGCGGGGCGCTAAGATCTACTCTAACATGCAGCCTTTCTTCACCCATCAATCCATCCATTTTCTGTACCCACTTGCCATATTCAGGGTTGTGGGTGTCTGGAGCCGATCCCAGAAGCTATGGGCACAAGGCAGGCAACAACCCAGGATGGGGTGCCAACCCATCACAGGGCGCACACGCCTCACATACAAGAAAATATTAGCTATTTCCTGAGGTTTGTTGTTTTCTGAAACACTGCAAGCAGCCACATTTGCCAGTGTGCTTCATGCTTATGGGATACCAGCGTTAACTTCTGACCCCCCCACATGGAGATTTACAGGCTCATTAAGTTTGGACTGCTGTATTATTGGGCATGTTTACACTTAATGCTCGCTTCACTGCCCTTTGTTTGTGTTTCTTCACAGTTTTGGAACAACGTTTAATTTCTTGGCAAAATCTCCATGAGAAAAGATGATTCTTTTGCTGTTAACAGTTGTCCTTGCAATGGAAAGAATATACAAATATTACAGAAGTAATACTGCTTCTACTCAGAATAAACGAGGTGAAAAATTAATTTCGCTGGCCTGACGCAGGCCAGAAGCGAAAAGCTGGATGTAGGAGCGTCAGTGGTCCATGAGTGCAGTTATGCGCACTCAGTCATGTGACTGCCACAGCTGCTGTGTAAATGACACGCCCCCTCTCCTTTCCAGCGTGCAAGCCTCTTATTCCACATTGATCTTCTGAATAGAAATCCATAACAGACACTGTCAGTCTGCAGCTCTCTACTCATGGGCTCTGCAGATCTGAAACACGTCCATGAACGAGCAATTTCTGAGTTTTTAAAGTCCTGTTTTATCTCTGCAGATATGAAGCATATTTCAGCATCCTTCAGTAGAGCTCTCTGACAGATATTTCCCTTCAGCACTACGCGGGGCAGCAGCTGAGGGATACGTAGCCATGCTACCGCATGTATGCGATCGCTGGGGGTTAGGTCGCCCTCATAATGGCACAGAGGCAAATACTCACCGGCTCGATGATAGCCGGCTCTCCTTTCTGCCCCTTCTCGCCCCTGGCGCCGTTTACCTGCGGGAGAGGAAATCCAGCCTGATGTTGGCATCATACTGACCGTCTGCACACCCCAGATGCCCTCGGTCGCCGGCCTCCCCTGCTGGAGGGCTGGTTAGGCCCAGCACCATTTCCATCGCAGCAGAATGATGGCAGATGAAAGCAGAGGCCCGTCCCGGGATTAAGGCGCCTTACCACTTCATAGAACTCATCCTTTTCTGCCGGCAGCTGCTTCTCCTGGTTGTCAGGGTCGGTGTACTGCTCATAATAGCTATAGTCCTCCTCCTTGAAATTATCGACGTTGTATGTGTACTCTGCCTCTTCAGTGCCACCCTGGCCACCCCCAGCGCCAGCAGAGCTGCCTCCCGTTCCTGCTGCTCCGCCCACTGCGCCCCCACCACCTGTTCGGGACGCTCCTGTTCCAGTGCCTGTTCCAGTGCCTGTTCCTGCTCCAACCTCTGCTTCCGCCGATACACCCACTCTGCCCGCAGATCCGCTGGACACGACCGTGGACCCACTAGACACGACCGTGGACCCACTAGACACAACCGTGGACCCACTAGACACGACAGTGGATCCGCTGGACCCGACGGTGGAGCCGCCCGCTGTACCAGCCGACCCAGTGCTCGTGGAGCTGTGGCCTGTACCGGTGTGCCCTTCAGTGTATTCCTCCGAGCCGTACTGGTATTCATACTCCAGATTGCCATGGTCCTCAGTGTCATGGTCCTCATAATTTACAACCTTAAGGGACAAATGAAAGCACATAGGTGAAAAAAGACACACCGGGATGCAGCCTGGTGTCACAGTGTGTATGCATGCAATAACTCGGTTTTAGGTTGAAACCTGCATAATATTCATTATGCCAGCATGACAAGCACCAAAAAAGCGTGTATTAATTGGTCAGATTCAGAAAGTTACAACAATCTAGAAGCAAAACCAGCATTAAAAATGCACAAGATATGCTGAATACCACACTTACCTGGGTCCTGTTATGTGTGACAACCGTCTCGATCTTGTCTAGGCCTGGCACAGGACTCAGATCAACCTCTCTTCTGAAGCCCAGACCCAGGTCGACGTCTGTCCGTGTCTCAATGCCCGGCCCGCCACTGACGACGTGTTCATGGGATCCTGGGGCCAAATCAGTTTCCTCATAGGTCTCATAATTATACACAGTGCCATCGTAATTGTCAGTGGGGTAGACTTTCGTGGTGATGTCCTCCACCGTCTCCGTCTGCGACGTCGTCATCACCTGACCACGGAAAACAATTTCCCATCATTTTCTTACTTCTGTAAATAATATGTTACTCTCTAGATGCAAAGTTAAAACATTAAAATGAACAGAGGAAGGGTATATCTATTATTATTATTATTATTATTATTATTATCATCATCACAGAATTTATCCTTGCAAACAATAAACTATATTTGTCCATCCAACCATCCATGTGTCTAGTAAAGACTGTTCTTATTAACGTAACGTAATGTAATGTAGCATAACGTAACGTCATGAATATCCCGTTGTGGTTCGGCAGTGCAGCTACCTGCTCTGGATCGGCGGTGTCATAGTAAGGGTACCCGTAATCATAGCCGTCTTCCCCAGCAGTCTGAGCGGAGATAAAAGGCAAACAGTCAGTCGGCGCCCAGCATATGCTGGCCGGTTTAACTCAAAAGGGGATGTACAAGACAGTTTAAATGGGTCAAGGCTTTACATTAGCTGCAGCTTCAGAATTTATTCACAGAACACACAGTGCAACTTCATAATGCATGTATAATGATTCATAGAACATTCATGCATGTAAGCAGCTTGTAAGTACACCATAATATCCTAGCATACCTTAAAAGCTTTAATATATGTTAATAACAACTGTTGTTAGATGATAAGGTATGTTAGGATGTCATTTATGAATGTTCTATGAATGCGTTACAAATACAGTATGAAGGTACAGTTAATGAAAAGCGGTCACTTAAATGGTATTTGTAAAGATATACTCTAATATAATAAACACTATTATGTTTCTAAAATAAACAGTACATTTTGAAAAAATATATAATCAATCTGTAATCTGTCTTTCACGGTTTGTTGACCACTGCAGGTAGACTTTTATTGTAATTCTCTGAAAAATATCCCAGACCAGACAGCAACAAGCTTTAATGAAATTTGTGCCAATTAAAAAACAATGAGCAAGCAAGGAGCTCATTTAGATGTTGTTTATTTTTTGGTCATGCAGATGTCTTCCCTCGAAGCGCGATCACACTGCTGTGACCCTGACTGCTTGCAGAGACAGCGCGTCCTGCTGGGATAACGAGGGCGACTGCAGGATGCAGACAGCAGGCAATTCTGCTCGGCCCAGACAAGTCCGGGCTGGAAACATCCAGGATGGGTTATAACTAAAAATGCAGCCCAAAAGCCCCACTCTCTCACACAGCGACATGGTAACGAGCTAGGCGGTCAGATCACTATATTACATACTATAAAATCAAGATGACTGTCAATCAAGATGTCAAGCAAACCAGATTTACGACTGTACATACACCAATTCTATTATTTTTGAATATATCCCTGTACCTAAAAGTAAGTGAATATCATTTTTAAATGCAACATTTTTGTTAGAAATGATATACTCTTGCCCTGCGATGGGCTGGCCCCCCATCCTGGGTTGTTCCCTGCCTCGTGCCCATTGCTTCCGGGATAGGCTCCGGA
>JAODKL010000040.1:17684874-17695448 GCA_026780765.1 Petrocephalus schoutedeni | reverse complement strand
CCGGGATAGGCTCCGGACCCCCCGCGACCCTGAACAGGATAAGCGGGTTGGAAGATGGATGGATGGATGGATGATATACTCTTTATCTGTTATAAAATGTATATGATATCGCATCTATATTTTGTTTTGAGTGATTTTTATTGTGTATTGTTATTATAGCTGTCATGTAGTGGCTAATTAATGAAAGAACTCAATTCTGCAAATAGTACTATTCTTTAAAACACAGGGCTTGAGTTCAGTTTTAGTCCTCAATCACTCAGTCTTCCTACAATTTTGAAAATAGCGTGTCAACCGGCAATAAAAGAATCATCGGTGCCACCTGTGAAAAACTTTCATGTTCATTGCAGGCCAGTTTACAAAGTGGCCAAAATGCTCCAGTCCTCCTCTGCCTGAAACAAACACTTGTACCAGCACGCTTAAGCCCGACAGGACCCCATTAGCTGGAGGCACAGCTCCGATTAACGCTGAGCTGCTCTCCTAGGTGAACTGTGAAGTGAAAAGCAACTGGGCAGAGGAATGCGTGTCGTAGAGGGAGAAATGAGAGCAAAAATGCGGGGCCTCCTCTTACATATTCATAAGGCTCTGGGTCCTGGTTCTGGGTGGATTCAGGAACCGGCACCTCACAGTCAGGGCTGTAGTGCTCGCAATAGTCATAGGCCACCCGGTGGTCAGCAGCGATCATGAGCTGCTGGATGTCTCCCTGCAAAACAAAACACCAATGGACTGCAGTGAAATGTCAAGTTTTAAACGGCCGTGATGCATTCATCCTCTACCCCAAATCTATGACATATACCCTTATACACAGACGCACTTATGTAGCAAGCATGGTGGCTGTTCTAACTATGGTTTCATATTAGCCCTATATACAATAGACCGTTATTGACAATACACATTAAAGGGCTTCAATCGAAGGCAACTGGACTTAAATTTTTTGCAAGTTCTGGAAGATGTCTCACAGCTCATTGTAAAAGCTTCTTCAGAAGAACTGAAGAAGCCTTTCGGATGAAGGTGAAACGTCTTCAAGAAACTGAAAAAAAAGCCTAGCTGCATTCGATTCTAGCTCTTTAGATTATCATGTCCAGGCCGACTCAGAACCTACACAGACATAATATACATTGATTTTGACACAACTTGAAAGCAACTCCAACCATCTGGTACTGAAGTGTGTAAGTAAAGGATGGAGAAGATCTATGACCCTACAAAGGACCACAACTCAGGGAAATGGATAAAGTAATAATCATTGGGGGGGGGGGGGGGGGGGTGGGGGGGTAATTCACAACAGATGGGAATGAGGAAATCTGGAGTCGTAAACGATGTTGTGTATGTTCTGTCATACATCGTTTGCACAGCTCAGAAAGACCACAGAACCAAACTGCAAAGAGGTAAACATGTCAAGTCCTTGTTCCATGTTTGGGAATCACAGGCATTTTCATGGGAAGATTACCACCACCAGGGGGCGGAACAACTAAGAGTCAGAGAGACGCACAGCTAACAGTGTAAACAATCTGGTCCAGGGCGAAGAGCAAAGGAAAAATACTGCAGGAAATGAGCTGCAGCTGGCGATAACCCCCAAACCTCTGCTTCCTAAAAGCCATTAACCCTTTTCTTTCAAAAACAATAAATCTGAAGACTTAAGCAGTTACACCAGAATTACATTTACACGCACAGTTTATGTCGTGGTTTGGTTTTTATTGCTTTCTAAATCTCATGCTCGCAACACAGAGAGGGCGCCGAGGTATCGCAACCCGTTCTTCCCACCGAGAAACTGTAAAAACACTTGAACACTTGCTCTTGAATCCAGGAGGAATTTAGGTGGAAGTTTATTAAATCCATCTGCCTAAGGCTCAAAACTTATTTTTCCAAATATGCAGCTACTCAAGGGCGACAAAACAAAAATGCATTTTTTCATTGAAAACTCTTTCTTGCTTAAGTGTCTGAATTACCCCTTTTTCTTCATTTGTTAGAAAAAAAGCATAATTACAAACAGCCTATATTTTCTTCTTCACAACAATTTTGAGATATTACTCAAGTACCCGAAGCAGTTAAGAAGTTTAAGGGTGCAAAAAGCACCAGGCGAAGTGAAGACTTCAAAACCGACGTGACACTCCCAAAACACAAGGTCTGGAAATTCAATTACTCTGCTTTTCACACTGTGCGCCTTTCATGGGGTAACTGACTGAAAAATCAGCCCAGAGACACACTTTCCGGCCTCTGGTATTTCTTAGCCCGATGCTTAATGCAAACCAAACGGCAGCATCACTGAGCCAGACACACCGGATCAGTGGAGAAGGTAGGAGGCCATCTCTGCGTGTCCCAGCAAAGCGGCGTGGAGAATCGGAAACATCACGCTTATTTAGAGTGAGACGAAGTGAAGCAAAGAAATCCATCTGGGGTCATGAAGTTTAGCTGGATTTAGGACTGAATTTAACAGCGATTACGGGCTGGGATAAGGTCACAAATCCTCCTGCTTTTGATGCTAAATGCATTACCACCGATACTGAACCAGCGTGCTTATTTAATGGTCTGCACATTTAGTGGTCTGCACAAGACGTCCAGCTGCTTACCCAACGCAGAGGTGTGGGGGGCCTGTACCATAATCCCAGACAGCCTAGAGCACAAGTCAGGGGGCATGCTGAGAAAGACGACTGTCCATTTCAGGGCGCACACAATGACCAAGTTAAAAAAGCATGTTACTGGACTATGGGGGGTGACTTACACGACACAGGCAGGACATGCAAAGTCCACACACACAGAACCCAGGGTGGGATTCTAACCCCCAGCCCTGGAGGTGTGAGGCCACACTGTCACCCATTGAGCCAGACCAAGCTGCATTATACTCAGAGCTCAATTTGTGAATCAGGAGGCTAGAAGGCGAAAGGCGTATGAGAGGGGAGGGGCAATGAGGTGGGTGCAGGTCCCAGGATGTGTATGAATCATCGTGGTAAAAACATGCTATGCATTTTTAAGAATAAATCTAAAGTAATAAAGGATGTGAAATTGCATGAAAATTGATCTGCAAATTAAAATAATACTTATTTTATTTATTGTTTTCGGGGTTTCGCGGAATCTGCACAATCAGGTGCTGGGACAGTGAAAAGCAAAGAGGTCCCGGCATGCATTCCGGCAGGATCCAGCACAAATAAAGCAAAGCTTATGCCATATTTCAAGAGGGCAAAACCAGACTACTGCAATAAAAAAACAGTACTAATACCACCTATGTACCATTTACTATAAGCAGGCAGATATAAGCTTATTAAAACCTGGGAGGGACAAGACATTTTACAACACTAATCATCAGTTACCTTGCTCATAATATTAATAAGTGTTCGAATTGAAGACATCAAATGCCAGGGTTTTAGTTTTTTTTTGATGAAAGGGTACCGAGTTCAGTCATGTTCATTAGTATAAAATATGTCTGCCTCCCCTATTGATATGTTAACCACCTACTGGCAAAACCTTTGGCTTTTGGTTAAGCACCCTGATGTCAACAGACTGTGGTTAAGCCTCTGTATTTTTTTACTTTCCCTGAAGTAAGTTCCCTGAAGAAAGATAGCAAACGTTTGATAATAAGCTGTTTTTTAATAAAACCATCTACTTCTGAGCACATGTTCAACAAAATACGTTAGTCAGGTTTTCCGGTCTTTCGTATTTATTATGTCATGCTTCTTCCTGTTAGATTCCTGCTCACATTTGTCTGGTATCAGCAAAAACGCAGATATCTAACAAGGCCCCAAAAGCTTTACGCACTCCCCCCGAAGCTGAGGCGCTTGCGGGGACCTCGCAGAGACGGCAAAAAAGCCGCTCCAGTCTTCCCCACAAAAGCGTGTTAACGACCGACATCTGCTGCTTCTTCCCCTTCAGTACAAACAGATCCCAGGCACGTCCTCCCCACCGGCCCCACCCAAGCTTCTCAAGCAGACAGCAGCAAACTCATATTGCGCCCTTTAAACATGCAAGTGCTCCCTTGTATTGCATGATGTTTGACGGGTCCTATGAGCCATCAGTGGCTGCATACATTACAACCATGCCGCCACATAACAACTGTGCCCCTTAATACTTTGTGTGGCTACATTTATCCCCCCAGTAATAAGCCTTTGCATTTAAATTATCATGAAGCCCCCCAAACACCAAAATCTCTCCTATGCCGTTGCCAGCATGATACTTCTATCAATTAGTGGCTGCCAATGGTGCCCAATCTCTCTCCAAAGCAATGCCAACTGTAAACTCCAACACATACAGGCTACTCAACAAAGATCTTCCCGCCTCAAAAACAACGTCCCTTCAGCATAAAAAGGCCACCAGTTCGACGGCAGCTAATAATAGTGTGAAAAATGTGATTAACTCAGGTGTGAAATGTCTAATGATAACTCCCTGGGTTGCACTAGAGCGCCCACCCATGGGCTGGGCCGAACCCAGGCACACTTCCCAGAGTGTTGGCACTGAAGCCAGAGTTGCTGACGGTTAGGGGCCGCCCGGGAATCCACCATTACAGCCACACCAGCATCACCATACCAACAGGTCACTGTTTGGGTCTGGCGAGCTCAGCAAGGCACAAGGGTGCTCTTTTAGAAAGGGACCTAACGCGGAGTATTCTCTGCCCATCCTGCGCTTAAAACAAAACAGGAGGCCTTTGAGAATGTGAGAGAGAGAGGCGAATGAAAGAGCGCTTTGTCTCGTCGAGGCCGTGTGTCATGTCTTAGGCGGTGAGTCAGCCGCCAGCGATGCAGTGCTCCCTCAGGCCTCCGGGGGGATGCACTAACTGAGACCTTGCAGCCGGAGACTGGTTTTATTAGCGGTGTCCTACTTCGCAGTGGCGGCCCTCAGAATGAGGTCCAGACGTGGGGAACCGGATGCCCAGCCAGCGCCCTGAGAGGCGGCACATTTGGCACCCTGCGCCCCCGAGGCGTCCCGGGGCACGAGCTCAGACTGGAAGAGTCTCGCCAGCTTCTTCAGCCCTCATCCCATTACGACCTGCAGTGACGGCAGCAGCTGGCTGCCTGTCTTCTCCCTCATATAACCCCGAAGGTGGAGATGTGCTGGTTCAGACCTTAGAGGACCAACTGTATCACATACTGCTTCCCCTGCAGAGCTAACATAGCGGCCTGTCCAGCTTCCCCACCTGCTTCTGACGCCTTCCACCTTTGCAGCCAGGGACACATATGCTGTTTTTAATGGATGCACACCTGTTATATTAAAATATGTATAAATTATGTATACATATATTTTTTGTCTGTGATCTGTGTCTGCCAAGCACATTAGCTGTAACTCATATATGATATTAATTAAATATTAAAGTCCATCTGTAGTCTGCTACAAGCAGATTCCAAAGCGGTACAACAGATTCCAAAGTTTTACAACTGATTCCAATTCTGTTTGTAAAAAGAAACTTGCTATTACTGCTTAAGTAGTGGCATTTTGGTTATAATATGTTGCCAAGACAAAAAATGTGCATTGTTATATATTTTTATTATTTGAAAGAATATATTAAACTTTAGTTGTATTTTGGATTGTATTTATTTATTTACTTAGTTCTATTTGAATCTGTAAAGTTTAATAAGATTTTGTTATCAATATAAAGTTCTGCATTGAAGAAAATTTGATTTTGTGAAAAAATTTGATTGAAAACTCAGCATCAACCAATCGCACTCACAAAAAATCGGCAATCAGGACCGGCCAAGAAAACTGTAATCGGTGCATCCCTACTTCATAAATACATTGCCAGTATGCTGGCTTCCACCTCACATTCCTGCGAGCCTTGGAAGGAAGCAAAGCTTAAGCTATCAGACCACACCTGGATGGAGCTAAAGAGGATGTCTCCCTCTCTCTCCAGCAACACACAGCTTATTCCAGATGTCTTCCCTGAACCCAAAGGACAAAAACACGTGCAGCCAAAGCCCTAAGTGCTGGTGCCAGGTCCAGATAGCAAAGCATACAGATGTCTGGTCTTCACAGTCTGCAATCTGCAATGTACAATGCAGCATGGTCGTGCTCAGTGTCCTCCGGCCCTTAGCAACACAGCTGGTTCTGCAGCCGAGCCAACCAGCATCTTAAAGCGTAAGGGGCACCCTCAGCCAGAAGCTCAGCGAATAGTGCAATATTTCAGGCTTGACGGAGCTTCACAATGAGATGAATGCAACCAATTCATTTTAAATTAGCATTATGACTTTTATTATTGCTATTAGGGGGGCAGCAAGGTGGTGCAGTGGTTAGCGATGTTGCCTCACACCTCTGGGACCTGGGTTCAAGTTTCTGACGTGGCTCTGTGTGTGTGGAGTTTGCATGTTCTCCCTGTGTCATTATCGGGTTTCTCAAGGTACTCTGGTCCAAAAACATGCTGAGTTAACTGGAGTTACCAAATTGCCCATATGTGTGAGTGTGCTCTGCAATGAGTTGGAGCCCCATCCAGTGCTGTTCCCTGCCTTGCACCCATACCCTCCAGTACAGGCTCCAGACTACCGGTGACCCTGAACGGGACAAGCAGTTTCAGAAAATGGATAGAGGAATGGGTTAGTGTTACTATTTTCTTTTATATATTTTTAATTTTATTTTCATATAACGCAACGCCACATACTCATTGTAGTATATTGCAAAAATGCGAAATCCTAGTGACAGTAATCAAATACGTACCGAAATGCAACCATGAATAATGAGCATCAACAGTTCAAAAACCTTTCAAAATGGCACCAGTTCCCCAACCCACAAGATCCCCAAAACCACCACCCTACCAAGGGAGCATACCACCTTCCCTGCGTACCTAGGCCGATCACACAAAATCCCTCACTGTATTCTTTGCTCTACCCTATACCGGTAGGGTCTGAACCTGCCTTGCGCATTTAACAATGTATTACGAATGTCAGATGGAAGATAAGCCAGCAACAAACCCCAAAGCTTTAAAAAAATTGCTAATTTCCTTCAAGAACTGAGTAGATCCATTCATGTGGAAAGACCCTGAAAATCATTTTATACCACAAGGTTACATTAGAAACGGTCCCCTTTATCCAGTGAACCAAAGCTTCCACGCTAAAGGCAAGAATATATCGAGCAGTTTAAACTTCGCTGAGGCAAGGGACACATCCTTAGATCCAAGTCCAAGCAAAAAGAGCCCCGGGTTCTTCTTAATCCTAGAATGCTGCTAATCTCCATGGCAATGCTTACAGCTCTAGGAATGAGAGAAGCATCTGCATTCCCAAAACAAATGGAAATAACTTCCTTTTTCTTCCTTGCATTGAAGACAAAGAGGTGAAATTCCACAGTCTATCCAGTATTATTATCTTCAACAGTAAACTCCAGAGAGTGCTGCCTCTATCTACCTATCCATCTATTAGGCTTGGGCATGACCGATTTTTGTCATACCATCATACCTTCTAGACATCTTGCTGCAGCTTGCAGTATACGATGGTAGTACAAAAAAATAATAAAAGAACAAAGCATGAATCATGTAGGCTACTGAAAACTGGAATCAGAGGTAGCCTGAAGGGGCTCATCCTTGTGGAAGAGCTAAAACGATTTTGTCTATTGTCTATTGACCTTTGTCTATTGACTCCACTGTCACTGCCTGATTTGCGGCCGCATGCACACTAGGTTTCATGCATGCTGAGCACACGCCAACTGTCTACACTACATCTATCTAATTTATCTATCTATCTATCTATCTATCTATCTATCTGTCTAATCTCTGGAACAGAATCCACAACTTTTTGGTCTTCTTTAAACTGCTTAAATAGCCATTACTTTCCCAAGGTGAGGCCTACTGACAGGACACTGCAGTGACATCGGGGGCCCTCTCTGCTCTCAGGCTGGGGCCTACAGGAGCCTCTAGCTGAGGAGGCGAGCGGCCAGTAGGCTGGCCATTTGGCCAGCCGGCCAGGCAGGCAGGCGTGTGGGAGTGCGCTGCATTAGATGAGGATTTTCCCTTGGACCTGGTCCCAAACAACAGGCATTCCCCGTCTACACACGGGCACATATCGGTCATATCACATTCTCACCCTACTCCTTCCTTTGCTCTAATACAGCTCATATTGGGAAAAGAGAGATAACAGGCAGTGGATGTTGATGTTGGCAAAGCCCCAGACAAATATTAAATGGGATTTTAACACCCGAGGGCTGCTTAATGTGAGGCTACTATGGGCCTTTCCCCTGTGTGTTCTTTCCACTGCCACAGCACCGCCCCCCTGCCCCCGCCTCCCTGGACCGGGTCCCCCCACTAAGAACATTCTGCATAATATCATGCAGCACGCCACGCTGCTCCAAGCATTGCGTCAGTGTCTGCTGGGAGAGAACTTCACTCTTTCCAGAGGCCCGACCCAAGACGCTGGTCACCTCCACCTCACTCACCTTTGCGGCCACCTGGCTATGCTAACGCACACCAGCTGTGGCTCTTAGTCACCAGGCTTTCACCGAAGGAGCAGCCCCCAAGACCCGGCCTTTCCTGCCATGGCATGTCGACAGCCACACGCGGCTAAATCATTAGTAGATTGAAACGAGATAACTCCAAACAGTGACTCAGACTCCAATCAGCAGCCCCGGTGTGGAACCACTCCATCATTCGCTTTAAATGCTTCAATGCTTCAGCGTGGAGAATAATGACCTAATGAGTAATATTCTACCATGGTCAAGATTAAATCTGAAAAATACCAAAACACATTTGGCTTCTTCCAGTACCTTAGTTATACTGTCATTTTCACAACCTCATCGGGCATCGATGGAACTGAGGGGTCTGTAGGACACTGACAATACTAATTATCTATGGAACACCGAGACAACAGTGCATTTGCTCTGTATTAATTAGACAGATGCTTTGATACGTTACAGTTTTTTTTTCTCAATTGCTTGGGAGCATTTGCATATATGTACTAAAACATTTGGAAATTTATGCAAAGCAATGAGAGATGATGTTCTGCTGTGCCGAAGTGATATTAAGGTGTGGGGATTGCACTTGTTGTTTTGCAAATGTTAATTGCCATTTGAGAAATGCCCCAAAGCAATGGAGAAAGGCACCATTACACAACTAGCTAGAGAATAAAACAGCATGGCAACGCCAAAGCACACTGCTGAGGATGATGGACTGCGAGATGGGAGAGATAGTAGCCCTGCCCAAATCCCGCAGACACGTAAGTGTCACTACACATCCATTCAGAGATTATCTGCTGTCTTTGTTTCCATTCCTCTTGGTATTCTCTCCTAGAGCATAAACAGAATGAAATGGCCGTGTTATGGAGATCCACTCAAGCATGGGACACAATTTGACGGGGAGCGCGCCCTCACCAAGCGGTAAGCTCAGCACAGTGCAGACCGGCTCCATTCAAAACCACAACGGCATAAAACAGCACAGCATAAAAATACAGCAGGACCATGAGCTTCAGAGTCGTTAACCTGCGGATGATATATTGTTCAGAGACGCTCAGGATGCAACATGGACTAACCATAAATATCTCAGGCTCTTCACATCACAGGGCCCACCCCTGCAGCTCTTCTGAGCTGCTAATCAATGCATGCTCCTGGAACACATCATGGGAAATTGGCCAGAATTACAGCTCATAATTCTTTTCACTATTCGTAGATATCACTGTGTGAGCAACAGTGAGTGTTAAGATCTATCGTCAAACTTCATATCATCTGCAGCATCATCATCATCATCATCATCATCAACATCTCCATCATCATCTCCATCATCACCTCTTTTTATGAAACTCCCAGGTTTCTGTATTTAACGTGCTTTTTTACCGCCTTGAAATGTGATATTTAGGTTTTACTTTTAGACATCTGTAAAAACGCCTCTCAAGGCTACAGCTACAAATTCAGCAGCAACAGCAGGTAAGAATGGATTGAATAACCAAAGATTTAAAGCCTTCGAAAGCTGCATGTCAGCCCATTAAATTCACATGGGCAAGTTGCTTTGAAGTGTTTTGCTGTATTGAGCACTGCCTCATATTTCAATTTAAGCAAACAAAAAAAATGCAATCCAAGGCATTACAGAAACCAAAACGGCAAGGCTAATAAATCACATTGGTTCTCACCATTTATATGCTTGTTTTAGAGTATTTCATCTGATTGGGCAATGAGCCCCAACCAGAAGTCCATGAAAAAATGGGACTCAGATTCATTAATAACTGAGGGAGCTGGGATGGGGTGGGCGGCAATACAGAGAACATAAGGTGGAAACTATGTGGAATATTCTGCAGTTCTGACCAGCTTCCCCCCAGCTTCCAACAAGCAGCCACAGGGGCGCAGAGCCTGACAATTTCCAGAGCATGACTGCTTGCTCCTATTGTGGCTGCTTTCCTTATAAGGACTCACCAAATAAGGTCAACGGCACGAGCCCCCTGTCCTTCAGGCCTTGACAAAGGTCAGCCTCTGTTTACCCTTCATGCCACGGCTGAAAACCACTAACGAGTGAAGCTGCCAGAGAACCTTCACAGTGCTCTGAGAATGAGCATGGAAGCAGAGTCTTCGCTTACGCATAGGCTACTGAAACAACTGCGGCCTGGAAAATGGCCTGGGAATGGAAGGGGCACCCACTAAAACAAGCCTGGAAAATGGCTCGGGAATGGAAGGGGCACCCACTAAAACAAGCC
>JAODKL010000040.1:17656357-17675850 GCA_026780765.1 Petrocephalus schoutedeni | reverse complement strand
CATATACATTATATACTCATGTGTGTACAGTACATACAGGAACATGCAATGGCATACATATACATTATATACTCATGCGTGTACAGTACATACAGGAACATCCAATGGCAAACATATACATTATATACTCATGTGTGTACTGTACATACAGGAACATGCAATAGCATACATATACATTATATACTCATACGTGTACTGTACATACAGGAACATGCAATGGCATACATATACATTATATACTCATGTGTGTACAGTACATACAGGAATATGCAATGGCATACATATACATTATATACTCATGCGTGTACAGTACATACAGGAACATCCAATGGCGAACATATACATTATATACTCATGCGTGTACAGTACATACAGGAACATCCAATGGCGAACATTGCCTTGCCATTTCCCACTGCCCTGATGTAATGTTGGCAGGAGCTCCGGAGATGTGGGTCAGTGAGGGTACCAGCCCCAGGACTGCCAGTTTGTCTTTCTCTTTCAAACAACAGCACCCAACTGCATCAGAGAGTTTCCTTGTTTGGACAGCTCAGTGACTGTGACCCATATAAATCTATGATTGCAATCCAGGGAGGATGAAGCTCTTAGCACAGCTAGCACACTACCCAAAGGCTTCTCTCTGGCATGTGCCTCGGTTTGGCTAGATAACATAATACCTTACAAACCTGCGTTTTTGTGTTTCATTCAACCATTTCCATTTGCAGAATAAACCAAAACACAAAGGCATCATTATCTCCCAACGACATGCAGCAGATTCTGGTGTGAGGACCTCTCTCCTCCCTACACACACACACACACACATTTGTATTCCTATCTCAGTGAGGACCAGCCATTCATTTCTATGGGAAAACCCTACTCCCAATCACAACACCCCTACCCAGATCTAACTCTAACCATAAGTAGCCACACAAAATACTTTTGGCATTTTTACTATTTTGATTGTTTTCACAGATTGCTATAAAACTAAGTTCTGGCTAGTGAGGACCAGGCTTGGATGCTGTGCCTTGGATGGGGAGGTCACCAGTGTGCAAGGCTCGTAACCCCCCCAATCACTCCAGGAACCACCTGCCCCTGCTTTCTCAAAGTAATGCTGCATTTATGAAATGACAGCAATATATGTCATAGGACTGAAACCATAGCTGAAACCTCTAACTCTTTGCAGTTCCAATACTGTACATAGCAAGAATCCTGTGTCTGCCCCGAAAACAGCCACTCAGATCACAATGGGCAGCTCAGCTCCTGGGGAGTCTCCTTCTGAGCTGGAGCTTCAGTCTTACTGTGTCATTGTCTTTAAAGACCTTAGCGGGATCTGTCCATCCATCCATCCATCCATCCATCCAACCTGCAGCCACTAATCCTGGCCAGGGTTTCTTATCCCAGGCAGCACAGAGCGCGATGCTGGGCTGCACTCTGGATGGGATCCCCTCACAGTAAATTCCCATAATGCCTAACTTAAATATTATCTTATGCATGCTAGCAACAGTATGTTTTCTGACAGATGTTATGAGGAACATTAATCAATTGCAATTAGTGGCCTGTTTAATTCTCCCTGAAAAGGCATACTCACATGGAAAACGTGAGTGAAAAACATTTGCTTTAATTTATAAATCTTCCAAGCAAGGCAAGTACTTTGAGAACAGGAGATATACAAACAGTTATGACATCAGTGATGTGCTTGAGTAACAGCTGAAAAATTCCCTATTAAATGACATGTAGTGGCAAGTATATTGATCTCTCGCTGCTCATGCACTTCCAGCAGCTGGAAAAGCGCGTCGGCCAAAATGACTTTGTAATGATTTTGTTGACAGGCCCTAGCCGGGGGAGGGGGACACGTGTGCGTACGTGTGCAGCAAAAGCTATAAATGCCCAAACATTTTCACCTTGTATTGTTTTGTTGAGCTGAAGTTCATTTGACTATCTGTACATGTACTGGCTGTGTGTGAGAGAAAGCTGATGTATTTTGGCAGGCCGGCTAAGTTTAGACAGGAAGGCTAGTTTTTTATATAAAGACAGGAAACTAAATTCCATATCCCACGGTGTGTGGCTTTCTCCTACCCACAATGCCCGTTGGGGGGGCGACAGACAGACAGCCCGAGGTGATGTGTCTCCAATGCTTCCGACATGGTGACAGCAGTCCATCCTAATAAAGGCTTTATCTTTTGTGCTTCACAGCTGGAGAGGGCTGGCAGCTAGGTGTGTTCTGATGTCCTACTCCTAATAACAAGCATGTGTACAACAGACAAACTGCCCGGCGCATTCCAACAGGCGGATCATTTCCTGAGAACACAGAGTAACGGGCTCATGGCCTTTTTGCTGACATGCAGTCCAAGGGTACCACTAGAGATTTTGGGCCCCATGAAAGTATATCACATTGGGCCCCAAGCCAGACCAATCGAATTATGCTCCAAATATTCTAGGACGCCTGTTACTCAGGGGCCCTTGGAGTTATCCGAGTTTCCCCCGCCCAATTACAGCACCCCTCTGTGGTCCTGGTAGCTCAGACGAGAGCCCGCCTCTGACAGAGCGCACTCACATCCAGGCACGCCTAGTGCTGCCCTTCCTCTGCGACGCCCCAAGCATCCATCCAGCATCATTTCAGTCATTTGCAACGTCAAAGGATGAGGTAACAGTCCGTATGAGGGGAACCTGCATGTAGGAGGGGGCCCTGTATGATTCTGGCATTCCCGGCCTGCATTTATAAAAACATCTGGTCTGTGAGTACACACTGGAGTATTAAAGCTCGTCGGCAGGAAGCACAGCTCCGGTGCCAGGAATGAACATCCATCAGGGAATAGAGCTGTTTCGCTGTCAGAGCAGCAGACGCCAAACCCACGGCTCCTCATCTGACCAGTATGAAGCACTTCAGTGAAATCATGCCCACGTATAAACCCTGCAAACCTCCTTACTCATATTAAACACAAGCTTAAGAAAGCAATGCCATGGAAACACTTCAGACAAATGATTTTCATTGCGAAATCGGGAGCGACGCAAAACAAAATCTGCCAGATCAACTTAATTAAGGCGAGGCACATCCAGGGAGGCCGGAATGAAACTCGATCATGGCTATAAACCTCTACACTTCAGATATAAAGAGCTATGGTGACCCAAAGCCCCGTATTATTGTCGGAAGAGTACAGGTGAATCATCTGCTTTTAATATACAGGAGAACTATCATAGGAACTGTGGGGGAAGCGCAGAACAGCCTTCTGCAGGATTACACAACAGCAACTCGTGTCTTTATTGTGTTTGTTTTGATCCAGGGAAACATGATTGATTTTAAAGGTTCTGGCATGCCACAAGCCCATCTGGAGCCTCGCTCACTTGGGGGCTGCGGGGGACCCCAATGTACTCCCGCTCCCCTGTGCTGGCCCATCGCGATCCCAACGAGCGACGGCGCCTTGCCACTCGCTAACCCCGGCCCGCGTGCCGATTGCTGCAGAAACATTTCCGAGGGGATCCAGCCAGCATCTGCCAAGCCGGCGGTCGGATCATGGAGGCGTGGAGTAGGTCTCCTGTCACAGCTGAAGCTCCAAACGGCACGCAGCTGGTCTCCACGCACCAGCGTCTCAGGCGTCGTTTCCCACTGTTTTATTCTGCCTAGTTTTCTAAACAAAGTTCTTTTCCACATTCTTTCTGCAATAAGAGCCAATTGCTGTCACTCAAACAGCCAAGAGAATGTAAGTGACATTCGTGCATTTCCTTCACAGGCGGTAAACACACACAGATCTTTTGTGTACTACATAATCCCCTGAAAGAGTATTTTAGTTACCTTCCAGAGGCCATCATTTCAAATAAATTATCCCCAAAATTCACCATGAAACTGATTTGTAATATTTTGTAACAAGGGAATTCCCAAGATATTAAAACTGTTCTCTCTCTCTCTCTTGCTCTCTGCCGCCCGCCTTGACAAAGATTACTGGGTATACGATGGACGGATGGATGGATGGATATTCTCTCTCTCTTAAAACAAGTTCCAGTGCAAAACAACAGAGCTATTTTTGACACCCCCACAGCTAAAGCATTACAGTGGGTGGGCTGTCATCTGGGATTTGCAGCGCCTGGTGGGATGTAAGCATTCAGCCACATGCTCGCCCACACCGCCTTCACACCTTCTTCTGGCCAATCCCCACAACATCAAAGGAGGGAGCATTTAAGTTTCATTCGGCCAGATGCCAATGGGGTACCAGCCCCAACGGGATATCAGCCTCACGCCCCCGTCGAACGGTCCCGTCCAGTGCAGGCCTTCGGCCCATGACGGCCTGACTAGACAGGGAGTTTACACTGGACAGGATTAACATTCCTCCTCCCCTCTTTTCCTTTTTTCACCACCCTCTTTCCTTGGTGCATACTTGACCTCAAACTGAGGACAAAGCATTTCGTAGGAAGGCTGACCGGTTGCCAGAGGCCTGGTAATGAGGGCACCTACAAATGGAGACAGATCTTTTCTCCTCCACAGTTATGTTCACCGATAAGCAGCTCTGAGAAGATGCATTGCTTTGATTTTCACCAATGAACGCAGCAACAGGTGACACGGCTGTTCAGCACTACTGTACACGCACCCTGCCAGCTCACGTTTGTTCTTTTTCCTGCGGGTCACGTCCATGACCACACGCTGATAGGCTGGGGCTGGTGCTTTGTGTATTTGTGCAGATGCACAGTCCTCGCCAAAAACATTGCGTGTGGAATGAAGGTCCAAGCCCACATGTGCGACACACATGTTGCCATACATGACACCCTTATCAGACAGTCACATAAGTCCATTACTACATACTGGCCCAGCCACTGTTAAACCATCAAGTATCAAACAACTTAGTCAATATAAGGGCAAATTTAAAGAGTGTGTTACCAGCCTCCAGAATCCCCCGTTTTAATTCAGAACAGCTGTACAGCCGTTTTACCTACTGATCCACCTTTACACAAACATACAGACTCTTCAACTGACCTGCAGGCAAATTTGATCAGTTGGCTTGGGTAAATGATCAAATTGTATACGATACGGACATTCTTTAACGTATACATTCAATAACCAAAATTCTTTGGGAGCATTATGAATAATTTAAAAAGTCATACACTGCTACTCCACTAAAACAATTCCTGTTCTGCTCAGTGTGTATTTATCAGCATATAAGGGCCCAAAAGCTAAAAAAATGCCAATTTATCTACTGATACACACTTGGGAAACCATACTATATGTATGGCCTAGGATTATTTTTTGTGCTATGTGAACAGCAAAGTGTAGCCAGACATTAATACATCAAACCCACACATGTATGGCCTCACTCTTCATTTTCCTCCCTTTACGATCTCATTTTCCTCTTCAAATTCTCTAAAACAGTGTGAGGGTCCAAAATTAAACATGGCCAAAAATTTCTGGCCAATCACATGTCGTGCTGGTCCAATCCGCCCAAAGGTATTTGACCAATGCCACGCATCTCCCCAGAACCCGCACAGCATCAGAGTACAGAGCCACCACCCACTCACACGGCACCACCGTGACCAGATGACCCAGACGAAGATATCAGAGATGGAGCTTGGCATGGCGCATCAGCATCTTCCTGCATGAGCTTTCGGCGTGGCGATCACACCTCTTCATCTCTGACCCCATAGAATGGGACACTGCCAAATCTAAGCACATCTGAGGCCCATTAAGCCTCACTGCTCCTGTGCATTGTTCTCCTGAGCTCCTTCCAGAGCTGGTTTGAGGTTTCAGCATTTGTGCGACCCAGACACTCAGACTCTACTGAGCATCCAAACCACAGGGAAGACATGGAGCGCATGGCTAAGTAGCCAGGCCACTGGAACCTATTAGGAGTACATTACTGTGCAGCCCAAGCATAACTGGCATGCAGGACTGAATCCCGCTGAGACCCATCTCAAATGCACACATCATATGAATGAACAGATTTTGTTGTCTTTCAGTGAGGCCCCTGGAAATGCAGATATCTCTGTCATGCACAGTGTTATACGGGATTTTAAAGCCATCTGCTGGCAATGAAAGAAATGCAATCTGTCTGGTTTTAACCACCAGTTTTTGGCCTTATTCCGTGATCTTGGCATTATTTTTATCAGTAAATTTAACAAGACAATACCACACAATCAAAATGTAATCCCATGTACAATAATCCTGACAAATATCAGGGTCTCCCAGTGTGAACTGGAACGCACACTGTTTTGTTGGCTGCTGACGTTGAGAGAACGATAAACTGCATATAACTTCAAAATACAAAATCAAAAAGCTTTAAAACTATTAGAATCAAAAATCATCATCCGTATGCAATGACGTTTGCAATGTATCCCGGAAAGGATAGGGCAGAATACAGCCTGGGCAAGACAGCGTTCACATGCAGACACAAAGCCACATGAAGCTGTGTCCCTTTGGTCTGCGGGGGGAAGCCGCCTTACAGAGAGAGAAAGCCACACTTTCTTTCACACACATACACACAGATGGAGGCAGATGTTCTGATGACTAAGGCGCCAACTGTACTATTGTGCGTAAAGAGATTAAAATAAAAAACAGTGGGCCAGTTGCATACAAGTTTCCCAGTGCACAGCTAAGGGGGCGAATTTGGCATCAGCAGAGAGGAAGCTGAAAATGAGGCCTGGGTTCTCACGACACGCAAAGCGCTACGAGTGTACGACAGTGCTGAGCACCACCTATCCCAACTCATCAAGCAAATAAATGCAATGAAAACAAGATTTAGCGACGAAAGATGGAAATAGTCCTGAAACACACACTGCCCATAATTTCCCCAGAGCAATTCGACACGTTTTATTCTTTAATAAGGTATAAATTATTTACAAACAGGCCAACAAAATGTTTCAGCTCTTCACTATGTGAGTTTCAACTTTCATTTCATCTTCCCTGCATACAGCAAAGGCCAAAGGGGTTTGCAGACAGTGATCACTAAGAAGATCTCCAATAAAAGGACTAGAAATTCCCCTGTCCCACATTTTGGGAGATTTTTATTATAGTGGCCCGATAAACCTTCACATTCAATGGGACGAACAATTCCACATATAATACACACATTTATGAGCTTTATATCACTAGATATATGGTGGCAAATCTACTTAAGCCCAAGAATATAAGCCAAGAATTTGAAACAACATTATATGAAAATATGGTATAATTTACATATAATCAGGTAGGGACTAGTCTCATGGCAGCTGGAAAGGTTGTGTCACACTCACTCACAGACCAATAAACATACTGTCTGACTTACATGTACATAACAAATTAACAATCTCTTCAGAACAAGGGAGCTTTATGACAGAACCAGCTCAGAAGTGGTCCAAGTTCAGTCTGCCCACACTGCTGAGATAATGAAGTGGTTTCACATTAGAGCTGAGCTAGCAGACTCTGACCTCAGCCCCACATTTATATCGCTTTAAAGCACGGCTCTAATCGTTTCACTATTGAGTAAAAATAGAAACATTCCAAGAGAAACGTGGTTTTCTGGATGGTCCCTTAGCAACCTTGTGCAATCCTTAATCTTTATTTAAATGCTTTAGCCTTAAGACTGGAGTTGGAGCTGAGAATGGAACAACTGATTCTTCGGTCTGAGGTGGTTCTTCCCTCAAGATGATATCCCTCAATATTACACATCCTGACCATTCCTGGTTTCATTAATCCAAATCAGTGAAGTGGGCTTAGGGGGGGCCCGAGGATTTGAGATCTAGATGAACTTCGTCATCAACCAACAGGAGTTTACACTCTACATGCACCTTTTGTCTGACCAACAGGGATTTAGGTTCTAGATACACCTCCTCCCTAACCAGAGGATTTAATATCTGGACACACTTCCTCCCTGACCGACAAGGATTTAGGATCTAGATATACCAATTTCAATACCAACGGGGATTTACGATCTAGAGGCAACTCTTCACTGATTTACAGGGATTTAGGGTTTAGATGCACCTCTTCCCTGACCCAGTTGTGTTTCAAATAATGCTTGCATATGATGGTGCAGTGTACTGTTCTCAAATATTCTGCTGGTTTTGTTCTAGACTACTATTTTACTCCTCAGATACAATGCATTTCATAAACAAATGTCCATTTAAACATATACATCGATTTCCTGTGAATTTAAACATATATTCAAAGAATTTTCAAAAGTTTCAACAACAATAACAAGCGTAGCCCATTTTGCAGATTCCACAGAATTACTTCATAATATGCAAAACTGCTTTATTGGAGTTACCTCTTTTAAAATTATCTGTTACCAATGGTGTTCCTTGAGCTGCCAGGCAGCTCACACTGCAAAAGGCCACACGCAGACACACACAGCACATTTATCACTGACAAAGCCGTAAATACTCTGTATTGCTCAGTGCCTTATTTAGCTTCCCCACAGCATTAGGATCATATTTCTATTAAATGAGCTCATCTCCCTCATAGAGTTTTCAGCTGTAACGACATTCACAAGTACCATCTGAAACTGACAAAGAAGATCATCACATCTGTCACATTCTATCGGTTTTACGCTCAGCTTTTTATGACACAGCAGTATTGTTTTATACCATAAAAATGATTGCTTGTATGTTGCACGCATTCTTTCATTCAGATTCTACGTGTCTGTCAATCAGTCAGTGGGTGCCTTTGGAGTGGTGAGTCGGGTCTTAGTGTTAGTCTTAGGCAGAGGTGGAAATTGTGGGTCCAGAAAGTAAAAATCCAGCCCAGGATTTTATTTCATCCAACCAGTTGAGCATAAAGAGTCACATTCACGGAGTGCTCAACTGGTTGGTTGATGCAAAATCCTGGGCTGGATTTTTACTTTCTGGACCTGAAATTTCCACCTCTGGTCTTAGGCTAGGGGATTTACCTCAATTTTTGAAGGTTTCACTGTTCAAAATAACAAAAAATTGTTCACTCTTGATTTGCACTCTTACAAGTAACTCTCATAAGAGGTGATTTGTCCACTTGCAGGGTTTATTAGTACATCACAAAAAAACATGCATATACAATAATGGAAATGCATTCCGTCAGTCGTGACGTCACTCTCCTGCTGGATACACACTTACACCCTTGGCGGTTTCCTACCATGACAACAGAGTATTCGAGCCTATGCGTCACTGTAAACCAGTCCCAGGGGGGCTGTTTATTTAGACCCTGCGGGATGCCACATGGTTCAGACACCTTCACCAAACTGACACATTATCAAGTGGGGTAGAAAAGACAGGCCAAAGTCCAGAACCAACACAACAGTGGCCTGAAACAGCAATTCCACGCATCCTCACGGAGCTCCAGAACCCACATCCACCCCGAGACAAGCCACAGTCACATCATGAATAAAACGTTCAAGGTCAGGAAGGAAGGAATGTGGGTTCACCTCAACAATAGTCCTTTGAGGCGTTTTTGATGTATAGGTAGATCAATGGTCTAATTCAGCAGACATTGGAAAGAGTCAGCTCAGGAGAGGGCTTACAGGCAACACTGAAACTCATGATGAAACCTCAACCTGAAGAAACAGGATGATACCCCTGCAATGTCGCTTCCACTGGCTGGACTTTTCACGCCTGGATTCAGACCACTGTCTCAAAGAAATGGCTTTGCCAGTGAAGGAGGAATCTGTGGAATTTTCAACAAGCCCTGCCTTGACTTAATCCATTACCTCGTGCTAACAGGAGCATTGTCACCTGTGTGATAAGCGTATGTTGCACATCGGCAGCAAACAAAGCAGGGACCATGCCAGCAGCGTGGGGCTGGGCTGGGGGTACGGCAGATACCTCTGTGTGCTCGATGAGCATCTTTGGCCCGTTTTATTGTCCATGACACAAAGTGTCCCTTTATGGCAGTACAAAAAGGAACGATATAAAAGCACTAAATCTTAGAGCTTGAAAAGGAAAGATGTGAAATAAAAGACTGTGATCTGATGGATTACAGTTCTGGCCATCAGATCGCACATGCTGACCTCAGCCACAATAATACCACCATTCACAGCGTGAAATCGTACAGTCTGGAGTCACTGCATCTCACAAGAGCCTGACTCACATAGATTCCTTCCCTTATTCTATAGAGATAAGGGTGCAAAATTGCCTTTTCACTATAATGTCCAGGATGAAACGGAGCTTCAGTTTAATTGCAGCTTTTCCTAACAGCAGATACATAACAAGAGATCTCACTGTTCAATCACTGAAGCCAGTTCGAAGTAGACTCTGGAAGAGTGAGCGATTAAAAACCAAGCCATAAATCAAGAGAACCTGCAATTAATAACAGTAACGGCAATGACGTTCCAATGCTGTTTCCTACACTTGCCAAAACGATGTCTTTGAAATTACGATCGTCTTGTTCCGCTGTTATACAACATTGCTGGATGCATACGAAGAGCTGGTCTACTGCCATTAGAGGACGCATAAAGGATCTCACCCGTCAAATTGACATATTTATGCATACATGTGTATATACTTATAAATGGGGTATTCAAACATATAATCAAACATATAATCAAAGATATAAACAAATGTTGTCTATAATATATAAACAATTTTGACTATACATATTGCCAGAAGTACCAGAAGTCGTGAGAGCACTCTGGCTTGGCTTTTTTTTGCAGTCTTTTATCATAAAACAAATGCCTCAGCATCAGTTAATCGCCTCTACCAAAGCAGCCAAACCAAACACGCCAGCCAAACACGGCCACGGCCAGACTCAAGATGTGAATGAAATCAGTCTGTGCTTTGCCTTTAACCACAACCACAATGTTTCAGCTAGTTTGTAAAGGAAAGCCTTCTAGACCTGGAATTTTTCCTCTATTCTGGATTTAGCATTAACTTTTGATCAGGATCTCAGAAACGGCCCAGTTCAAATATTAATACGAAAAACCCATTAATCCTTTGGAAAATTTAATTAACCGGGCATGCTATCTTTCAAGCCTTTCTTAATAAAAAAAAGAAACAAAACTGTATTTTAATTTGAAATTAAATAGCATTTTATTTTACAATCTATGCTCTGCCAGAAGAAAAAATAAAAAACATCTGGATTGAGGTTCCTCTGGAACAAACAGACAACACAATGGCACATATCAGATCCAGATGCGTATGAAGAGGAGGTATGAAATGACACAGTGGCATGGAGGATGGCCACTGCCCCTTTGGGTTATGTTTCCCTGCTTAAAAAAAAGAGAATGAGAATAACTGACCATCCTGGGGCAGACCTCCAAATGTACTGATACTGACCCTATCAGAGAGACTGTCCCCTCCTATACAAGGTATTCAAAGAATGTTTCCCAAGTCTATCTGACAAAAGGATATGCTCTGGCAGAGAATTTCTGTTAGAAAAGGACGCTGCTGGGTAGTGGGGGTCTCTTTTATTTACAACATTTGATTAGTAATCCATAAAGCCGTACTAAAGCCCATAAAATATTCATTAGCTATGTCATAGATGTCAGCTACGCAAACTAAACTGACCCCAGCCAATTTTGATCCGGGCCAAGGAAATAAATACAAAGCAACCACTGTGAAGCGCGGGTCCCTTACTAATGCATAATATGAGGAAGACATCACAGAGAAGGATTTACTTCACACTGGGGAAACGGGGAACTACCAGCACCTCTGCCTGATTTCTGCAACTCATCAAAAGCTGCATTAATTTTATACCGCATGCCAGTACACAGCAGTCATGGGGGAGACACATGGCGCCAGACTTTATCTGCATTCTGAATGCTCCTAACAGCCCCCCCGCTCTGATTTCATCATAGCATTTACCTTATATAGAGTGCGATTAAGCACGTTATCCTGTACCAAATCTCAAGGGGGGGCAGATATTTTGTCAAATCGGTCCCTCTGCACCTTTAAATTAAATTCCGAGAATTCTTCCTTGCAATAGAAACCATGCTGTTGTTGCAGGCATGAATGCGCTCTAATGTCCTGCAGGTGGCTGTTCAGAACTGCTGGAAAAGCCAGACCTGGATAGAGATACTAATGACGTTGGACCTTCACTTTGCTCTAAAGCATACCAGGTGTCACCCCCTAGGGGCTGCTACTCTTACTATCCACTCAATGAGAAGATAAAAAGAGAGAGTGTCCCCTCTTGCTAGCACTGCGCTTTGCATTCGTGTTTTCCATTAATTACCCAGCATGTATAATCCAAGCGTTGCCTATGGCGATATTTCACCAATCAATAATTCTGAATTGAAGTGGAACTGGGATGACCACACAACCTTTTTAAATTCCAGTCAAATGGTACTTACTTCAATAACAAGCATATGTTTAGCTCAACTGACTTACAGCAAAGCGTTATCATTTGCAAAATACAAATGAGCATGAAATGCATATTATTGGTATATAATCATTAGAGGGGAAATCTATAAATAATATGCACATAGTTGCCAAATCAAAGATGTTTATATGACTCATGTTTCTGGCATGTGTTTTTCATGTTAAATCATCAAATTATTTTTGTACACCTTCAGCCAATTTAAATAAATTTCATGAATGACACATAACTACTTACTCCTCAAAAATGCATTTAAACGGTTCTTATAGATCTAATTTAACTTCCAGTTACATAATCTTTACACACCAAAACAACAATTATTTCATGAAGTACAATGTTTGATTTTTCTCAACCAAGTACCTCAATTTTAGATTTCGGGTTTTTATTAAAAATTAAACTTACAGTTCAATGTTTGTTGCCAGGGCCAACAGTCAACCAGAAATGCAAGACATTTGTCCAAGTGCACGTTTAGGTCAGAGTACCACCTTCTCACAAAATGCAACTGATTCTGCTTCATATCATCATGACCATGACAAATTTCCCCTAGGAACACTGAAATTCTATCTATCTATCTATCTATCTATCTATCTATCTATCTGTCCGTCCGCCCGTCCGTTCGTCCATCTATCCATGTATCTATCTATCTATCTATCTATCTATCTATCTATCTATCTATCTATCTGTCTTCCTTCCTGTGTGTTAATGTATCCATCAATTAATCCATCCATCCATCAACCTATTTGTCTATCTATGTTCTTTCTCTCGTTTTGTTGTCACACTTTGGGCAGAAGAAGCCTTTTTGGCTGAAGGTCCTTCGTATGAAAAAGCAGAAAATAATTCCTTTTCAATTAACTGTCAATGAGACCTCTGTGTTTTTCATCAGTTCTTTGGTTGGGCCAGTATGATACATTAAAGTATTTTCTGGGTAAAACCACACTGATTTCATTAAACAATAGATATCTGTACTACAAAACATTCTCACAAGACAGTGCCCACTTCCCTGTAAGCTTTGCCCACACATGCTCAGATGGCTGTCTCATCTTAGCACTGAAGTAGTACTCAGAGCTCATTGACCACAAGTGGCAAATTTTCCCAGAAATTCCTTCCAAAATATCCAACCACATTCAAGGAGCTTGAAGTTTTGAGAGATGGAGAAGGTCCATTTCACTTTCACCTTTTCTACACTCTTTTGTATGGCCACTAGACATTGAAATGAAAAGCCCTGACCAGCAGCTATCCAGTATCACAACCCCAGTACGTAGAAGCTCTCCTCCAAGACATAAGTACACATGGGAATAAAAAAAATCCAGTGCAGAGATCCTGAAGATGCTCTTGTCAATGGGACACTGTCATAACATTCAGCAACAATGGTGCCTCACCATCATATACACATATACTGCAGAAACTAAGGCAAAACTGACCAAAAAACAGGAAGGTTAAGTACATATGAAGCTGACATAACTCTGACAAAGGGATAGATAATCCAGTCTCAGAAAAATTTCCAAAGTGCCAAAGCGAGATTTCTTTAGCATGTCATCTAATTAAATTAACTGATAATAAAACAGAAAAATCATGCATTTTAACAAATTACTATTTAAACTACGTTAATATAATAATGATTGAATGATTTATTTTGACAGGACTGTACTGTACTCTATGAAAAATCGGTACCATAGGTGGCGCAGGATTCTTAATTTCTGTGCGTTCACAGAACTAAAATGAAAACGCTACTATTATTTCACCCATGAAAAGAAACCTAAAAGAAAATCAATTTATAGTCTCATCTATTGATTAGACGTTAAACACAACCAATCGTGTCGGTACATAAACTTTGTTAATGAACTGAGAATAGCAGTTTAATCCGCGTTAAGGCCAAAGTTTTAATGATCTTTGTTGTTCTTAAAAAGACAACTCATAATGTACATAAAGTAATACATCGTTAAACTCGGAAACGCCAACTTAAACTCAGCTGCCTCGGGGTACGCTGATCCTAGGATTTTCACCTTGAACAGAAACGGGACCAGTAAAGAGGAACAGACTTTTGCTGCTGTTTGCAAATTGCGTATTAAGTTTAGCAGATCGTCAAGTTCTTGTTTCTACGGCACCACTTACCTGAGCTGAC
Organism: Petrocephalus schoutedeni; assembly: GCA_026780765.1. Classification (NCBI taxonomy): domain Eukaryota; kingdom Metazoa; phylum Chordata; class Actinopteri; order Osteoglossiformes; family Mormyridae; genus Petrocephalus; species Petrocephalus schoutedeni. The sequence continues at coordinate 17,661,496 of JAODKL010000040.1, read as the reverse complement.
TTGCAAAGTTACAGAAAGAATGGCTATTAATAAAATTACAAATAGGTCTTTCCACCGTTTTATTTTCCATCTTATATGGGTATCCATGGCCACCGATAATGTCCCCGGCGGTGATAACGTATATTTAAAGTAAGGCGACAACTTCAGAAGAAGAAGGAACTCGCAAACAAAATCCCAAAACTGGGTGGGGGGTAAATATTATTTGGATGCAGCCATAAGTTTGCAGCCTGGATTCCGTCACTGCGTCAGTTCATGGATGGGACACCCTTTCGTGCACTCGCCGTCTCCCCTCTTCTGCCTGTGATCATAAGTGATGTCCCTTCTCCGTCTCCGCAACGAGAGGCTCCTGGAAATAATAGGGGAGGGAAGTTTCGCGGAGCCCAGAAAGCTGCCAGCAAAGCGGGGCCAATCAGAGCAGGCGACACGGCACGGCGGCGTCTCTGATTGGACGGCGCCGGTGGAAGCCAGAAGTTTGCTGGAAGTTCTCAGCCTCCACGCCGCGACTGCTCCTCTCCGCCCCGCACCGGTCCTTATTAGAAAGCTGCCGGCAAAAGCCGTCACTCCGCTGGCCAGTGGGGTGATGTTCCTCGAAAGAGGCGTTACGGCCGGCAGCAGCGCCAAGTTCGTATCGAGAGTATCGCTAAACGCGTATCATCTTACGCTCCACATGCCTCTGTGCGACTTAATTATAAAGTTATATAATCGTAATCCAAACAAGCCTCCATATAATAACATTAGGCTTACGTTGCCATTTTAAGTTTTTAAAGTGTTTTTTACACGTTCCCCTGTCCATCTCCCTATGTCCTTATCAGATATATACAGCTACTGCACCCTCTTCTGATACTGACTACAGAGCCCAAAAACAATTGAGTGCACCATGTAATGCTAATAACACCGCAATTAACTAAAAAGAAAAACTAAAGGCAGTTTAAATGTACATGTTTTAAAACAGGACTGTAAGATAAGGGGAAGATTAACTTTGATCACCAAAAGCTGCTCCACCGCAGCAGTAACGACCGCCCCGGCTCCTGCTGACACCAAAAGGCGGTTCAGCCGTAACACATGCTGGAAAAAAAGGCCAGACCGGAGAAAACCTCCCAAGTGGCGGTGCGTCCCTGCCCGGGATGGAAGTGGGGCTCCGAGACGGGAAACGGCTTTAATGGCGCCTGCTTCCCGCACGTGCTCCCGCGAAAATACCCTTAGGAAGCTCACCAAAAAAAGAAAAAAAAATCATTTGTGTAAAAGAAGGCATTAATAAGAACAAATGGAGGCTAATGTACGCAAACAAACTTGTCAATGACAAAGAATAATAAACGAAGTTTTTGGCCAAATAAATGTTATAAGAAAATGTTAGCACGTGCAGCCTACACCAGTGCACTCTGGCAGACTCCATTCGGAAAGTTAAACAAACGCTGATCCCAGCATATGTAACATCACCCTTTCTGGTAAGATGGTGAAATCAAGAAAGGTTAAATGGAAACTGGATTAGATGTTGGATACATATCTACAGGCTCTATTAACTTTTACATTTACTGGGCACACTTTTTAATGTTTCCTATGAGTTTGTACCTTTTTCATTTCAGAACCAAGTTAATAGTCAGCAAACATCACAATCAAAAGTGTTATAATTCAATCATGACATTAAACGATAGATACTTTTTGTCACATACTCATATAGTTATTTTCTGTCCTATGACTTTACCAAAATGAACACAGTTATTCTTGTAGTTATAAGTTGCATTAAATAAGTCTTCAAATGTCTGGATGTATCTTCACTTCATATCAGCAAAATGATTTTTGTTTATTATTATTTTTTTTAAATCAAGAAAAAGCCACTGAAGGCACTGTGTGTGACCTTGCATAGATCACATAATCTGGCCAGGACTTTTGGCAGTGTCCGGGGAAGCAGTCCCAGGAAGGGGGTGGGGGGGTGGGATCACAGAGTGGGGGCAGATATCCCAAAGAGAGGAATGCGAGGCAATCCCGGGATCCTGGAGGGAGGAATCCACAATTGCTTTCTGAACAGCAGCTTGAACACACAGCCCTCGCTGGCACTTTACAAAGAGCCATGTTGTCAACAAACCCGCCAGTGACACCATTTCTGTTGACAGTGTTGCTTAGGATATTAGGGGAGTTCTCTACCTTGGAATGTGGGAATTTCAGCAGGATCCGTGACGGACGCTGTGCATGCGGCTTTGACACAATAGGACGTTTAAATGAATGTGAGGCGTTTATCTAATTAGTGTTAAGGAACTGAAATCTAATTACTTTTCATAGAGACTAGGAGGCATATTAAATTTGGGTAGCCATATGCAACAAATTCAAGTCTGAAACCCTCCCCTCCAAAAAAAAAAAAATGTTTCCATTGATGTTGATATGTCATGATCCGGAAATCCCTAAAAAAAGACAAGGCCCATGCGTCACTCTAATTATAAACACACTGGACCATGTCAGGGTGAGGTCAAAACGATCATCCACACCATCCTCAGGGGGGAATGGAAAGCAGAATCCTGGGTGATTTGACCATCGGGAGAAACAGGGAAAAACACTTTAATAAGAGGGTGCAGTGCCTTCATAGAAAATATGTGAAAACTCATTATTAAACACTTTGTCACTATTATTAATATCTTATTATACAGAAAATCGTATTGAAAGCATATCATTGTTGCTCTAATCATACATGCAGGGGTGGCCCAGATTTTATTTATCTTAATTCATAAAATAGATGTTAAAATATCATCCTGTCCAAGATGCCTTGTGCTACACAGGACAGGTGCCAGGCTGAGGCCATGAACATCATATGCTTGGGGATGATGAACAAATGGATGCATTTTAATATATTTAACCTTTAAAAAGGTTTTTCATTTTTCAAATAAAAGTGCTGTTCGGTAAAAAAGGGCCGTCCAATTGACACAAGGCTATATAAATTAAGACAAGGCTGTATGGATTGTTAATTTAAAAGATTTTTAATTAGTTTACATATTGAAACCTTTAAATCAAGCAGCTCCAAATGAGGAGTTACAAGACATCACAGGAAAAATGAATTTAATTCCCCCCTTCGTTTAGGCGGCTTAAAATAACCGAACACTGACTGCACAGCATCACACAATTACCTTTACATTTTTTATGAGCACAACTGCATGTGTATATTTGCGTGCACTGGCACATTTAAAAACAGCCCAGCGACCTCAATCAATGTGGTTTTATTCCAGCCGTGGCACTCTCTAGTTACTTATTAATTACTGATTTCTTTCATGAACCACCTTTATGTCACTCTGTCGTGGCTATTTTTCCTGTTTCTTCTCACAATACAGCTTTATGGGGATAATCTGTTTGGCATTAATATTACTTTTTTATACTTTATTTCCTTTTGCACAATCCATTGTTGTCACTTAAAACCCTTTGTGGAAGATAAATACAACTATGGCTACTACTCAATTAACCCCCTCCCTTTCTCAAATACTTGATGAACTTCTTCATCAAGTCAGATTTCGTAAGCTAACGTTTCTTTAATAAGCAGAAGAGCAAAAAGAAGCAGAGTGTCGCCGTTCTAAGGTGGTAAAACAGTGAATAAAGAAAAACAGCAGTATCAGCAAAGCAGCCTAAGGCCTGAAACATGACTGCAATCCCATAATGCGTCTTTCCCATCTTATCAGGTAATTTTCCCATCCACACCTTCACCTATCACAGAGTTCAGTTTTTTCATTTAAATGAAATCATATAGGCCAATACTGGAATTTCTTTAGTTTTCTGATGCTTCATATCAGTGATAATAAGGTAAAGTTTAATAATAAAGTTGCCAGGCTTGTTGCCAAACCGAGTTTTATGTATGAGAGCATAGGTAAACATAGCAGAGTTTGGGTAAACTGTTGTGGTTCTCATCCATCAATGACCCAGGCAAATGCACTCTTTAGAAATTAATCATGTGAGACCCTAACTTGATTTTGCAGTTACCCTAGCAGTGTAAATATTATTTTGGGCACCTACAGTATGTGCATTTACATTGACATTATGTCCAGTAATTATTTGCTGGGATATTGTTTCAGCTCCAGCCTTCGTAAAATCTTGAAATTGATATTCCTCCTGCTCCTTGTAATACATTTTGTTGTGTGTTTGGGAGTACCTTCAATAATAACTTTATATCATACAAAACATACTCTGCACAGGCAGTGATGAAGGAAGTCTCTTTTCTATTCATGTATGACTCAGATTTTGTTTTACATAGGCCTTACAAAGGTTTACAAAGGTTTTACAACAAAAATGTTTTTTTAGAAAAAGAACACCACACTTGAATCCACGGAACGCTTCAGAACGACCCATTCTTCCGCAAATACTTGAAAACCTGAATGCTGGCCATAGACTATAGGCTATATCATACTAGAATGGATGTTGTAGAATTTCATCCCCTGACATTTATCTGTTGATTCCTTGTTTAATGAAAGCCATTCATGTGGAGCAGGTGCTATCATGCACATGTCTGGATCACTGCAGGTGTGTGCTGAGCTTCGAAATCCAGACTGCTGGGACATCTGGAGAATACAATTGAGTCACTGGCTTGTTTAACTAACAAAATCACAGATGAAATATTACTTTTTAACACAGAATTTATTTTACTAAGAAGGATTTGGAATCAAATATACAATGACAATGTCCATTAATGATTAAGGGAGTATCACAATACAAAAAAACAACCGTAATCAAAATCAAATGATGGTTCACACAAGTTATTATAGGTTTTTTTGTTCCCCCAGCAGCTCACAGGAGATCTGATGTTGTAAGACCTGATTTTTTCAGGCAGATAATAAAATATTTAAGTCAATATAACCTAATAAATGAAACATTTCAGCTTATGAGACATTGTTATAAATCATTACTGTTAGGATCAATTCCTGTTTCCTCCAGTCAGTTACCCCAGTTGGCCAGTAGAGGTCACTGGTCATTCCGTTTATTCCTCTGTTTAGCACATTCATTACCCCTTGTGTATTCCCCAGCTCCCTGGTCTGCCTGAGCATGTGACCAAGGATTCAAGCATCCCTCACCATTGTGGGTTTGAAGCTGGCTAGACATCCATCCATCCATCCATCCATCTTCCACCGCTTATCCGAGGTCGGGTCGCGGGGGCAGCAGCCTAAGCAGGGA
>JAODKL010000040.1:17627882-17648670 GCA_026780765.1 Petrocephalus schoutedeni | reverse complement strand
GGTACTAGCAAGGTGAACCTAATAAAGTGGCTGGTGAGTGTATATATATATATATATATATATATATATATATATATATTTTTTTTTTTTTTTTTTTAACCTCATGTCTGTAACAGACATAAAAGGGGGTGTAGGGGTGCACAGTTCTGGGTGAAATATGACTCACGCATATGATATTTCATGTCTTTATGAAGACGGAACACACAATAGGCTATATGATGTGCAGTAATATTTCAGCTAATGTACTAGTATTATCCACTGATACTTAAACTTGTTCAGTATTCAAAGTTATCAGCACCAGAGCTAAATACACACTTACTGAAACTGCATTGCATTGGATGATCAGCCGCTGTCCATAGAGCAGGATGGGGGGCTTCAGCTCATTCACCACTTATAGATGGTTTAAAGTACCAGTCCCTGGCATGTTTATAATTCACTGTTAATTAAACTGGGCTGTAGATCTTTCGTTTTCTGCAGAAGAGAAAGCGATGAAACATTTTTATGCTAACAAGCTTCACCGCCGCGCGCGTGTGTGTATGAGTATGCATAGATCACATTTGAGGACCAAAATGTCCCCACAGTGTGGTAAAACCAGAAATGTCCCTCCTTTTGGGGACATGTTTTCCGGTCTCCATTTGGATAACCTCAGTTTTATAAAACAAATCTGTGAATGCAATCAAAAAAGTAAAAATGCCAAAAGTCTTGTATTTTGGTTGGTAGCTTATGGTTAAAGTTAGGGTTGGGTTGGGGTTAAAGGTGTTTTAAACCCCTAGGGATTAGGGTTTCTAAGCCAAGGCAGGTCCAAGCAACGAGAGGAGGTGGGACCAAGACATATCTGATTGGTTGGTCTGACATCTGACACAAGATCTGATGGTTATCTCTCATTTTTCATTCTGCCCTCAGAACATGTTTGTGTGAGCAAAAGTACTATGAACACAAATTTGATTGTGATCAATGGCCTAGGACAAGTTCACAAAAGGCAGGTTTTTGGAAAAATTCAATATGGCAGAAAATTCAATATGGCAGACCTTATAATGAAAGGGATTGCTGGCACGCAACAACAAAACGTGCCTTTTGCATTTAACCCATATATGACAATGTGGCATAGCAGGGGGCTAAGTCAGCACCCGAGGAGCAGTGCTTGGGGGTGGTACCATGCTCAGGATACCTCAGTAATACCTTAATGATTGGGAATTGAAGCAGGAACTTTTCAATCACAAGCGGGCTTCCCTAACCATTAGGCCACCAGTGGCCCACTGACACCAATGGATGGCCCCAAACTTCGTGAATAAATAAATAATAAAAAAAAACCTACCAAGCTGTTCTATGTGCTGCCATAGACTTCTATGGCAGAATGTTTATTAATAATAATAATAATAATAGGCATCATCTCAATTAGAATTTGATTTAGAATGCATGCAGATCCTGGGATAGTTATGGAACATAGATCTATACATACAGATTTCTGCAAAGAAACAAAACAGCACCCCTATGTAATTATCACATACGAGCAAACTTTTTAGGAGCCATATTTTTAAATATACCACACATAGATTTCCCTGACATGGCTCTACAGTCTAATCTCAGGATTTTACAGCAGGATGTTCTACCATATAATGAGCATTCTCTTCTGGTGGTCTTCATTTTAAAACTATTATAATTAATGATGCTTTTATACCCAACGGCAATATGATTTCGTTCTTACATTCAGTTAAAGAGTATAAGGAAGAAGAGGACCTAAACTCTCAGTTAACTGGGAATGAAGTGGTCTTTTCTCATGACCTAAAATAAGAAAACCTGAACAGTGAAATTAAAAAGTAGGTGGTATTACCTCGCACCTTTGTGTTGTTTGTTAATGACTTGCGGAGATTGACCAGGCTCCCTAGGTTCACCTCCATAATACATGCATTTGGGTCATACAGGTCAAATCGTGTCTCTGAAAAGCCCTTGTGTGTTAGTACCATTGCCCTGGGCATTAACACCATAAAACAAACTTCAAGCATACTTTGGTCTTTAAAATCTAGTGTCTGAAAATTCCCAGCCCGTCTAGTTAGTCATTCCCAAAGGAAGAAATTAACGTCTGTACAAACCATATGGAAAGTCTGAGCCTATGAATGCTTTGCCGTGGTGTCATGGCCTGACCTGCAATGGATAGACGTGGATGTCCTGTGTTGCCGCGCTCAGCCCGTCGACAGCTGAGTACAATCCACAGGTAACTACTACAGACTTCCAAGGGTTTTACGGAATCAGGAAACGATGATTGCAGCAACTGCAGTTACATGACAAAACACTAAGAAGAAATGCATGGTCGAATGTTATCAGGTTCTCCAACATGTTGCAAGAAAGGAAACTAAGCAGAGATGTAGATGAGCCGGGCCTTTGGCCCCCAATTGCTGAGGGGACTCTGCCTGCTGGCTGGCCCTGCGCTGTCACCCCAAGCTTTCTATGTGTCTGTGTGTGTCATGGAGCGCAAGGTGGGATAGGCAACAAGACAATTTACAATGGGGATCAATGAAGTATCACTATTCTATTCTATTCTATTCTATCCAATTCTATTCTACACATTGTTCTTTATGTAAAACCCTTCTTCTAGGCTAACAAGAACATTGCTTTCAGAATTAATTCAATGAGCAACACCTAACTTCCTTCTGATACAATTTAAATCTATGCAAGTAAGTTTATTTGGTGAATTTCATGACTTGTGAATTTACAGTATGTGGCAGCTATCCCCAGACTAGCCCTTCTTTTCTAGACTAAGCTACCCTATCCAAAAGAGTCCTGTTCAGTATCATCCTTGCACATGCAAGACCTCTTTACGCCCTTCTTCCGCTCGTAAAGCTGCGGGTGACGTGGTATGAGAAGCAGATAAACTAAAGGTTAAGTCAAAGGCAATTGCTATATGACAGTGGCATTGATAAGGGGTAGCGGGAAAATCCTCATGTATGGTCACTATCCTGGAATGTTCGGGTCATGTCCAAAATGGCCGCCTTCACCATTTTTACCCCTTAACTATGACCTCTTGAGCTGAATCATTGGACAGAAAGTCAGCGTTTTGGTTTAGGTATGCAATATCTAATTCTTCATGGTAGACCAAACAGCCATATGTTCAAGAACTTAGCATAGTCCACACTCCACTGAACATTCACATATACCTATAAATATTCTTTCTTTTTGGTTAAGTTTATGAGAACCAATATTGATTATACACACAATAAAAATGTTTAAATGTTTTTAAATTTGTTTCTTTCTTTTTTAAATCCTTTCAAATTACATTTAAAGCAGAAAATGTCAGAGAGTAAAAAAACTGCTGTCTGTCGCATTTGGAAATGTTTAATTGATTATTAAACTTGTTCTATTGACTATTTGTCCATGATCTATGGCTTCAGGTTATATACAATCACCTAATAGCACAGATCCCGTGACAAAAAATTTTCGGTGACATGGAGAATGTTCAGTTTGTGGTTACTGTTCTTTGGATGAACAGACACCAAGGCCAAAATCAAAGGAAGAGTAATTTATTTGAATTACAGCCATACGATTGAACAGTTCAATAATTTTATTAATTACAGTACCAAATATCCATCTTTGCTTTAAAGCAGTAGTTAGTAAGGATGGGCACCATGTATTTAAGGAGAGTTCTGCTTCCTCAACAAAATATATTTACTAGTTGCTGCAATAAATACCTCAGATAAATGACTTTATTTCATTCAAATAGAGCTAAGAAGCTTACTGAAAGGTAAAACATTCAGAGAGGAAATGCACTCAAACCTGAAGCTCAGCTTCCAGTTTTTGGGCAACTCCTATAACCATATGCACATCACATTACCCCCATCTGAACCTGACATGTTTAAACACGGTGCAAGTGCGTGCATTTTGCAAATACCATAGTAAGATTCTTTAGGCATTGACAAAGATGGCTGCAGGTTACCAAGGCTCCCCATCCTGGCATTCAGCTGGTATTTTAATGTGCCATTTTATGACCCTGCAGCTGCAGTGAGAACTGATGTAGCGTCGTCCTTTGCCCTGGAATTAACGCCCCTAGTCTTGTCAAGCCCAAATCCCAGCCAAGCACAGATATATGGTTTCTTTTATAGTCTTGAGAACATATCCATCATGGACTGCATATCCATGGTTACGTAATATGTTGACGTGGAAGGGTCCAGTGGGAGGGTGGGCATGCATGGTGCACTGACAATTCCCACTGTCAGTGTTTACAATGCATGCAAGAGATGTGGTGTTTCCTTTTCACACATTTTAGACAGATATTTTTGCAAAATGTGAAAAAAAAGAAACATAAACGATGATAACGCAATTTAGAACAATTTTCTTCAAGTTGTGACCACTAACATAAAATGAAAATGAGGTCTACTTTTTCTTCTTCTGTGAATTTCATAAACTGAGATACGCCAGTTTCCATCATAAAGACCATTTTGGACAGATGAAAAACTCAAAATTGAAATTATGATTTCATCTATAAAAACGACACCTTTGTTCTGGGCACGGCATTGATTAGTGTTCATTTCTTTTGCACATAAGGCATATTAAGCAGCAGGCAGCATTTTGTTTAGCTTCTCTGACATATACAGTAACATCCATCAGACATACAGGAATGGTAACTGAAACTTCCCTCTAGCCACCCAAAACTAGTTATACACTTTTTAAGAATGGGGTCTTGTAGGAAGCTACCTTTGTGAATGAAGAGAGCCGTTCAGTAGCTGACTGTGCTCAAACACGATACTGAAATGGAGGACTGGAAAAACAATGACAGCTGTATAATGAATAAAGACAAAAAGAACTACAGGCCATTTAGTCCATTTTTCTAGTGCGGATCCACTGCAATCCGACACCACAGACGTCATCACTAACCTCGATGCTAACAGTTCAAATGCAGACGTAAGCCTGAATCATGTTATACATATTGTTTCATTTAAGGAGAAAAGTTTTGACATGAACAAGGAAGTGTGTAGTTTAACATGGACTAGAGTGGAGGTTTACTTCCAGACCTATTAAAGATTACGATGAGGGTCATGCCGAGGATTATCCTGGTGGGACAAATTTAATCTCATTTTTGTAGCAAAGCCAATTTTTTGTGGTAACGGTTGGCTTGCTTGTGGAACAGATATTGAACAAAATATTGATAACTAGACAGATTCTATTTCTTTGTCTTTTGTGTATACAGCTAAGTGGCAGTTCGCTTGCAGGAAATGTTCTGATTTGGTCCCCTGAGAATCAAACAATCAATCAAAATTACATACACTTATTTGACAGCACACTCATGACCACCCAACATGATTCTTAGAAAATGTAAACAACATAAAAGATACAGCTCTCTCAGCTGGATAAGCAGTACTCCTCTGCAACTTTGTGGCTTGCAACACTTGAATTTTCTTTAAAAAAAAAAAAAACTTTTCCTTATGTGATCTCGAGAAAGTGGGGCATCACCATTCTGGAGGAGAAGCCTATTTCTGCAAGGCTTTTTCTAATTTTGTGAAGATGTAACTGCGGTTACAGAGACTACAGTAATAAAACACATATGCATTCCTACCACATCAGAGAAAATTAATGGATTTATACAAACGTATATATTGTTGTTTTTCCCAGTGAAAAGCTAAAAAAAAGTTTAAAAAAATCTAAACACATACAAATATCATAGTTTTATAGATTAATATAGATTATATAAGATATAGAGTTTTTCATCTATCCAAAAGAATTTTTATGATGGCAAGACTATGAATAGCATATGGAAAAAGTATCCAATAATGCTTCATCAATTAGTGCGCATTTCATCCAGAAACTAAAGATGGTGTATTCAGTTGTAAATGTGATAAAAAAAAATAACAATATTCTCTGAGACCTCTAACAAATGCTTTTCCATGAAAGATTCCTCTAGCCTAACCAAGTTCAGATTTCTCTAATGAATCATCAGTTCACCCAGTGTTTCCAATCCAGTCCTCAGGGACCCACAGTCGGTGGCAAGGTGAAAGAAATAAATATCTTGTTGTCTGCCTAAACATATCTGTTCACCTAGTGGTCAAAGCCAGCACGGAATGTCAGTCTCCTATTCCTATGCCCGGAAACACCAATAATCAGTCCCCTTTGTTTCAGTTTGATCCCAGTCCATGAATGTGGAAACGTGAAGGAAAGAGACAGATTTCTGTGTCCCAGCAGATGTCTATCCAGGCTGCTCCTGATGCTGCTCTTGCGGGATGGGAAAGCAGACGGGGGTGTGGCAGAGTGGGAACGGAGCAGCTGAGCTCCTCAGGCCCTTTCATAGCTCTCTTGTAATCCGGCTGCGGGACACATTCTTTCCGTTGTCGTCTCATCACATATTAACTACTTCAAGCATTTTTTTCTGCATATTCACATGAGTGAAAGGGAGGTTTAACATATATTGAAAGAGAAAAAACTTTGCTGTCATTTAAGCAGGGCTTGTTTAATCAACCCATAAGGTTGTCTATTTTTATGTGAGTGTAAGCCACTGAAAGATATGAACAGGTGTGGGAAGTCAAAGGTCCCATGGTATATGTTCAGTCTGAGTCCATGGAGAAGTTACTAGAAGGAGAAGGAAACTAGAGTTGGATAGACAAGGGAACAGTGTAGTGAGGTAAAGGAAATGAACTTCAAAACAGCGGTAATGCTGGACTGGTTAATTATAACACTTTTCTGTACATGTAAAACAGACTTAGAGACGTCAGCCAAGTAAAATGGTAGGGAAGTGTAGGGAAATTATAGGACTAGCTACATCAGGTTTCTGCATCGGTTTTAATTACATCACAGTACTCGGATGTATTGTTTAAATAAAAAATAACATCATTTGTGTTTACAGTTGGGAAGAATGGCTGGGACATTTTCCATCATCAGCTGTGTTTTTATTATAAGACGTTAAGTGATGTTGTAATCCCACTGACATCTTAAACCAATCAGCTCAACGCATGAACAGAACACACGCTTCTTCATGAGGACTAACTGCTTATCCCTGGAAAACCGTATACTCTTTCCTGAAAGGCAATTTGGCCAATCCCAGGAAACGAATGCACCCACATTTTGTTTGAATAAAATCATTCTGAAAGCACATCTATGCTTTACTTTAGTACTCACATTGCTATAAAGGTGTGTTGAGTGTTGAAGTATTGTACTGTAAGGGAATACATGCATAGTAACAAATGAATGCAGTAGAAATGGATAACCATTTTTAAGAAAAGCTTCTTTCACACCATCATGCTGCAGTGGCAGTGTGACAAATTGTAAGGCCTAGACAGAGACGACTAGGTCTTCTGGGGGGTCTGCGTATTGTGGGAGGTGTATAAAAAATTAATTGAAAATGATTAAATTAAGATACCATCCCCACTTTTAGTTTAAGTTTAGTTTAGGTCTATGCGCAAAAATAGTGCCATAATGAAAGATAAAATGAAATTTATTTATTATTTACATTTGAACTTCACACTCATGTATGAGTCATTTGTGAAAACATTACAGATAAAAATTTTAAACCGTTTTGTCTTTTAATATTCCAGTTGAACTTCAACTCATTTACTATTTTTCATTTTACAATTTGCTTTTTCATTTTCAGCTTCACAACTTGCAAATGTATGTTAATAGGAGCAGGGAGGTGGGCGGGGCTGCTGAGCGTCTCAGGCGCTGCTGTGCTTGCTCAGGATGGTTGCGGATTCCGTTATCGTTGTGTCTCGTACATGGCCGCCCGTTTCGCCCAAACTAATTTTTCACAAATTACTCCTTTGTTAAAATGCAAATGGTGTTATTTCTTTGTATATTTCACTCTGGCAGGATTTTTGCGCATAGACTTAAAGAAAGATAAATGGCAATGTGGAAATTGTATTTTCATTTTATCATTATCATTTTATTTTTTGAAGGAAATACCACATGCATATGACCATGAAGGAATAAATATGCTGTGGGCAGAGTGTGCAGTTACCTTTCTTGACTATTGATTAATTTTTAAATACAGTAAAAGCTCAATTTACATTAACAATTATTTTCCTTATGATTTTACCATATTTCTAAAAGTATAGCTGATAAATTAAGGCTTGTGCATGTCCCAATAATTTAAAATTGCATCAATTCTTGAATTGATACAGACTTTTTAAAATGCTGTATTAATAAATTGTGATCATCAACAGTTTGAAATGTAGTCGACAAATTAGAAAAATAATTTTGCCGCGACTCTAATTCATCCAAGCAATTAGCAGCAATGTTCAACAAAGTTATTTCTCATTTAAAATATGTCTACAGAGGCGCATGAGCACAGACTGTCCACTGTAGTGATGCTCCTGAATAAGCATTACTGCATTTTATAGAAGCTGGTTCCATCTGTAATTTAATGCAGGAATCTGTAATACAGCATAAAATGTTAGGAAAACCACTCATGCCAGATAGTATTGTTGACAATAAGGGGCACTGGAAAGAATGACAGGTAATTAAATTCACATACGTGTCAAACCTTGACATTATTTAACCTGTCAGCTGGCAGCCTGTCCACGGCACATTTCACACATGCACTCAGCAATTCGTAAATGCAAAACAAGCTTCTTCAGACTTTTGGAAACCCTCAGTAGATGTTATCTGTTTCCTGCGTTTGGCCAGCACATACGTTACTACACGAATGGGTGCGTGCCACGTGTGGGCCTCAAGCGAATATTTCTGCACTTCTGTTCCTACCGCTCCCATTCATTGTGAACCCTGCTGCTGTTGGTTTCGGGTCTATATCAGATAGGGGCTTGAGTGGGCCGCCGCGACTGTGGTTTGTGGCCACCTCCAGTATATATTGCAGAATTGTTAAAATTTCCAATTCTTGATGCATTGCGGCAATTATAGAAATCAAGTAATGCTAACTGGCCCCAATACCTTCCTCTGCACGGACTTTAAGTATCATGCTAAGCACATTTTGCGATTTTAGTTTTGACTGACATTTCAATGTATATGAAGTGAAAGAAACAGCAGCGGTGTAGACTGTTTAGTTATGATAATATAGGTGACATGAGGATTTAACATGCTGGCGCGTGGATGTCCGCATTTTCTGATCACTCTGTACCAAAAGCATGGCTCACAGTTCCTACCACTGGATATTTTGGGGATGAGGAAAGTGAGTACCGATCAAGGGGGCTAAGTAATAACGGTTAAGAGTAAGTAAACGTCTGCGTTTGCACTACGGGCACGTCTAACTCTGTGTGAGTCCAGTGTGCTACCTCAGTGGACCCTGACTGCTCCCTTTCTGCGGATCCACTGTTTGACACTCATTGGAGGCGCTGGCAGCCCTGGGGGAGGGGGGCATGTTTTCAATAAGCATGTCAGCTGATGATGAAGCAACGACACTGCTTTAACACTCCGCACATGTCCTGCCCTCCCTTCCCAGTGAAACTTTCATTCCTCTTCACTTTCTAGATCACGTTCCTCAACATTAGTGCATCAAAGTGAAAGAGGACAGCTTGTCCAACCTCTCCACTGTAGTCCATTGTGTGATTGAACATTAAAAGGATCGGTCCTGCTTATGATATGGGTATTAAACAGAACACTGACACTGTTTCTAGATTTTTTTTGTGTCGAAGAGGAAGAAAAATATATAGACTTTAGAGTGTTTAAGGAAAAATGGCAAAGCAAACTGGAATCACCCTTTTCTACTGAATTAGTTGTTTGTTCATGATGTGGGTGTGTCATATGTTACCCAGGGATGTTATGGGACTTACAAAGTCATCTGGAAGTGAACATCTGGTCTCCAAGCTTCTGTAGGGGTTTTGTGCCATAAAGATCCTCCCCTTTCTCCTCTTCTGTGGGGACAGTTTCCTCGCAGTTGAACTAAATAAGGCTTGATGAATGTACTTTTTGATTTCTCTCTTTGTTATATGGCTACATTGACTGCCCTCTAGTGGTAAAAATCATTATTTTTCATTACCAATGAAATCCGACCTCCTACTCCCTGCGTGCAGAGTTTGCGTGGATTGCGTGCATTGTGTATTGTGGTCTCCCTGTGCTTGCATAAGTTTTCTTCTGGGAACTTCCGTGGAATTCCTTCTGCAGTCCAAAAGCATTAACTGGTGTGTCAAAACTGCCCACAGTGTGTGTGTTTGTGTGTTTGCATCGATCACATTTAGGGACCAAAATGTCCCCACAGTGTGGTAAGACCTGAAACGTCCTTACTTTTGGGGATATTTTTTCAGGTCCCCATTTGAATAACCACAGATTTATAAAAATCTGTTAATGTGATCAAAAAAGTAAAAATGTGAAAACTCTTGTATTTTGGTTAGTGACTTATGGTTAGGGCTGGGTAGGGGTTAAATATGTCGTGTTTAGGATTAGGGTTTTTCCTGGAGAAATTAATGGTCGGTCCCCTTTTAGATAAGCTTGCAGGTCTGTGTGTGGGGACCAAAAGATCTCACAAGTATAGCAAATTCAGAAAAAACGTGACTAGTGAGGACATTTCTTCGGTCCTCACTACTGAAAACTTGCAATCAAAAATGCAATTAAAACAGTAGAAATCCCAGAACTCTTGTATTTTGTTTGGTTTCTTATGGTTAAGGTTAAGGCTGGGCAGGGGTTAAGGCTGTTGTGATTGGGATTAGGGTTTTTCCCATATGAATGAGCAGAAGGTCCTCACTAAGATAGCAATACAAACGTGTGTGTGTGTGTGTGGGCACACGCACGTGCGTGTGTGTGTCTGTGATAACTGACATTCCATTTAGCATGTCCCCTGCCTTAAAACCTACACCCAATAACTGGTTATGAAATTTTGATGGATGGTTTGATGATGGATTGAACAGTTGCTTACATATTGATTCAAACAATCATCTGGTATTTATAATATTTTATCAAAATAATTGATTTTAAACCAATTAAAATAAACATTTATAACAACTATAGTGATGTTGCCCGGTTAATGACTTTTTAATATGTTATGAATCCGCTGGTAATCCTACATAATAAGATATTGCGATGTGCAAATATTCATGTTAGCTCTAGAAATGCTGGTAGTCCCAAACTGAATACAATGAACCCTTATAAATGTGTTTAGAGAATAGTTTTTAGTACTGAATTTTTATATACTCTGTTTCAGCTGGGTACATTTCCTTTTCACACAAATAAGCTGTTGTGTATTTTAAAGAGCATTAAAATTCCCCCTGCTGATCATTTCTTCAGATCTAAGGCATAAATTAAGGTACTATAAATGGGCAGTTTTTCTTACAGCTTATTTTCCGCCCACGTCTCCTATCAAGCACCAGGTACCCTGTGTGTTAAAGTTGCTGATGTAGGCCTGCTGAGCAGCATTTTTCACCTCTCACTCCTCTCCCTCTGTCCAGGCTCAATCTGTTCCAGATGTCAGCTGCAATGATGTCATCATGGACAAGAGCTGGGCCTGGATAGCTCCCACTTTCTCCAGAAACATCTGAATCAGATCGTGGAAGAGTAATTAGCTTTAAATCAGCAACTGGCAATGAGACAATGCAAGCTCTGAGTGAGGCCTTTCTGTGACCAACGTGTATTCAATAATGGAGCAAATTCTATATAAAAATCCAGAAACACTTCATGGTTCCAGGCAAAACAGGACAATGGAAGTGAGACAACATGAGAAGGTATTAGATATCACATTTTAATCCTTCTTACAATGAAAGTCAGTAATTGGAGGCTGGAGGAACACACACGTCTCCAAGTGGCCAAGGATTATTATTGATTATTATCATTACTGACAAGAGGGAAAATATAAGGTCATGCAGCACAGAAAAAACGTATTGATTTAAAAAAGAATTAAAGCTTATTTCTTATTTTCTAATTACCTGAGAAAATTATTAGAAAAATAGCTTTACACTTCTAAGACATTTCCGTCTATATATACAATCCTCTACTGTTCAGATTTTCTGGCCCTGAAATACTTACTGCCATGAATGTGGTGTGATGTAACAATGCCTTAACCAAATGACCACCCCCCCCACCAAAGAAAAAAAAAATCAAACAACTTGCCACAGGGGAACCCCAAATCTAGCTAAAGACCCAAAGCCATATGTAAGACTTTTAAACAGGTCATCTGTATAAATGCCATGCTTATTACAAATATGAGTGTGTGTGTGTGGTGGGGGGGGGGGGGCAGTGTTTTGGCAGTTGCTAGGCAACTATATTAAACGAATTAAACGAACAAATTAAAATAAAGAATACTTCTGTTAAAATCAGAGGTAAGCAGGACATGCATGAATACATTACAGTTTGGTGTATGGGTGTTACTAAAAGCTCTTCAGTATGAGATGACGGAAGCTTGTTTGACAGAGGAAATTATGCAAATGGACACTGTAGAAGCCTCTTTGTCCTTTCTCAAGAGGGTATTCCACAAAGCAGGATTTTTTCCTCTTCTCACATTTCCTTAAGTTATCCAGCTAACTGGGAAATTCTGCTTTGTGGAAAACCTCCATAGAGTCACAAACACATCGTTATCCTTCCTGAGGACTACTGTATGTCTCAGATCATGCAGAGTGTGGAAACATTCATTATTTCTCCAGCGTTTTGCAAGAAATGTGACTTGTCCTCAGTCATTCTTGCTTTATTCAGTTCATTA
Source organism: Petrocephalus schoutedeni (assembly GCA_026780765.1). NCBI lineage: Eukaryota > Metazoa > Chordata > Actinopteri > Osteoglossiformes > Mormyridae > Petrocephalus > Petrocephalus schoutedeni. Next base: position 17,636,117 of record JAODKL010000040.1, on the reverse strand, counting down.
AATTTTCAGATTGAACTGGAAAAAAGTAACTGAATTTGTGGGCAGGGATAAGAAAACATGTCACAAGATGTTTCATCACCACCATCATCAGGCAAATCCCTGTCCATCTCCTCTGTGTCATTGTCCTAACAAGCTACACCTATCCCTCTGATCTTGCCTCTCGTTCCTAACCCTCCTGTGGGAATTACTCCCAGCTGCCATTCGTTAGTTCCTTCATTAGTCCTATACATAAGTGCTTCCCAGTACTTTGTTCCCAGTCATTGTCCAGTCATTGACATCAAGCCCTGTTGTTGCCTGTGCCTTGTTCCACTTCTCCAATTTTTGACCCCTCATGATCCTGTTTATTTTCAGTCTCTGTTCTTTGAGTTCAATAATCCTTTGCCCCGCAGGTTACATTTCCTTATGTTCTTGGTCTTGTTTTGACATTGTTTGTTAAAAAACTTGGAATAAACTGGGGAATACAATACAACCATATCCATTTACAAATTCAAACGTGAGAATGGTACACAAATGGTATACAATGGTATACTTATTTCCGCAAACTTTTCACTGTTCATATTCATTTTACAATAATTTGAACCGCTATTTGAATTAATTTGCTTTTATTATTGATGTCAGTAAAGACTAAGTCTAAGAATTTTGTAATCCCAATGCAAAAAGTCTCATCACAGAAGTTTCCCTCATGCTGCCTCATGCTAGTGCTGTCTTCATAGGGACACCACTAGATGGACGATCTGCCTGCCTTGATTGATGCTGTGGGGACTCTGTGGTTTCAAAGAGTGCAGTGACCACCCACAGCTGAATCAACATGAGGCTGTTGTCCTTAAGGTCAATGTGTAAATCCCAAGTTTCTACTACTCAGATTTTTTCAGATTAACTTCAAAATGCCTTGAACTTCAATGGCTCTGCAATCTAACCAGATCATTTCCATTTCAGAAAACATCAGAATTCCTGATACTTACATATGTCAGGTATGCATGCTAAATAAAAAATATCTTTGACATATACTAAATCACATGAATAAAAGACATGGAATAAACATCAGTGCCAAGTTTGGTATTTGAAAAAGCTGTCATTTTGGAGAACCACTGGTTTTATAATCTAATCAATTTTGTAAGATACAGAAAATTCATGTATGTATAGGTTTAGCTATTTTTTACTAATTGTCAGTTAGATTAAGACTCAGTATTAGCTTTAAAGCAAGGATTAAGATTAGCATTGACATTAGGGTTATAACTAAGATTTAGTTTTGCAGTAGTGTTAGTTCTACGGTTAGGGTAAAAGTTTTTGGCTTTTAGTAGGGTTATTGTTGGCTTAAGGGATAGGGCTCGTGTGAGGGTTAGGTATAGCATTAGGGTTGGGGCATGTTTTAAGCTTAGTGTTCACATTATGGTCTGAGTTATGATTAGGGATAGGACTATGATGACATTTGGATGAGGGCTACAATTGGGGTCTGCTAAATTAACGTTTTCATTTGGGTTAGAATTAGGCTTAAGGTTCTGGTTTAAATATTGAGTGAGCTGGGGTTAGGGTTAGGTTTGGTATTAGGGTTAGTGCATGCGTGAAGCTCAATGTTCACATTTTGGTCTGAGCTATTATCATGTTTAGGGCTGGCAATGGGCTATATCGGTATTAGAGTTAGAACTAGGTTTTGGATTAACATGGTTAGTACTAGGGTTAAGGATCCAGTTGACAAAAAAGGCAGAGCTAAGGCTTGGGTTGGCATTAGGCTTCTATTTATTATATTGGGTACAGCTAGACTTAGGGTCTTGTTTAGCATAAGAGTTAGGGTTAGGCTAAGGCTTTAGTTTAGGCTTACCGCCCTTAGATTAGGTTTTGAATGTGGTTTTGGGTTAGGGTTACCTTCTACAGCTGTATACCTGCTGAAGACTATTTTTGTTCTTTGTTTTTATTGTTATTACATTTTATTTCACTGGGGGTTCAGGACAAAAGGCCAAGCTTGTACAGTTTGTCATGGGCATCTTAAAACACTTTATAAGCTATGTCATTCGGGCTAAAGAGAACATATTCTTGTGAAGATCATAGCATACATTTTTCCTTCAGCATTTAACAGATATAAAGCCAGTGGGTATTGTAAATGTGGTCACACACACTTAGCTGCTTCTTGGATCACTGCTAGCACAAGCATCCTAGAGATAATAAAGGCGAAACCGAGGTCTAACACAGCGGAAAACAAGAAACCGATGTGTTTATGCGGTTGGCGAAATATTAGCGCTTAAGTCTGAAGAAACTGAACCAAATATAATTTCACAATATGCATCTCAAATTCACGTAATGAGAGAATGTGTGCCTATAATTACACACATCTTGTGTTTGCCTCTCTTGCAGCATAAACTGACAAATTACTATTTTGGTTAAAGTTTGTTTATAAACCGGGTGGGAAGTTAGCTGCCTGGAACATTCTTCAATTTTATGTCAATTTAGTTGTTTCTAAGGTATTGTGTTGCATCACCATACCCTGCTTCACCAACAAGATGATTTTAACACTCCTTTGAGCTTGAAAAAGCTTTAAAACCCTCACCCTAACGTATACTGACAATAATGGGAACAAAAGTCTTTTACTATAATATATAAACATGATATATCCATAGCTGATATTTTTTATGTAAATCCAGTTTCATCCACTCTTTAAAAATATCTGTTCTAGGTATGATGACAGGGGGCGGGAGCCTATCACAGGCAGCATAGATACAGGGGTACTCCCTGGGCAGGATGCCAGTCCGTCACTGGGTACATACACACCCGCAAACACTATGGGCAATTTCAGATGCCAAATAGCTATAAGTCTCTCGGCTGTAGGAGGAAGTCAGAGCACCCAAAGGAAATTCACGCAACATAGGAAGAATGCTCACATTAGTTATATTTAAACACGAAAGATTATTTAAAAAAATACAATACCAGTGAATGTAAACTGATATTTGTATTGTATTAATAAACGAAAAGACTGATATATCTTCTTAAATATTAACTTTACTGTTGAGCCTGAATAAAAATACTGGGAAGCTTGTTTAGCCCGGGAATGCTAACTCTAATCCAGGCCACCACAGACAAATTTGTTGTGCACACATGCACTCACAGACCCACAAACACCAGCACACAATCTTGCACCTCAATAAAAATGACTACTAATTTGCAAAGGGCGGGGTATTAAACAATGTTGGTTCAAAATAGGACACAGATTTTAATTTCTAAATACAGGACAATGCTGTAATACATATGGCATTAAACAAACTAATAAACTAATGCAATAAGAGGTGTGGTCAAATTAAGGTGAAAATAAATAAAGTAAATTAATATTCATGCCCACTAATGTTATTAGAACCCCATTGCTGCTTGTGTCCACATCACATTTGAAAAGTGGGCAGAAAGCATGGATTTCGTCATTTCTGCTCGTGGAAACTAACGTGTGTTGTTTGGACCACTCTGAATTGTTAGAAGTTTTTCGTTTATGCATCTTTAATGAGAGCAACAACTGGAAATAAAATCATCTGGGTGCTGGGTGCAATCTTTAATGTAAGTAGCAAAACATTCTTCATTATGAGTCAAGGCATGCATTTGGACAATACTGCCTGCACATTTTGCACTAAAACCTCTACAGATGTTCCCCGACCTACGAGTTATGTTCCAAAGAATCCATTATAAGTAGAAAATATCTTAAGTTGAATATGAATATGACTTGATAAAAAAAGCTAACAAATAACTACTGCCACTGAATCGGAAGGCATAAATAAATGAATACAGGTTTATTTGTTTAAAGGTCAGCTTTGAATGGCAGAACTTCCAGTAGGTAGTCTGGGGGCCCAGCATGAATAGCGTGATTGTGGTACACTGCTAATGCTGCAGACTCCATCTTAAATGTAGTCCATAATATTCCTTAAGTGACGTAAGACGGCAGGCATGACATTCACAGCCATAATAACACAGCAACAAACTGCCAGGAAAGGACAGAAAATAATAGCCTGGTGGTTTGATATATAACTCTTTTGTGAACAGAATCCAAAGAATGATGATCATTTCATTTACAGCTCTATTTTTCTTTTGACACGTAAAACACTCAAAGAGAAAATAATCATTCGACAGTTATTTAAATCATTTTTTTTTTTATTGAATGCATTGCATAATAAATAAATGATTTTAGTGAAGGAGGGAAAGCGAATGATCAGTGTTGCATGTGTAGCTTCATTCTGGCCTGTGGCAGATGCCCGATTATCAGGATCAGACCCTCTACCCTGTGCTCCATGCTGAGTGTGAATAATCTAAAATCGCTTTGCTATGGATATGCTTCACCATGTCCGAGCCAAACAGTCATCAGAAAGTAATGCTTAAACTACAGTGGCAGTTAAATGGCGGGATATTATAAATGCTGAGATAATGACATGGTATTGTGTGTGTTTCTTAACACATGAAAATGGATCTGGATAGATAGTTCAGCAAGCCAAAGCAAAAATTACTGGGCATTTTTCAGAGAGACCGAAGAAGAGAAGCGTGAATAGTGACATGCTCCCAGATGCAGGCGAGATCTTGAATGTATTAGAAGTTTTTTCTGAGAAGCCTATTCTTAAAAAGTAATTTCTGCATTGATCTTTGGTTTATTGTATGTGTGTGTGTGTGTGTGATGGAGGGTTGCTTGGATCAACTAAATTCTCCCAAAAGAGTAGATTTTACAGTTTGTTTATTTGTGGTCTTAAGTAATCCTAGATCCACTAAAATGTTGACTTAATATACACAATTAAATCAATGAAATCAGCAAATGGGTTAAGTTTTACCAAGTAAAGCATTGCTGAAAAACTTTGGCGGGATTTTCACAGAGGCGGGAATGGGAATTCAGTGGAAAAACACATTTTGCCAATGCAAGAAAAACAGAAATGAAATTCCAAAACTGACTCTAAAGAAGCGGTGGGGATGATCTCAAAATATGCTAATTTTACAGCCCTGGGAAAATGAGGGGAAAACAATGTTTTTCATGAATTTCACATTTTTCTTTAAGTCCTGTGTGGATGAAGTTACTTTGTCATGTCTGTCTCAGCTGAGTGAAAACATGGAAAATAATAATACAAGGAGCCCCAGGCCCCACCCCACAGCCTGACAGAGCTGTCACAGTGCATCCTTCTCGAGTGAACTTCGCACGGCACTTCACAGTTTCCCTCTGCTTCATTTGCGATTATTTTGGCAGAGAGGTGCTGGGAAAGGCTTGAGCTGGCAGCAGACTTCATGTCGATGACATCTGCTATCCAGCGTCTCTGGGTCCAAATGTTTCTCATAATTACCAGTCATCCTTTTTCTGTTCCTCTCAAAAACATTAGAATCTACTCTTGCTAATGAACACTCCCATCGGGTTTCAAAGCTGATTATTTTACTGTCTCAATCATCTAAAATTACAGTGTATCTAACTTCTAACACTTTACCTAACATTAAAATATGAATGTACAGTCTTTTCAGTGATATTCATAATACCTAATTAATTATAGTTACATGGTGCAGTCACATGGTATAGGAGTGTGATCATTTCTCTAACGTTCTTTATTGAACCTGTTTTGAACCTGTAATGAGTTACACAATAGGATAAATTGCAATGACGTAAGTGTAGATATGTAATACGCGTATAATTGATGGCACACAATAGATGATAATTTTGTACTGGCTTTTGAGATGGTGGAACAATGAACAAGATTATTATTGAACATATCTATCAGTAAAGTGACAAAACACTGCAGGTTTTACCTTGTTCGCAAATTCCTTGTTCTTTATGATAATGACATTTTATAGTGGAAATCTACAGTGTTCTCAGTTAAAGAGAACCCCAGATGAGCTGAGAGAAAGTTCATTCCTGTTCTATGACTGTCTTCCTTCTCTGATCTGTGTGAAATTATTTAAATTGACTTGTTTTAACTTGTTTTAACTTGTTCTAACCATAGTCAGACATATAAAATGGTGGTAAAGCATGGTGAGACATCAAATTCCATTAGGCCAAAGCATAAATCTTCATATGAGTCAGTAAGCTGACCAAAGTGACAGCCATCCTTCCGGGGACCTGCCATTGTAGTCATTTGAAAGAGAGAGAGAGAGAGAGAGGGGTTGCATTTATAGATAAGAGGAATGGAGTACAACAGAGAGAGAGAGGGAGCATTTACAGATAGGAGGAATGGAGTACAACATAGAGAGAAAGGATGCATTTATAGATCAGATAAATGGAGTACAACACAGGGAGAGATGAAGCATTTATATACTAGAGAAATGGAGTACAACAGAGAGAGAGAAGCTGCATTTATAGATAGGTAGAATGGAGTACAACAGAGAGCAAGGATGCATTTATAGATCAGAGAAATTGAGTCCAACACAGAGAGAGAGGTTGCATTTATAGATAGGAGGAATGGAATATAACACACAGAGTGAGGTTGCATTTATAGGTAGGAGGAATGGAGTACAACAGAGAGAGAGAGGATGCATTCATAGATAATAGGAATGGAGTATAACACACAAAGAGAGGTTGAATTATACAGTAGATAGGAGGAATGGAATATAACACAGAGTGAGGTTGCATTTATACTGTAGGTAGGAGGAATGGAGTACAACACAGAGAGAGAGGATGCATTTATAGATAGTAGGAAAGGAGTATAACATACAAAGAGAGGTTGCATTTATAGATAGGAGGAATGGAATATAACACAGAGTGAGGTTGCATTTATAGGTAGGAGGAATGGAGTACAACACAGAGAGAGAGGATGTATTTATAGATAATAGGAATGGAGTATAACACACAAAGAGAGGTTGCATTTATAGATAGGAGGAATGGAATATAACACAGAGTGAGGTTGCATTTATAGGTAGGAGGAATGGAGTACAACACAGAGAGAGAGGATGCATTTATAGATAATGGGAATGGAGTATAACACACAAAAATTGGTTGCATTTTGATAGTAGGAATGGAGCACATCAGAGAGAGAGGATGCATGTATTGATAATGGGACTTATGGAAGGAGCAGAATTGGAAAGAGTGAAAAACTAGGAAGAAATGGAATAACTGAGGAAGGTGAAAGCGAATAAGTAGTAGTTAGTTTGCTTTAATCTGTGCTTATTCCGCTGTCCTGCCTGCTCATTCTTTCCCACTGACATCATGCAGGCTGTTTCAAATCTGCAGTGACCAGTTAACCCTCTGAGGCTTTGAAATGCAGTTGTGTTCGCAAAGTGAAATCAGATGGTCTTTTTCGTTCCATTTTATTCTTACATACTGTTTGCCCTCCAGATGTTTTTTTTTTTTTGGAGTCAGCAGTATTTTTTTAATGGCAAAAGGCAACTCTGATACAGAGAGTGGCAGCGTGACTTTCTCTGTGAGCCAGTCGATTACAGCAGGAGAGTCAGAAAGTCTGACTGCATAGAAAGTCACCCCTGTTCAGTCACATGTGAGCAGTGCTGCAGATGACAGCTAAGTTATGTTAAAATGATCATTGCATAAACATATTCTGTGTGGCACAATTCCAATGTCAATGAACTTTCTTGGATACATGCTGAATATTAAATAATAATACTTAATATTAATGTCTTATCCAAATCCTACCAACAGAATGGGTAGATGATGGACTGATATTAAATTAAAATATAAAGTTTTCCTTTTTTCAGAAACTTAAATTTTTTAAGTAAAGAGTAACATTACTACACTATAACCACATTAAAATGCTACCTCTTACAGACTGGCCTCAATGAATTGATTTTTTTTCTCTCTTACATTCCAAAGGTGTGCAAGATAACATGGGTTGTTAACCTAGTGGGATATGATAAAATAGAATATTCATTGACAAGATGTAACTAACCAAAGGTTAAAATAGCAAATTATAAAAGCTTGATTTATTTTTTTCCTATTCTCTGATAGAACATAGAGTACTATGAGGTCATTTGGTCCAGAAGTTCCTCATTGTCTGATGTCTTGACATTTAGCAAACAAATGTGAGGAGATACATTTGGAATTAAGCTCCCCACAGCTGTGCTTCTTGCACAGTGAAGGTAAGCCCTTTAATGAGCACGAGGCTAGCCAATGAGGATGCTGGTGGCAGACCACCTGTCATCAATTCTGTTGATGAGGCCCCAGTGTTCTCCTGCATAAACACTGTAGATCTTTGTGCAGCAGTGCTTGGTGGGGCAGGGAAACGGTATGCTAATGGGCTGCAGAGGCGTTCGGCGTGGTCGGCGACGCCGGACCTGGTGGGAGATTTTCGGCAC
>JAODKL010000040.1:17606433-17623343 GCA_026780765.1 Petrocephalus schoutedeni | reverse complement strand
GGAACTGGGCCGGATTCGAACCCCGGTCCCAGAGGTGTGAGGCGGCAATGCTACCCACTGCGCCACCGTGCCGCCCCATACTGAGTCCTCCAATGGATTTATAACCCATCTAGAACATGCCACGTAATCAGGAGTGATCACAATTCCATTGGTCTTTTCTGTGCCTTGTTATGTTTCCTACGAAACCTCCCTTTGTTTCTTATTCTGTGATGTGAGTAGGTTTTCAATGAATTTTTGGGCTGCTCATTGATAGGGTTTATTCTCAGTTTTCATCTCTTATGGTGTATTTTGTTTCACGCTCTATTCTATAAAGTCTCAGGTAGCATTTTGTATCCTGTAGTCTGTATTTGTCTGCTATGCTCATCTGTGACCATCTGCTACCTTGCAGCAGATCCCTGGGTTTGAGTAACAATTTTACGTGAGAAATTTAATACCAAATATATTCAATCACTATAAAATTATGAAAGCACGGCTTCTATTTCTGAGGATTTGAATTGAGCAATATTGTATGTTAAAGTATGTTTGTGACAGACGTTAATGTGGAAATGTTAATGAGCATCTTTCATACCGTTTGCAAAGACGCAGAGATCCATTGAGCTGTGATACTAACAAAGTCTTTCGGCTGTGGCTTCCCGAGGACGCTGCTCTGGGGGTCGTGCCTGGCGTGACACAGGCAGCATGAATCTGTGACCCGTCTCCACTGAGGACAGATGGTGAGTGTTCCCCAAGAATCACCCTAGGCTTCTCTGATGAACTGCAGCGATGCATGAAGAATGTGGCACCTGGTCAGCCCATATCTGCTCGTCCCTGATGTCGCCACTGAGCAGGAGGGACCAAGGAGCGCAGAGCGAGGCCCTGCAGCCATCCTGCTTCCCCTCCATCATGCCCCAAATATAGAATGGTGCCGTGGAAGCCATTCTCTCTGAATATTGCCTTTGTCCTGGGAGCAACAAACAGCGGATATAAAAAGTGCACACACCCCTGCTAAAATACCTGGTTTTAGAGATAAAAAATGTAAAAAAAAAAAAAAGAAAGAAAGAAAAGAAAGAATGAGACTACAAAAAATCATTTCAAAACTGTTTCTACCTTTAATGTGGTCAACAACCTGTACAATTCAAATCATACATGCACAATAGCAGGTCTGCCGCCTGTCAGAGGTTTAGGCCAAACCTGGACGCAGATCTCTGGCTGTGAGCTACACAAGTAAGGCAGAGCTGGTTTTGACTCGGTTAAGAAGTAGAGCAGGTATAACCAATGATGAGATTCTGGATCAAAGCAGGGTCAACCGAGCAGTTAACTGGAGAAGATAAACCGAGGCATACTCCAAACTACCCAGCCGCCAAGAATGGTTCACCTGAATAGGTGAACATCACCAAACCCAAGACTGACCCAAGACTAACTGAGCATAAATGGGTTATTATGTTGTGGAATGGAAGCAGCTGGAAGTGGGTGTACCATTGGAGGATAACCATATCTGCAGAAGTAACTGGTATAATCGAAAACCAGATGTGACAAGTGGCCCTCCTGTGGGGGGGGATGTTTTCAGAATCCTCCAGAACATTCCACTGTAAGAGACAATTTCTCCATCAGAGTGCTCCAACATAAATCCCATTAATGTGGCCAGCATTAAGATGATGATCATGCAACGTGACTGAGCAAAATGCATCTGGCTCCATGCTTGAGTGAGAGCTCACTCTTGAGGGTCCTCGATCTATCTATTTATTCCTTGCACAGTGAATGGCTTGATGAAATAGTGACTTGGCTGCTTAGTTCAAGTACATTAGTGATAATTAGGTTACACTTCACGCTGTGCTTCATTCATTATATTCTTGGCACATCGTGGGCGATCGTACCCATCATTCTTGGGGGATGGGACCGGTAGCCGCCCAGGTCTGATGCCTTCAAGCAGGATTAACAATGTGTGTGTGTGTGGTCCTGTTTTTTTGGGCCAGGCTTCCATCCGCCTCTCACTGACATGCACATTTCACAACGCTGGTCCTCATATCTCTCTCACATTCACTCTCAGCCGCCTCTAGGTGAAAAAGGAATGTCAGGCTTTTCACACTGTCACCCTGTGAAATATAGATAAGCCAGAAGCTGATTTTAGCCCAAAACGCCTTGCTTTTATCATCGTTTCCAATTGTTACAGTTTTTCATATTCTGGGTTGCACTTGACAGTGTTTAAGAAATATGTATTTCCTCAGGAACAAAGCAAGATCAAATTGCATCATTGTTCAAACCTGTCAAATTCCAATTCTGCGTAATAAAGAAGCCTTTATACAATGTCTCCATGTACGCTTGGTGTTCTCTCATCACCCTGAGATGCTCAGCAGGACGAGTAGTCGGACGCTGCATGACATTGCATCTGCATAATTTTTCGGGGAGAGGTGTGAGCAATGTTACATTGTTACAAATGTACATGGTGATTGTTATAGAGATGACCTGGTTATATTCTGCCCAGAAGGGTTCTCAGTCGGATAAACAGTGAGCAGTGATGGCACAGTGACTCCAGATCTTGAACAAGCCAGTGCTTTGATGGGAACAATGTCAACCCCCCACCCCCACCCCACCAGCCAATTTAATTAACCTCCATATACCATATGCTGGCCTGAAGCGATAAGGCAGAATAGCACTTCTGAAATGAGTTAAATGTATAACGCAGGTGTATATTTTGATCAAATCCCTGGCAGTGACCTATCAAGCAAGTCCATATGTCACCTTCTGTTGGGAGGGTGGTAGAGCTTAAGGCAAAGCCCACCTCATCCACAGCATTACAGACTCAAAGAAAGGATTTACTATCGAAGCCGTGATTAGGTGGAATTTCTATAGCACTGTTTAGACTGCCCGTGGACAGGATGGGGAGAGATCATTTTGATGACCAGGTGTGAACAATAAAGCGGTGTAGTGGACCTTTGATTAGAAGAGATGAATCATCACTGAGGAGCCAGTTCAGTCATTATCTCTGATTCCAAGTGAGCAGTCAGAGGTGAGGCAGGTCGCGGAGCCGTCCTGATAGAGCGTTCCTGGTCGAGAAGCACGCGGCCGCCGGAGAAGAGGGTTATTCATCTCTGTAGCCCACCGCTCTTCCCCTCCTCCCCCAGTGGCAGCTGTTTGAGATTCCGCTTGTGTGTGCGTGACAGCGTGAGCATGTGGCCCGTGAGCTAGCTGGATGCACGGGAGAGCCCCACTCCCGTAAGGAACGAGCCGGAGCCGAGTCCGTAACGCTTCTTTGTCCAGCCGCTGCTGCGGAGTCCGTACCATCACCTCGTCCGGCCGCTGCGGAGTCTATTCCGCCACCTCGTGGAGTCCGTACCGCCACCTCGTCCAGCCGCCGGGGAGTCCGTACCGCCACCTCGTGGAGTCCGTACCGCCACCTCGTCCAGCTGCCGCGGAGTCCATACCGCCACCTCATCCAGCCACCGCTGCCTCCATGACTCCACGCACCTGGCCAACCATTGGGCTTGGATTATATTACATGCTAGCAACAGCACTCCTTGCCTGCCAGGGTACGTACTAATCTTCATCTGTGTCTCCAGCAGTGGGTTGATCTTGGACCACAGGTGTCCAGGGAATGCAGAACACATTGGTGGCGTGATCCAGACAGGCTTTGGCACTGCTTTTAAGTGTAAGCATCAGTGTCAGGTGAATGTTAGGGTCTTTCGGGGGAAGTTATATGACACTAAGACTGTTATGAGGTAGGGAAAGGAAAGTGTGGGTGGAAAGGAGGAGAAAGTGTAAGATGAAGGAAATGTGGTTCTGAGCAAACTTACTGTAATTCACCAGCCCTGTTTCCTGCTGTGTCCATCACCAAAGAAGAGGTTCTAGAGGAATTTGGGTAAACACTACATTACTGTGTAAGCTGTTTGCAGGACAATTTACTGTTTCCTAGTAGCACACAGTTTGTTTTAACATAACTCAGTCATAACTTCTACAAATATCTGAAGTCCACCCATCCATCTTTCAACACCACTTGTCCTATTCTGGTTCTGGGGGGTCCAGAGCCTATCCCTCAGGCTATGGGCACCATGCAGTGTACAACCCAGGATGGGGTGCCAACCTATTGCAGCACCTCAAGTCAGATAATAAAAAAACACAAGTATATAGAACCTTTGCATATATGCTAACATTCAGTTTGTATTTATTGTTTTTCATCGCTTATGTTTAGGAATGATGGATTTGAGACATTTCTTACAGTAATGGATGGGAAATTTCTGTGTTTATTACAAGACTGGAAAACTGTCACCCAAAAAAGGAGGGGAATGGTTAAATTCAGGATTTTTCATTGGATATTGCTGCCTGTTGTAATAGAAATAAATGGATGGATATTCATTGACAGTTACTGAGAAATCTCCGTGAGGTACGTTTAATGGTGTACTTGTCATTTGTGACCTCTGGAAATCATATCCACTGGCTTTGGAGGCTTATTCCTTACAGAATTACTCCCCACTAATCTTACATGCAATTTTAAACATTTTAGCAAAAGCTAAGGACCTTATGTAAACCGTCTGGCTTACTCAAGTGCAATTTGTCAATTATTCACCATGGCCATTTTGCTTAAATATTATTACACTTATTAAGCTATTTTAATGTTGATAATTAATGAGTTTTCCCACAGAGCACCGTGACCCTGCAGTAGATGCATTTTTATAGAAAATGGGTAGATGGCTGATGCAAGTTACTATGGTGATGCATTTTGGCTGCTATTTCTGGTCTTCCTCAGCTTGTTTCTTCCTTAATGTAAGTGATGAATGGCCAAATGGATTAAAGTAAATTGAAATGTCTGTAGGAACAGACATCAGCACTGCAGGCCTCGTTCATACCTTGTGACACCCATCGCTATAAACAGCCCAACAAAAACCTTTTAGCTATAAATGGACGAACCAAACAAACGCGTTTCGCTGCATTTATTTTATTTATCAAGGGAAAGAGAGAGTCTGTTATGTGGAATTAACGGATTTTTTGAGTATTCCCAAATGTCAGGAAGCAAAAACACTGATTAAGAAATAACATTATTAAAATGGCCAACCAAACTATCATTCATTAATGAATAAGCTACCTCTCTTTGTTGCCAAACTCTTAAATTCAGCATATTTGCTAGAACTTGAAAAACCAGATTAGTTAGAAAAGGAACTTCTTGGAACTATTTTTTTTTGTTTTGTTTGCTGGGAAATTCATGGAAACCTTAAACAATTTTCTAGATATATTATAGAAACCTCACAGTTCAAATACAATGCTTTCCTGTTTCCCAGTAGATATCGGAATGTATTATGTATTATTTATGATGTGTTATTTATGCATGTAATATTTATGAAAATATTCTTCCTGCTTCAATGATAACAGCTGTGGAGTTGACAGCTCCTGCACCTGTAAATTTGAGAAAATAAGTAAATATATACACAAATAAGAACCTCTCCCATTTGGTTTTCAGTATATGTTTCTCACATTGATTCACCTTGCTGCAATAAATCTGCAGTCTGTGTGAGGGATTATATTTGTTACAACTTTGTAAGTTCTCTTGGCCAGATATAGTTAATCTCCAGCTCAGTCAGTTACATGATCAGTTACACTGATTATCTGCAGGTCTGCGGTGGTCCAGACCAGCGGCTGGATCACATGAAACACATTGAAAATAATGTGCCTGATCATCTTTGTTCTCTTCAGTTTCACGCTGTTTATGAATATGCACAGCTAGAATATTCTAAAATAATGGTTTATATACTGTATATGCTGAAACAGTGATCACCATAAACACGAATAATAAATGCATATAATCACTGGATTTTATGCATCTAAAAACATTGAATACAATGATGAAATGATAGCTGACAACAAATGCTTAGCAACCGTCGTCTGGGCGCTGCGCTGTACACCGAGCTCGGGAGATTAGATGGCAGGTTTAACAGGGACTTAAGGTCTCCCTTATAGGTATTTATTGTGTTTTGTTTATCTACAAGAACCTTGTGTAAGGTTTAGCTCTGGGGACATCAATAATTGTCAATCTATACATCCAAATTATGGCAGCCTCTGGCTATGACTTTCATCTCTCTAGCCTCGGAATTTCATGCGTTTTCTTTTTTGGTTAGTATCAAATTGAATTTTTGTCATCAGCTGTGAACAAAGGTATCTGTTATAGGCATGATGTTCCTGTAAGTCAGCCTCCATTCCAAGAGGACACTAAGCATTTTCCTTTCGCTTTGAAGCTGAAGGATTGCAGTGCTATGGCTGTAACATCATACAGGGCCAGAGGTATGTGGATGTGGGCTGCTCCAAGCCAGAGATCATCACGTGCTCTCAAGCCTACAGAGGATTTAAGCATCGCTTCTGCATCAAGACGGAGAGCAGTGAGTTGTCTTCCCGTGTCTTTCATCCATGTTTCTCAAACACATCATATTTGAGAACAGACACAGATTGTTCAGGCACAGAAAGTAAAAAACCCAGACCAAGATTTAGCTTCTACTAACCAGTTGAGTATGACGAATCACAGAGTGCTCAACCGGTTGGTCGAAACAAAATCTTGGTCTGGGATTTTACTTTCTGGAATACATTTACGGTATTTAGTTGACACCCTTAATCACAGTGATTTACAATACCCAATTACAGGGAATTACATTCTCCCTGGAGCAACTTGGGGTTAAGGGTCTTGCTCAAGGACCCACTGGTGGTAGATGGGACTTGAATCGGCAACCTCTTGATACGTATCTGGAGCCTCGCAACACTAGGCCACCAACGTCCCACGTTTTCTATCTAGTATCTAGGATCTTCTCAGGGGTCCCAAGGAGCTGAAGATCAGGTATGCACACTGACCAGGGCTCCACGCTGAAGAAAGTACCATTCTGATTTTTTTCTGGAAATAACTGTTCCCTACTCATTCAGTGCATAAAACCATTCTTGGACTCAATTATGTGGCCCTGGGAAATTCTCTGGCATATTTATGTGGGAGGTATGAATTAAGCATTTGCTCAGGAAATGTACATTTCTATTAGTGGAGCCAGCCAATGTTTCTGATCCCCTAAATGCTCCGGATTACATTTCTTTTGTTTCATGCAGCCAGCAATGCAGTATCAGAGATTAATCTCTATTGAGAGTCTTGCCAGCTCAATAACTCTTTCAAATAAAGCCAATATGCTGTCTTCATTACACTGTCAGATCCAAAGACATATTTTTTGAATACAGTATTTATGGGATTTATTATAGCATTCTTGGTATGGCCAAAAGGCATGTTAAAGCAAAAAGTAAAGGTCTTCAAAGAGTGGGAGGTTTTAGGATTGATGTCTGCCAGTAAGGTGGGTTCAGATGCATGACACCAGGTTGAACCAGAAGTGAAGTGCAAAATGAGGTTGTGACCTCTTTAAAATAAAAGGGGCAGAGAAACTATCAAGAGAAAGGAAGCCAGCATGTAACCGTGCCTCAAACACCCTCTACTCTCCTGAGCCACACAGCTGACCCTAGTTAAGCTCCAGTTCAGTGAGCCGTCCAATCAGTGTACACAGGGTTTCATAACTATCCAGCTGGTTAGGCTTCGGTCAAAAATCCCACAAATGTTCTCCTGCTAATGCAATTAAGCCCGGAGTGGACTCACTGTACCTGAAACACGTAATGATACAGCAAGTCTGGCACCTGTGACTACTCAGACGTTAAGCTGATCTGCCCGATCACGGCTTCTGCATGTGCAGAGAGCTGCATCTGGGTGATCAGAGCTTCCTTTCTGCTCCTATCTACTCAGGAAAATGCTGTGAAAATGGGAAAACACTCACTTTTGAGTAAGACTTTAGGTCTGGCGATTTAAGTGGTTTTCAGTTGGTTGGGAGTCCTTTTGTAAAGCAACAAGTAGGACTGATTTATCGAGGGGTAATTATGAAATATTGGTTAATATCTGTAAGCGTTTACACTTGAGCAGTGGCCAGCGGATCTAGCTTTAGTGCAAACATGTGCTCCTTAATGGCGACTCGGCCTCCCTGCTGTCATAACGGTTTGAAAAGCAAGATGCATGTGTATTTGATCCCTGTGGAGTGAGGGGAAACCACAGCTGAACTCACGCCTACAGCACATTATAAGAATTTGAATGCATTTGTCTCACTAATGCACATGCTTAGGCCATCCCCTCGGTGACCCGCCTTGCCTCTCTGCCCTGTCTGCTCCCGCAGTGACCCTTGGCATCCTGCTGACCAGCGGCTGTGCTACCGCACAGCACTGTCACCAAAAGGAGCTGCCGGGAGTGCTCATCCACTGCTGTGACTCTGACCTGTGCAACAGCGCCCCCCGGTGGAGGATGAGCTTTTGCACACTGTCCACTGTACTGCTTCTGTGGTGGCAGGTGTGAGGAGATGGGTCCTCCCAAACACCCCCCAAACTGGACTTCCTGTCTGTCCTCCGGCCGCACGTCACTGCAGGTCCAGGAACATGTTTAGAAGAGGAGGAAGAAGAGACAAGACGTAATATGATTTTATTGTGTACTGAATGCTTTGCGCTCAATTGAAGAATAACTCCAAAATCGTACTGAATAAAACAGAATCTCAGAGATCAAGATTAGCTGTTTTAAAATTACCTGTGTTATTCTCCGTACGAAATATGTGGCAATTCATAAGTGAAGATTAACACAGACATTGTGTGAATACATTCTGGTTGCCAAAACTGCTGATTTGCTCTTAAAACACAGTATTCAACCTTCTGTCCAATTTACAATAATTATGCGAATGATAATATCACCAGTACAAAAAAGTTTCTGAAACAATGATGATTCTGTCCTTCACATGAACAGGTGCGTTCACATAAGGAAATTAATTTAGCTATATTATTTTAGTGTAGAGTTCCATGTTAATTATCAGCTGTACTAAGGCCTGTTCAGTATTTTATTATACTCATTGTATGTTAATCTTGGTTGAACAATGGCTACTGTTCTTTTTTGTACTGTTCTAATCTTACTAGTGTTATTAATTTAATTTTAAAAGCATGTATACTGTATAAAGCACCTCACTAATCAATCAAATGATCAAATAAGTTCATGGCTCTTAAAAACTATATCAAGGACTCAAACACGCAGAATTCCAGTATGCTAAAGTGACTGAGTTTATAGTCAGAAGCAATGAGATTATGCAGTACAGTGACGCTAAGGGTCTTCATAAAGTTTGCACCTTACTAATAAATATATTCATATTATTCACAGAGCAGTGCCAAGTAGTTTGAGGACAAAATGTCCTTTGCAATATGATCAAGAACACACATCCACGACAATTTATATTTCATAGGTTTGGTAACAAAAAAAATGTTTCCTACAAATCTTTACTTAAATATCTAAAAAAACCTTAAGCATCGTCCCAGTCACCCTTAATGAAGAATACGTTGCTTCTAAATAAACAAGCTCACAAATCTAGTGTTTTGCTTCCTTTTTTATGACAACAGCCAGGTTTTCATTAGTGTGTTAGTACTAAGCAAGGACTCAGGATCGCAAGGCCTCTGCTGATCATGTGGAGATGCTTCCGTCCAACCTCCGTCTATGCCCCTCTGTCCAAACCTTCATTACTGTCATGTGGGGTTGTTAATAATTACAGACCTTCTGTCTTTCAGCATTCACACAAGAGTGGAAATTACAAGTCAGAAAATGCAGAAATTGGTTTCTTTCCCCTTTGGTCTTGAAAACTGTGATTTTAATTTGTTTATTGTTTAATTGTGGCAAATGGATTTCTATTTCGTATCAAAATAATGAAGGCATATGTAATATGAAAATGGGTGTAAATTCTAACAATGTTTAAAGCTTCACTAATAATGAACCTACATGACATATTTAGAGTATAATAATGGCCCAGCAAGAATAATGTTAGCTCATAAATAATAAATGTTTACAAAACCTCATTTTTCAGCATCAATTTTAATTCAAATTGTATGCCAGGTAATTTACTTTGTTTCTATAAATTACCTGCATGGTATCAGTAAATATATTACCGTTTCATTCATTTAGAATATAAAGTTGTCCTCAGTGACTTAATTACAGCCTTCTTACAAATTCTTTGACCATGACTCTCAACCTGAGTCCCAGACTAGTTCTGTGGGCCTGTGGGTTATTAATGTGGCTGTAGAGGACCAGAGGACTCACAAATCATTAACTCTGCCTTGTCCCTGATCCCGAATGACTAATGAAGTTCATCATTAACGTTTGCATGGTCCTACATTGAAATTGTTGTAGCTAAAAGTGTGCTAATGAATGTTAAAAAGCAGTCAGTGTCACTATTAAGTGCAAGTTTCCCCAGGTATTCATATAATATTCTATAAAAAAAGAACGGAACAGGTTTATTGCGACATAATCGTAAAGATTTATGCACCCAACCTAAATATTTAATGCTATAACTCAGAGTAGGAGGTATGTCATCTGGAAGTTACCCATTGGGGAATCCACCACGACGGGAAGGGATTTTAGCCAATCACACATCTTGGCTAGAATAACTTCCGACAGAGGTGTAAATGAACTATTTTGTGGAAACACGGCACTCAAAATGGCACAGTCAGTGTCAAAGCCAGCAAAAACTGCTGTTTGAAGCATCTGGGCAAGTTCATTCTCGGTTCTGCAGATACTTAAATAAAACAATAAAACAAATGGCCAAGATGATAAAAACTACTGAAATTAGCTGAGAACACTCTGTACAATTTGAGCTGAAGTTAGGCGAGAACGCCCTGCCTGGCAGGTTTATGGTCAATCGCTGACTGGTGAATGTTGCACACTGCAAGCAATTGCAGAACCAACATGTGACCTCAGCCATCTACAGTAGGTTCATCATTCAACACATCAGATCCAAGCTTTTTTTAACTGGGCTCGAAACAACCTTCCTCTGGTGTGTTTCTTTTTGCAGAGTCATCTGTCAGGGTCCAGGTTTATTGGCTGGTCACTAATGTCTGTAATGCCCTACAATCCACCCATCTCTGCGTTCCTGTCGGGCTGTTTGTCATTTGGGAAATCTGGTTCTCTTATCGGCGCGGGAAACACCACTGTAACAAATAGCGGGGCGTTTCTTGTCACTCCGGCTTTCAGCTCAGGAAGAATCGTGCCAGCTCTGCCTCTCCGGGGGTCCCGCGTGAGCCAGTCAGCAGACAGACATTGGCAGCTCCCTGGCTAGGCCAGTCCCTACAGGCCCCTGGGATCCCTGGGAAAATGCAAACAGCAAGCAGACTTCACGGAGAACAGCTTCTTGGGAAGTATATGAAAAACGTCGAAAAACCAGCATTTTTTAGTCTCCCCAAATTAAATATTTTGTGTTTATATTCAATTAAATTTAGAAAACACCCCGAATTCAGATCTACCTTACCCACTTGAGTGGTAATTACTTTCTGCATAACACTCATTTACATAGTTTGAGAGCTAGCAACAACTTTAAAGTAATATATGGGGTTAAAGTAGGATTTTTTTTTTGGAGGTGTGTGGCTCAGTGGATTATGACTCACCTGCCCCTGTCCGAATGGTCTTGGGTTTGAATCCCATGGTTGGCAGGGTGATGTTCCTTAACCCTAACAGCTCCAGGTACACTGACCCTGCACTCAGATATTTGTATACATGTCAGTCGCTTTAGAAAAAAGAATCTGCTAAATAAATGAATGCAACTATCCACTCATACACCAATCTACCCTTTTCTTGTCATTTTGTTTCATGAAATGCTTCAGCAATTAAAACTCATACCAACAGATGGCGCCACACCCCTTTATGTGTACTTACTCCTATGCCCTTTACAAACAGGAGCTCCAATGAGACGGTGCCTTAAGAAACAAGGCTGAAGCGTGTGACCTATTGACACAGAAAGCACCGTGGTGGGGTACCGAGGTTTATTATACACTCGAGTGCTGTTCCGTGGGAAATGTGTGCGGCTGAGTGAGCAACGGAATTTTTGGAAGCTAAGATGGTCAAAGGGGCTTGCTACTGTATATGCTATCCCTCAAGTATAACACACACTCTGACACGCGTGCCCCGCTGTAGGCTTTTCAGCCACAATCCTAGCTAACCCGTACATCCTCTCCCAAGTACCAGCACTGGGGAAAACTTTATTACTATTTGATTTACTGCCTTCTAGAGGAAGGAAACATGTACAACATGAGTGCATATTGTGTTGAGATATTGGATAGTTTTGTTGTTTGTTCAGGCTGCCTCCAAAGCGTTGCTCGTAATCAGCTCTGTCGTCTCTTTCAGCTAGTGATTCCTCGTTAAACAAAACATTCCCTCTGAATCTCGTACCATAATGCTGAAACAATAGCTTAATCTTCCACGCTGTTTCCCATGAGTTATAACTGCTTTCATATTATAAATGCTTGAGGATTAGCCAAAAATCTGAAGTGAAATACCAAAAAGCGGGGTGGGGGGGGGGGGGGTGGGTCTACATTGTTCGAAGGAAGTGCTGAAAATTTCAGTGAGCTCCTCTCCCACACGGCGGAGGAAGCAGGCCGCCTCCTGTCATGTCCGTTATCTATGCTCTGTTACATGTTTCCTGCTCCCACTGGCCCCTCCCTTCCCACTGCCCCCCAAACATAGGGGGGTTGGGGGGGGGGTGCTCACAGGAGGATTTGGAAGCCATTAAAGGTGGCAAGAAGACTGCAACCTTGGCACGTTTACTGCTCCTGTGGGACTCACGCCCGTGGCGAGTCGGACAGCCAGGTTGGCGGCAAAAGTTTCACCTTGAACTTCGCAAAAAGAGGTTAAATCAGCCGCCCTGGAAAGGCTGGGACAGCACTATGTCATTCTTCCGAGCAATATTAGGGGGTCTGCAGCAAGGACTGTGGCGATGTGTAGCGGAGTGGGGGCCTGTGCTGACCTGCTCGTTAAGGTTTTCTTTGTTTATGTGAGATGTGTGGCACGGGAGGTCAGTCTGCAGTAGCTCAGCCCCTCTTAGCAGCACAGGGAGCCTGGGAGACTCAGCACAGTAGCATAAATCACATAAACGTATGAGAGGTATCAGTGGGAATGGTCATAAAAAATATGACAGGACGTTACACTAAACTATGCATGTTTCTCTTCCCAGGAACATAAAACACTCCTAACGTTATGCCAGTGATTTCAGGCCCAGCTAGTGCCATTACTTTAAGGCACAGACTATAATTGTTCTTTCTTTTTTTTTTAATTGGAAACTACTCCAAGTCTGTGGCGCCAGTAACGTAACTGACAGCTTAATATTACATCGTGCTTGGTTTTGTGGGCTGAGGGAAGAAATAGCAGGAGGGAGCAAGTGAGCAGTTCGCACCGAGCTGCCCAGATCCACCAGGAGAACCATCTCCGTTATTGCCACTCACAGGCCAATGTGACCCACTGGAGTGTCTGGTTTGCCCTCCTCTTCCTCCCGCTTAATGGACCATACCCCTGTTACACTCCCTGGGTGTCTACAGTTTCGTTCTGCATGCAGATTCTTCTTCAGCACATAACATAGCTGCAAAAAGTCCACTGGAAGCTTCAAACTATAATGAATATTGAGACTGAACTCCTTAATGCTTAAGGAAGAAGGATGGATGGACGGACGGATGGAACATTTTCATCCACTATAATATAGAAGTAGTCTTTAGCAATCATTTTCAGTAAGAATCACCTCAAATCCTGTTGACTATCCCTTAGCCGATCCACTTGCTGCTTGACTGATCCAGTTGGGGGTGGTGCTTACATTGAATATCTGCTGGCTCTATTTTTAACAGATGTAACTGGACTCCAGTGCAAAGTCCAATTACTTGGAGGCCCTGAACACACTGCAATACAGGAGGCCTGCAGCCAAGCGAATGTGAAATCACAGAGTCCGCACTGCCAAAATGTAAGCAACGCCATAACTAACTGTAGGCAGTCTGCAGATGTTCATGTGAATCCAGCAGGATTCTGTTACAAAAAGTCACTCAATAAGCCTGTTGGATTCCCTGTCTTCAGAGATAAAGAAAATAGCCAGATTATAAACATACGTATAAATTATATGCTGATAAAATAACATTATAAATAGCCAAAAGCTTTAGCCAAATACTCACATTGATCATTGCCAATGTGAACTGACAAAGTTAACCCCGATAGAAATAAATGAAAAGATCAAATTTACTGTGGTGAGCCACTAATCTCTGCTATTGTTTTAGAGTACTTTTAACAGCCAAATTAAAAATCCAGCATATATATGAGACTTTTCACATTTCTGAATAAACTGTGTCCTGTCATATGGTCAGCAGGGTGGATAACTTGGGCTTTAACACTTGAAGATATTCTGGTTTATACAGTTAATATTGTTATTCTTTATTGAGCCATTATCTTTTTATCTCCATTATCTCCAGACAAGGTAATTGTGGTGGCAGTATTATTAAACTCTTTCTATGGGTATGTCTGTTGTCAGTTCTTCACTCTTTATAAAATCACGACTGGTCTTCCAAATTAGGAGATGAGCTTGAGTAAACTTCTTTTGCAATGGTAACATGTTTTACTTGTTTTTTTTCAAGAATGTACCCCCCCCCCCCACCATCACCGCCTAAACAATGAAGAACTGATAAAAATCTGTTTCAAAAACATTCCAGTGCACAAAGCCAATCCCCTCTGAGCAACAGCGTGATTAATGGATTGCTGACTGTTTTTATGACTCACAGAGGTTGATTCTGTCCCCATCTCTGATGGATCTCTAAGCTGTTCATCAGGGCAACATCAAATCATGCCAAAACCAGAGTTCCATCTCACTGGCCATTAAAGCTAGCCTGCTGCACACACTGTATAACTCCAACACCGTAGCCTAATTGCTAAATTTTTATTGATTATAATAGCAGTATCATATAGAATAGTGAACTGTTTGTTTACGGTGATCTGTCTGTAATTAATTGTCAACCTGAAGGTCTACTTATGTACTCTGTCTTATTCAATTAATCAATGACGAATTCTGTCCTTCCTGACTAAATCTCCCCAGCACTCTGTGTGTGGAGTTCTCATGTTCTCCCTGGGGATTCTCACCAGCACTCTGTGTGTGGAGTTCTCATGTTCTCCCTGGGGGTTCTCACCAACACTCTGTGTGTGGAGTTCTCATGTTCTCCTTGGGGGTTCTCACCAGAACTCTGTGTGTGGAGTTCTCATGTTCTCCCTGGGGGTTCTCACCAGCAGTCTGTGTGTGGAGTTCTCATGTTCTCCCTGGGTTTCCGTAGCCTAAGCACACGCATTTAGGCTAACTGGTAAATACAAATGTCATAATTTTTTGAAACCCATCTCAAGTCTTTCTTTGGAAGTCTAAGTACTTTTATTAGTATATAGGAGACAGAGGTGTCAGCAGCTGTACTTCACATGAATCCATCTGATGCTAAGCTGGTTTGGACCTGGCCAGGATGGGAGGCCACCTGCGAAAGCTGCATTGCAACTGGAAGAGGTGCATCACAGGGCACAGGGCAGGGGACACCCTGGACGGGATGCTGGTCCACCACAGGGCAGGGGACATACTGAATGAAATGCCTGTTAATTGGAGCAGAGTACATTTAATTTCATGGGCAAACACACAGAAACACTGCAGGCAATTTAGAGATGCCAAGTCACCTAACTACATGTCTCTGGGCCGCGGGAGGAAGCTCCTATGACACGGAGAGGACATCCACACGCACACACACACACACACACACACACACACAGCCTACCTTTATTTGAATCAGTGTGAAAATTAAACAAAGCAAATAAAAATACTGAGCTTAATCTAAATCCAATATTAAAATTTATAACCCATGTAATTATACTGCTGCTAGACATTATTGAGTAAAATCAAATCAAATTTGTGATTTTACTCATTAAACACAACATCCTTTTGTTTGTTTGTTGTGACGATAGCTAATTCTTTGAGAGGGGGTTTTCATTAGTTAAAGTCGAACATTTAAAATCTTTGCCAAATGATTTGTGAGCTATTGTTTTTCTGATTCTAATTTCATTGCGTATTACCAAACAGACAAGCATCTACACAAGACTACTTTTACGCAAAAAAGACTTAGGCCATTGCTGCAATCTGAAACAGAAAACTGGTGTTATTAAAATACAAAGCTGGCACCCATATACGAAGAGAACACACAGGAAAGATCTGTAGCCGCATGTCCTATTCAGGGTCCTGGGGATGCAGCACCTATCCTGGAGGCTAGAGGGTTAGGGTTAGGGTTAGGCGGGGCAATAACCCAGCATGGAGTGCCTACCCCTCACAGAGCACACACACCATTCACTGAATTAGACCTCTTGCATCAGATGCCTTCGATCAGAAGAGGAGTGAGGGATATTCACAGGTGAGATCCTCCACCTTTAATTACCTTTCCAGTGGCACAGTGGGAGACTAAATGTACGGCGATGATTCCGAGAAACTGCTGCAAAGTGGTATGTCGGAAAACCGTAAACACCATTAGTGTTTTGTTGGAAAGGATAGAGAACACGGTCTGCTTATTCCGGGGTTAGGGTTGGTGTGCTGGATTCTCAGAACGGCCGCGCGTCGTTCCTAAAATAAGCAGGGACGAGAAGTGCTGAATTAAACAGATAATTATCTGCCAGTTAGACGAGGGCCACTGGAACCATGACTTGTGACACCTCAGAATAGGAGCATGTTTTATATGACTATCTATGCTGGTACCGGTGTGCCTACATCAACAAATAAACTTAGTGCCAAGATGGTTTGTATAGTCAACTTCACTCATTCATTGGGGGACTCCTCCCTTCTGAACCCTGCTTTTACGGAACAAGGATGCCAATGTCTTCTGGCATTTTAATTTGCCCCCATAAAAATGCAATGACAAAATAACATTGTTACATAATAGGAGCTTATTTTTCTCAACACCCCCACCCCCCTCCTTCATTATGGTACAGCTGACCAAGCTTTTAATCAGAAAACAGACTAATTAGAGCATACAGCATGACCATAAAGGATTCCAGGAACAAGCGAGTCCATTCATGGACTGAAAATGACAACCCCGCCCCCCCCCCC
>JAODKL010000040.1:17593011-17606083 GCA_026780765.1 Petrocephalus schoutedeni | reverse complement strand
GAGTCCATTCATGGACTGAAAATGACAACCCCCCCCCCCCCCCCGCACATACATTAACCCCCCCCCAAAGTGGATCATGAATTACAGTGAATAATCACGGCAGAAATCTGGTAAAACATTTACATGTCTCTTCCCATTATCATAATTTCATAGATCTGGCAAATCCGTCACAAAGAGCACAATTTTTGTTTGTCTATCCAACCTAAAGATGGGTTATGACTGTGCTTACATTGCAAGGTGCAGTCTGACTCAGTGTGCTCAGTCTGATAATGCTGCAATCAGCAAGCAATTCAAAAAGGACTTTGTTATGATTAAAAGCATCGGATCAGTCCTGTCTCGTGTATAAACATATCCTGTACCTGGTGCAGTTTTAAATGTGCATTGACAAAAGTCTATAAATGCTGTCCAGAACCGTCTTCCATTAATAACCATCCATCCATCCATTTTCCAACCCGCTTATCCGTTCAGGGTTGTGGGGGGATCCGGAGCCTATCCCGGAAGCTACGGGCACGAGGCAGGGAACAACCCAGGATGGGGGGCCAGCCCATCGCAGGGCATCCATTAATAACAAAATATGAAACGGATCAAAGTTCTCTATTTATTTACATGCCTGAATTTTTGATGGTCTCATTTTGTAGCAGTCACTCAAACATCTGCACTCAAGCAGCATGTCACCTTAAGCAGATGTTGCCACTGGCCATAGGTCACGCACACACAGTCAAACAAAAGCTGAACGAATTGAATAATAAATTACAGCCCCCCCCCCCCCTGCATAAACAATAACACACACACATTTGATCAAAACAGCTAATGCCTACACTCATTGAAAACATGGCTTATTCACAACAGACAGTAATTCTTCACTGCATTTTTATGCCACTTTAAATTTATATGCCACTTTGTTTTACGTGGGTTCAATTATGTCTTGGTACAGTTTTAGGTAAAATGCAACGCATGTCTGATTTCTGAAGGTGGGGAGGACCTTCTCACCCCGAGAGGCTACACCAGCACATGGAGCAGAGCAGTTCAGCTCTGCGTCTTGCCCCGGCCCTTGACACTTGGGTTGTAGTCAGTGACGGGGAGATCTGAGCAAGACTAACTGTGATCTTTCAGATGGTAAATCTTGAACAATGCCATTGTTTCTTCTGCCTGCCCGTCCCCTCTGGGGGGCTCCCGGTAAACAAACAGGAACCTTTTTAAAAACGCCTCTGGGTATAACTGGTGTGCACTGTACCACTAAATGGTCCCTACAGACATCTCATCAGGCTTGGCAGCCTTGGTGCCTGTCATAGATTCACCCTGCACTAGAGGCTTGCTGTAATAGATCAAAGCTGTCAGCCTCCTTAGCAGGCCTTTCATTTATGGGCTCTCCACTGATATTTTCACCCATATGCTGTCCTACGGCATGATTCACAAAGTACATCTTCCTAAGTGTCTTTTCGCTCAAATTCAAACAGGAGCAGCAGCCCAGCTGCATACTGAAGGTCTCGGGAAGGTTTAAATATTTGGTTGGTTTGGTGGCGATTGTTCACTCGTACATTTTGTACAGACTTTTCTGAAGTTTGTCAAACTCTGTAAGGGCCATTCCTGTTTTTCTATGACTCAATATGTAATTAGTGCCCATTATGCTATCAATAAACCTAAGAGAGGGTGGATGAGAAAGACTGAACTTGTAGATCAGCTGGAAAATATTATACTGAAGTGGAGAATGCTTAGCAACACAAATGTTTCACAAACCACGACAACAGAATGCTGCACAGAGCAATCTATTTTCTTTTTATAACTCACTCAGATTTTATAATACACTCAGATTTTTCTGTGCTTTAATTATTGCAATGTGCTATGCTGAAACAATTATTTCTGCGTGGTTAGTAATCAACCCTGAAAAAAAAAGCCTGTTGTTATGTAAGCTCTGTTCATTAATTAAGTAATTTAGTTTAATGTCTGTCCAGCCTTTTTCGTAAATGGCAAACATTTCTTATTAAATACATACACAGAGAAATTTGACTGAGATGAGGCCTACCCTTGGGTTAAGGACATTCAACTTACAGACAACCATACAAAAGGACTGCCATAAAACCTATTATATTAAAAATTCACGCTAAATATGATGGTCTGTAATAATGAATGCACATACTATTTTGTGACGTTTGAGAAAACATCATGTATTATAGTACCGTATGTAGTTTCCTTTATTATTCCTGTATTATTATTATTATTATTATTATTGTTATTATCTTTACATGTACTGTGTCATAATTTTCCAGCTTACCTACAAATTCGACTTAAAGACAGACTGAATCTGACGAATCTGATTAGTAACCTGGGGACTACCTGTACTTAGTTCATCAAAAAAAAAACTCCTAATATAATTTGAAGTGCAGTAGACCATATAAAAAAAACTAAATATCAAAGTAAAAATTCTAGCCCCAAATCCATCCCTCTGACAGAAGGATCATATGGGATCATATGGGACCATCAGTCGAGATGTCCCTTAAGAGACTCTTCCCTAATGAATAAGTCTGTGATGGTCTATTCTACTAAAGCGATCCTGGAGAGTATTGTCTACTATGATATGTAGTTTTGTTAAGGAATTGTGACACGCTCCAAGAGGTAGACTCTGGTTTGCCTCCACAGAGCTACTCCTCTCTCCTCCTCTGGCCAACAAGCATCCGCGGAGGCAGAACACCGCTTTGGAAGGCTTCCCTGATCCACTCCACAGCTGCAACCAGTTAAGCTCTCTCCTAGGCGGGTTCCTTGGCAGGACGTCGGGTCAAGTAGGGGTTGGCAGCAGGCGTGGCATGCCGAGGGTTCAAGTTTAGGCTCGCTGACCCCAGAATGGGAATGTGCGAGGTCAGGGAGAAGGCAGCGATCCATTGTTTTTAAAAATTCGGATTATTTGGTTATTTAAGATGACCCTAGCCATTCTGGGCCTCTTGAATACAAAAGGAGGCCTGCACACTATCAAACCATTAACTTAATCTCCTCCAGTAATTTCTAAAAGTGTGCAGCTACTAGGATGGCCTTAGCTAGAGGGGTGGGGGGTGCCAAGCCAGAGCGGGCAAAGAAAGGGAAGGAAAATGATTAGCAAATCAGAAAAGATGGTAGTTTATTTTTGCCTCTGGCTGCAAAATAATTTTAGATCTGTCACAAGACAGTGTGCATCAGTTCCAAGGTGCTTGTATCATTATGGCGGTGCTTAACACACAGTTTATTGTAGCATGAGGGTGAGTAGAGCAGGCTGTCGGAGTCTTCCTGTCTAACCAAGTCCCTCCATTATGTATTTTGTGAGTGTCTCATTAACCTCACAGTAAGGACGGATTCTAACTGAATTGCTCTGATCCACCTATCAGTTTCAAGCTGTCGGTATAAATTAATGGACCCTTCTGACAGTGAGGTAGCCACAAGGTGCTGAGAAGAAGCCGTCGAATAGCTACGAGAGGACCAGCCCCTCCCATCCGCTTCTTACTGACGCAGGTCCGTCTTTTGCTTCCTCATGAGCAGTTCTGCCGTGGCACCTCTCTGCCCACCTTTTACCTCTCCCAGCATGTGCATATTGACTGAGCTCATGGTTCTATTTTCATAATGCTGCCACATTCAAAAACCCATATTTTCTCTTCCTCATTTCTTCATTTGGTTAGACACCTACATGTGCCCCATGCTCTTTTTTTATATAAAAGACTTCTTTTTTCATTAACTTCTCTGTTTTCCCTTCCTCTCTCCTTATATCCACCAGTGGAAATGTCAGGGGTGTGAGCCGTGGCTCTGCCAGTGACATCACACTGCCGGCGAGACGGTCTGTAAGGAGCAATGTCTCGCATGCATGCGGCATGTTAATTACAGTGAGCTGGTCTTATACCTCCTTCTTGTGCCTCCCATCCCACCAGACGGCCCGCTGACACACACAGCGGCTCGGTGACGGTCCCCACCCTCGGTTAGCGGCAGCTCGGCCTCCCCTTCCTCTTTTTCCAAACACGCTACACGCTAACAAAACAGATAGACAACCCTGCATGTGCCGCCACATCCTGTCTCTCACTGATGCTGTAGTAACATGGTGCTGTAGTAACATGGTGCTGTAGTAACATCAATCATGGTCACACAATGACTGGTGTGGTCCTCCGTGATGTAGCCACGCCATGACTGTTGTAGACCTCCATGATGTAGCCACGCCGTGATTGGTGTGGGCCTCCGTGATGTAGCCATGCCATGATTGGTGTGGTCCTCCGTGATGTAGCCATGCCATGATTGGTGTGGTCCTCCGTGATGTAGCCATGCCATGATTGGTGTGGTCCTCCATGATGTAGCCATGCCATGATTGATGTGGTCCTCCGTGATGTAGCCATGCCATGATTGGTGTGGTCCTCTGTGATGTAGCTACGGTGTGATTGGTGTGGTCCTCCATGATGTAGCCACGCCATGATTGGTGTGGTTCCATGATGTAGCCACGGCATGATTGATGTGGTCCTCCGTGATGTAGCCATGCCATGACTGGTGTGGTCCTCCATGATGTAGCCATGCCATGATTGGTGTGGTCCTCCATGATGTAGCCACTCCATGATTGATGTGGTCCTCCATGATGTAGCCATGCCATGACTGGTGTGGTCCTCCGTGATGTAGCCACGGCATGATTGATGTGGTCCTCCGTGATGTAGCCATGCCATGATTGGTGTGGTCCTCCATGATGTAGCCACGGTGTGATTGGTGTGGTTCCATGATGTATCCACGGTGTGATTGGTGTGGTCCTCCATGATGTAGCCACGCCGTGATTGGTGTGGTTCCATGATGTAGCCACGACGTGATTGGTGTGGTTCCATGATGTAGCCATGCCAAAGCCAAAAAAAATCACAGTCATTTACTCCTTTCCAGTTTACTTATTAATCTTCCCAGCAGTTCCCATTCCAAATCGATGTATATGTTTAATTTGAAATGTTTGGAGGCAACGGGGCTGTCGGCTGTATTTAGAGTGAAAAGCAGTGTCCTGGTGCAGAGCTGGTCTGCTTCATCGCCACCCGTCACGTGTGAGCTGTGTCACCTTTCACACCCCCAGACAGCGGCCAGAGCATTTCTCTCCAGCTGTCACCCCTTAGAGAGCCCTCCCCCTAATGCCCTCCCCTCCCACATCCAATTAATCATCATTAATGGAGAAAAGGAAGCTGCCGGTTCACTGCAGTATGGGGGGCTTCAGCGATAAATGGCATTTTATTTGTACAGTTAAGAGGAAGATTAACGTGAAAACAGTTCCAGTGTTTCATTATGTTTAGTTTAGATATTTCACCTTTTTAATGAGCACACAGAAGTACGCTGGCAGGTTCTCACGTATAATCCAACATTTCTGTCATATTACCGGAAACTCTGCTGAGTCAAAATAAATACAAATATTAACATAAATCATGAAACAGTTGCAGTTGCTAGGCCAGCCAGTTAGCAAACAGAAGAGAAAAACTCACGAAACATCACTTCCAGCTGCTAAAGTCCTACTGCACTGTCATTTCTTGGTTTTGAGGAATCAGACTGTCTAGATGAGTTTCAGCACATGGGTAGGTGGGAGGGGGGTCGTAATTGATAGTCTTTCTACAGATAGATTTGTGTGTTTATAAATCTTAAATGCCGGGGGCTGACACGTTGGAGCAGGGGTCTCCTTCAACATCATGGTCACTGATTAATGAGGTTTAGCACCTCCTTGCCACACACGTCGCCTCGACCGGGGTATTCCTCCATCCAGCTGCTACTGACCACTTCATCCAACCATCCATCATAGGCTCTGCCTTCATAAGCCTGTCATTGGGTGCCTAGTACTCTCATCCCAGAGCCTCTGAGAGGATACTCCTCACCTTCTCAGCAAGCAGAAGACCACATGTTTAGGTATAACATATTCACATGTAATTCATGTGCAGGCCACACATTTGGGCAGTTATATATGGAATATATATGGAAGCCAGTTTATTTTAACCAGACTTTGTCATTTTTGAATAGAGAAACACATTCATTTACAGAAGGCCTATGAATATCCAAGATCTGATTCAGCACTGGCTGCATGTGTACCTTCCCTCTAATGAAGATGTGAAATCAGGTATAGACTGAAATCCCTTTCAGCCTGAAAGCACAGTGTTTCCTGAAAGGGAAACAGGATTCCTCCACACCCAAGTTTGAATGATCAACCCTTGTGTTCAGCTCTGTTTGCAGCTACTTTACAGTAAAAGCCAGCAAACACCAAAGCACACGAAAGTTTAGCATCTCACATCCACAGTGTTTCACACATTCTAGACTTGGCCAACCAGATTAGTGTCCCAGCAAACACTCGTGATGGGATCCGACCAAGCATTGTACATCTTAAAAAGCTACCTTCATAGACTCTTTGGTAACACATTATTCGAGGGGGCACGAAATTATGCAGTAGTACACTCTTACTTATTATTTGCATTATTTAACCAGGAACTAAGCGTTCATTACGTGCTGATCCCATGTTCATCTTTAATCAAACATAAACGTTCATGAATTTCATGCAGTTTCTAGATTTGTTTGTGATTTGTACTGGGGTTGTCAGTGAGCTACTAAGTTACTTGTGCCCCCTCAAGTAAAATGTTACTGACTTTTTTGCTTTCTCAAAATTATTTCCATATATCCTCCAACAAAGGCTGGAGCCCCTTCTGTTCAGCTTCTATTGGTTTTTTGTGCATTTTATTTTTTTGCTAATCTCCCCAATAATAGACTGACATCTCCCAGCTGGCATGTGGCGGACACATGTATCTATGCATGCATGTGTAATATACTCCTACTTTCATTTTAGCTACATGGAGCAATACAGAGGGACAGTTCTGTTTTGCTGTTTGCCATGTACAGTGCATGCGTGGCCCGTGTAAGCCCGCCTCAGTCTGCAGGTTAAGTGTAAGTAGGAGCCCGTACAGCCCGTGTCTGGTCACTCGCTCAGACTGGCACTGCGGCCTCGTGTCGAGCCCACGCTTATCTGCCGACCCTCGGCGCAGCGGCGACCGCGGCCGGGCCCAGCCAAAGAAAACAGCTCCATCCTCCTCGCCGCGCGACTCAGCTTACGTTATATAAATAATACATTATTAAAGAGCATCATAGTAAAGTCAAACCGCAGGAAGCACAGCAGGTCAGACTGTCTGTTTTATCGGCATTGAAAATATGCACAAGCAGAACAAATATTTGGACTGCAGAGCGGGATGCCTTTGAATTAAATTGCAACATCATTACAGGAGATATTAGAGCGTCCGTTTAATATGGCGAAATTGACGTTCCACGGGCAGATAACGCCCTGGAACCCCAACACATCACAGCCTTTCCTTGGGAGTGCTATCTGACTAGTATATTTGTAGAAGATGCTCTAAGTGCTCGATAAACTGCGGGTAACCAAAGCCAGACACTGAGGTTTGTGGGCCTGAGTTTATCTGTCCCAGGAAGCAAATAACAGGCCAGAACCAGAGTCAATTCAGTGCAACACTGAATCCAAACTTCAGGAGACCAGTCTATAGATGTTTGGTGTTTGGGGGGAAGAGGTGGAGGGCTATGTAAAATTTAAAAAGGGACAGGCCTTTTGAATCTTTATTAAAGCTTTCTGTGGGGAGGGCAGCGGCATGCATGTGGGTGTCTGTGCGTGAGTGCGAGCTGCTGGATGCGTTGAGATGGTAATTTAGAAGGCTAGCGGCATGTTGCTTTGCGGTACCAGCACACGGTGCACCGGCCCCACAGGGACCCCTCTGCTGTTGTCGCTCTCCCACATCTCTTTGCGAAGCCCTCGCCTCTTTTGATCTGAGAGGAGTTGCCACATCACGCCGGCTGTTTAGGCTCTGCCTGAACACTCATGTAATTACTCTCGAAAATGATTAAATAAGGCCCAGAAATAAACAAAAAGAACTCCTCTCTGTTTTAGGAAACCACTTATTAATTTATTTGGACTAAAAAGTAATAGTGCCACAGAGGGGAGCATAGTGAGGCTGGCATTCTCAGTAAGTCAGTATGGACCTAAAGGAATGTATCAGAATGCTTTTTTTCTGAGAGGAAAATAAAACTTTAAGCTTCATAATGAGAAGCCTGTCCTAGTCTGAAAACCTATATTAGCTTTTATAAATATGTATTAGAACACCATGATTTTTTAGGAGTCTTACAATGCACGTAGCAAAATTGAGCTTTTCCCATATTTTTATATTCTATTTGTAAACACAGACATAATCTAGAACATGTTTACTAGAGAATTTTAGGGGCATGTTTTATTTTTATGTATTGCATAAATGTACATTATTCTAATAGTAATAAAACAAATTTACACTCACTGGCCACTTTATTAGGTAAACCTGTTCAACTGCTCATTTAAGCAAGTATCTTATCAGCTACTCATATATCAGCAGCAAGACATAAAACATCATGCAGATACAGGTCAGGAGCTTCAGTTATTCTTCAGATCAAACACCAGATTGGGGAAGAAGGTGATTTAAGTGATTTGAATGCGGCATAGTTGCTGGTGCCTGACGGGCTGGTATGAGTATTTCAGAAACTGCTGACCTGCTAGGATATTCATGCAAATCCATCCCAGGGTTCACAGAGAATGTGGCAAAAAAGAAAAAAAACATCCAATGCATGGCGGTTCCCTGGGCAAAAATGCCTTGCTGATGGCAGAGGTCGGAGAAGAATTGTCAGACTGGTTCAAGCTGATGGATAACAGTATGTCAAATAACCACTTTTTCGCGACGAAGGTATGCACGAGAGCATCTCTGAATGCTCAACATGCCGAACCTTGAAGCAGATGGGCTACGGCAGCAGAAGAGCACACTGGGTGTCGCTCCTGTCACCAAAAATGGACAATGGAAGGTCAGAAAAACATTGCCTGGTCAGATGAGTCTAGATTTTCTAGATTTCTGCTGCAGCATTCAGAGGATAGGGTCAGAATTTGGCATACAGTACACAACATGAAAGCATGGATCCATCCTGCCGTATAACAACAACAACAATCAGACTGGCGCTGGTGGTGTAATGGTGTAGAGGAAATCTTCTTGCCACACTTTGGTCCCCTTTGTTCTTACTGAACATCAGTTAAATTGGCACAGCCTACCTGAGTATTGCTGCTGACCATGACCATCCCTTTATGTCCACTGTGTACCTAACTTCTAATGGCTATTTCAAGCAAGATAACACACCATGTCACAATGGTCATATCATCTCAGACTGGTTTCTTGACATGGATCAAAGTCTCTGAGGAATGTTTCAAATACCTTGTTGAATCTATGCCATGAAGAATTGAGGTAGTTCTGATGGCAAAAGGGGGTCCAACCAGCAAATCAGCTAGCAAACTGCCCCTAATAAAGTGACCAGGGAGTGCATGAATATATACTAAAAAGTTTAAAGAAAAACAATTTAAAAATAGTTTCCCCTAACCTTTAATGATATAAATTATTGATACTTCAACAAATTTACTGTGGAGCCTGAAAATAATATTTTGATATACATTGCAGAGTTTGAAGGGTAACATGAATATTTTAAGAGCATTCTGACAGAACTTAAATGTCTGGAAATTCACTGTGGCAATGTGAATTGCCAACAATGGCCAGCTTTAAATTTGTGTTTATGTGGTGCACATATATTTTCAGGCTGGCAATGTTACATTTAAAATACAAAGACGTATAAACAATTATATAATATATAGCTATTGTAATAAACATTATCTAATTTTTACATAGATACCTTTTACACTATTATAATACATTATTTAGCTCAAACATCACAAATCTGTCATGCCAAGTATTTATGAACATGCAGATTTAGGAACACTCCAAGACAATCTAGTCATCTAGCAGAAACCTAAAGACAATGTAAGATGTTCATGTGGTTAGTATGACTATTACTTTATTTTATTTACCTTAGTTTATAATGTTACTTACAACATGGAAGAGCAGGACATTTCAGCTTGATAAAATGGTCTCATTCAGGGGCAGCCCCACAAAGAGTATAACATTGCATCTGATGTGCTGTTAGGAGACGTTAGACTATAACATGCTCACACTTTAAAGGTAACAAATCTTTCACATTGTAACGTACGTTATAATAGATCATTACGAAAAACATACACACGCATTAGACCCTTGGGAAACACTCTGGAAAATAACTAATCGTTTGATCATATTGCAAGAAGGAAAAATGATCCTGTAGGTTTTATACAGATCCTAGTTCAAACTATGTAATAGTATACTATTATACTATGAGAAGCATTAACTAGTTTTTCCAATTTGCCCTTAAAAGGAGGGTAGCACCGGTTCACTGAAAATAAATGGATGCGCACTTGTCAAATCTTCCAGAAAGCTATGTGGAGATGAGGGACAATATTAGATCGGATACTTAAGCAAGAGTCTTCATGTTGAGTTTGTGGCTAGAATTTGGGGAGCAGGTGCGGTTTGATAAGCAGGGGCTGTTTCTGGCTGCCTTCTCCCCCACTTGAGCTAAAACATGTTCTGCTTGGGTTTTTCCTTGGTCCTAGTTCAGCCCGAAAGCTGAGATCGATATTCGCAATCATTTAGGCTATAAGAGGATCCTACTCCAAGCCGACCTGAAAAAGATGTTCTGCACAATGTAATTTCCAGGCCTGTGTCGCTCCAGAACAGCCCGTCCTGTTCTCATCACCAACTGGCTTATCTGGTTTTTTTAACACTACCACAAAGTCTCCCGAATCACTTCAGAGATGGCCAGGAGGCATCTTAGGAAAGCAGGTAACCGTTGAGGGATTAAGTGATTTGGATGGCAATCCACCACACAAAAAAAAAAAAAAGCCCCTGAACGCAGACGTTCTGTAGCTACCACTCGACGAGCATAAGACACGGTGAATAAAATACAAACATCCGCTTTAAAGCCATCCTTACTGACTGATGAATTATGTCCACCGCCAGTAAGAAAAGTCAGAAAGTCTTAGATAGCCAGCAGGCAGAAAGCCAGAAAGGCGACACTGAGGCAAACCAAAGGTCCACGAGAACAGCAGCAGACAGGCTATCATCAACTCCCACAGTATGGAGACCAACAACTTCAAGGGTGTGTAGAACCCAACACAGCAAAATGGCTCCCTGTGCAAGCACAGTAGACATCTATAGTCTGCTCCAGGGGTGCCCAATCCTGCTCCTGGAAAGCTACCACCCTGCAGAGCTTAGCAGTATCAGGTGTGTTAAATTAGGGCTGCATCTAAGCTCTGCAGGGTGGTAGCTCTCCAGGAGCAGGATTGGGCACCCCTGGTCTACTCGCTGTATAAAAATATGCACGCCCACTCCATTGTCAAGACCTCTGAAATACAAAACTAAACAATCAAGCTAAATATCCTGCCCTGTACTGCAAATTTCCTTTCTTAAAATACATGCAGTATAACTCACTTTTCAACACCCAAAATACTGTATTCAGACTAGAGCTACCACCTAATCCATGTCAGAAAGGACACTTTGAGCTAGGACAGGACTTATAAACTACCATTCCAAATAAAAGGACCTGGATTTCACTTAAGCGCCAAGTTTTTTCTATGTGTTGATTGGTCAGTCTCCTAAAATCATGCATGTGTCACTGATGTTAATGTAAAAAAGCTGGATGAGTCTTCAAATCAAGGAAAAACTAGTGAAAGTGTGAGAAAAAATGAACTATTTAGCCAAGCACAGGAGTCTTTCAGTTTTAAAGGAAGTTGTAAAACCTGAAGTAGCTCAAAGTGTCCTTTCTGACATGGATTAGGTGGTAACCAGAATTCAGACCCATTTCTTACTTTTTGCACACAAGTATTCCAAAAGATACAGCGAAGTCAACCCCCAGGGAACAGGGCAGAGACACAAGCCAAACACAATAAACACTTTTTTTTTTTTGATTGTCCATCGTTTATTCCCACTCAGGAGTCTCTTTGCACTTTTAGGGGGGGGACCCAAATGTCTTCCTTAACTCATTTTCACATGTCTAACACAAACTAGTAGCTCAGACCCACAAAGAGAGACCAAATGGTTTCTGCAGTCTAGTAATAAACTTCTCTGAATAAACATTACGCGGGATTGGTTAACCAAAATGGCTGATTATGGAAACAATATGTCTACCACAGTAAATGAAAGTCGTATCCAGCTGAATCAGCTGCAACGTTAAGGTTACTACCGAAAAGAGAGTGCACTTTAAGGAAAGCCGGGGCAGAGAGAGGGCTCTCCAGTCGGAAACACGGAGAGAAGGAGGACGCTGCGAAAGGTCAGGCCGACTTCCAAGGCACTTTGCGGGCAAGAAGCGGCACAGGTGTCCGCAATCAGCGCTCAAATTGCCCCCTTCTCTACAATCACGACGGCCCGGAGCAAAGAAATTCAGACACATGGAAAGCAGCGGGGAAGCGCAGAGGCACTGTGGAAAGAGAGGCACTGCTTTTTTAAGTAACAATTTTAATCGCAAATAGCTGGGAATAAAGGCTATTATAATTTCATCGAGATTACAGTCATAGTGTGAAAGCTGCAATGTTGTATATCTGAACCTTCTCTAGTGCAAGGTTTTGAGATGTCCCTGCATTCCCGTATTGAATCCGAGTCTGTACCCCATTTAACTGAACGAGAGAAACACGAATTAAACACGAAAAGAAGCATAACGGGTAGTCAAAGCGGGCTTATTGTATTAGCGACTAAGAGTTTTTAAAAATAACTATCTTGGCTTGGGTCGTATTTAAGCAAAATCTTCAATCATTTGGCGGAAGAATTTAGTTCTGCTAATAAGTGCGTTTCCGG
Organism: Petrocephalus schoutedeni; assembly: GCA_026780765.1. NCBI lineage: Eukaryota > Metazoa > Chordata > Actinopteri > Osteoglossiformes > Mormyridae > Petrocephalus > Petrocephalus schoutedeni. The sequence continues at coordinate 17,593,361 of JAODKL010000040.1, read as the reverse complement.
GTCATAAAACGTGAAAAGTGTGCATTTCGGTATCAAAGTGTCGGCCAGATGTGTAGTAACCAAGGCATAAACGGGTAAATGCACCGTTAATTAACCCGTACTTTGTCACGTTTAATCACACACCTTGGTGATTAATCACATGTACGCCTACAGTCATGTCGCAATACCATAACGTTTTAGTCTGTATATTCAGTATGGAAATTAACTTCTCTAATATTCTCTAATTAAATAAAATATGCAATAACGATCAAAGAAATTATTACACTCTATGACTGTTAACTTCTAGTCTAGATTCTTAGATTTTTTCGTAAAGTCCTATATCAATTTGGATTAAGTATGTTGCGTGAAAC